>WNWU01000029.1:15018707-15107792 GCA_012654045.1 Ptyas mucosa
GGGAACTACAAGACTTTATCGATAAAAATCTAAAACGCAGCTTCATCCAACCGGCTAGGCCATATGTAGCTGCCCCAGTGCTTTTCTGGGAGAAGAAGGCTGGGTCTTACCGCCTGGTGGTCGATTATCGGAACCTGAACAAGATTTGCGTAGAAAATGTCTACCCACTGCCCCTCATGAAGGACATGCTAGCCCACCTGGCCAAGGGAAAGATTTTTTCTAAACTGGACTTGTGGGAGGCGTATTATAGAGTTCAGATTAAGGAAGGTGATGAATGGAAAACTGCTTTCAACTGCCCGCTGGGATGTTTAGGGTGTTCCCTTTTGGACTGCAAGGAGCCCCTGCAGTGTTCATGCAACTGATCAATGAAGTACTGCACAAACACCTTTTGAGGTGTGGACTGATCACAAAAACGTAGAGGCCTTAAAAACACCACGAAAACTGTCGCCTAAGCAAGTCCGCTGAGCTCAACATTTTAACCAATTTAATTTCTCCCTGCGCTATCCTCCTGGAGGGAAGAACTTTATGGCAGATGCCCTCTCGAGACTGCCTCAATACAATAGCATTCAAGAGGAAGTGATCCGCCCAGTTATCCCCTTGAAACAGCTGGCAGCACCAGTGGTTACCAGAGCCCAGGCAAAAGTAGAGCTAACCTTTGAGCAAACAGTTAAAAGAAGCACTAAAAACTGATGAGTGGTTTTTAGCCCACTCCAATGAGTGTACACTTCGGGCGGGTCTTGCCTGGGTGGGAGCCAAACTGTATGTCCCTGCCAGCCTAAGGGGGGCAGTATTACAATACGGCCATGATGCTAAAATCGCTGGGCATTTTGGCTTCGTGAAGATGTCACACCTCGTTAAACGATAATTCTGGTGGCCGGCACTGAAGACATAGAAGCCTATGTGGCGAGCTACCCCATATGTGCTTCAGCAAAGAAGCCTCCTGGGAAACCACCTGGGTTACTTCAGAGTGTAGCCAGGCCGGGAGCCCTATGGAAGGAGATCTCCATGGATTTTATTGTTGAGTTGCCTGAAAGTGGAGGAAATACAGTCATTTGGGTGGTTACTGATTTGTTTTCTAAACAAGTGCATTTTATCCCATGTCCCAAAATCCCTTCGGCTAAAACTCTGGCTAAATTGTTTGTCCAACATGTGTACAGATTATCTGGGGCTCCAAAGTAAATAATCTCAGACAGAGGGATCCAGTTTACCTCCCACTTTTGGAAGGAGTTCCTGGGATTGTTAGGCTCCGCCCAGGGGTTAAGCTCCACCCATCACCCTCAGACCAGTGGGGCTTGTGAAAGAACTAACTCAGTGTTGGAACAATACCTTAGATGTTACATAAATTATAAGCAAGATAACTGGCCGGACTTGTTGCCATTTGCAGAGGTTGCCTATAATAACTCTATACACAGCAGTACTGGGTTTACCCTATTTAAGGTAGCCTCCAACCAAGACTTTGTGCCCATCCCAGAGTTGCCTCAGGAGAACCCACAGATACTTTCTTTGGCTGAATGGATTGAACAGCTATGTGGTACTTGGTGCTTAACCCGTAAGGCCCTGGATGAGGCTCCCCAAGCTCATAAAACTCAAGCTGATAAGAAAAGAATTCAGGGCCAAGTTTATAAGGTAGGAGATAGGGTTTTCCTTTCCATCAAGGACTTACAAATTACCCAAAAGTCGAAAAAGCTTGGAGCTAAGTACGTCGGTCCTTTCCCTGTCATACGCATAGTTAACCCAGTTGCAGTGCAATTAGAGCTGCCTAAAACTTTGCGGAGGATTCATCCGGTGTTTCATGTTAGCTTGCTGAAGCCCGAGCGTTCGTCCCCTTTGTGTCCGAACCGCGAACCTCCTCCTGTCCCCATACTCATTGAAGGGGAACAGCATTTTGAGGTCAAAGAAATTTTAGATTCAAGGAAACATCACGGTAAAGTGCAGTATTTGGTGGCCTGGAAACATTTCCCTTTAGCTCAGTCTGAATGGGTAGATGAGCGAGATGTTAGGGCTCTGAAGCAACTGCAATTGTTTTATTCTAAATATCCTGATAAACCTTAATACTGAACCTGTACTTATGTTCTTATTTATGTATATTTGCCTTTACCCCTTATTCTGTTTTCTTGTAGGAATAATGTCTCTTCTGCAGGAAGGCCGAATGTCAGACTCTGCCTTTTTATTGCTTGCTTGCTTGCTCGGGTGCCATTGTAATGGGGGGAGGGGGGAGTGGAAGTGAGTTGGTGGAGTAAATGAAGAAAGTTTTTCCTCAGCATCTCTCTGCAGCTGGGAAGAGTGCTGATAACCACTCAAGGTCAACCGGCATGGCATACCAGGAGGATGGAACCATCGGAAGCTGCACCCCACATGAGCCCTGAGGGGGGATGTGGATTGGATAATCCTGACTGGACGATTGGGGGGAAGGTTTTAAGGATGCTTTCTATATGTGATTTTTGTGCCTATTACCTCAGACCTTGCTTTTCTTTGGTTGCATTCAGTTCATACTCAGTAAAAGTACCTTTCTCTATGAAAATGGAGTTGGGGTTTTCCCTTCTTGAGTATTGAAAGGAGGCATATCTGATATTTGAGCTTTGAGCTTTAGAATACAGAATAGCAAGTGGCTGTCTGGGTAGATGGACCCCAAGGAAGGCAGGACTATAATAGTTAGGAACATACTAGAACTGGGGATTATTTAACAGAATCACAGAGTTAGTAGGGATCTTGGAGGTCTTCTAGTCCAATCCCCTGCTCAAGCAGGAGACCCCCATTCTGAACAAATGGCTGTCCAATCTCATCTTAAAAACCTCCAATGATGGAGCAGTCACAACTTCTGAAGGCAAGCCATTCCACTAGTTAATTGTTCTTACTGTTAGGAAATTTCTCCTTAGCTCTAGGTTGCTTCTTTCCTTGATTATTTTCCATCTATTGCTTCTTGTCCTACCTGCATTGTATAATCTGGTTTGATTTATAAAGTCCTGCATGGTATAAAGTGAGGATACTCGAAGGACACTATGTCCTCAAAGTGAGAATATTCAAAGGCAGCATTCCTTGAGGAATGAAAAGTATATTTGGTATTTTGTTTTTTATATTGTGAGTTGCCCTGAATTGGGTGGTGATTAGATCAAATAATAAATAAATTTATGCAATTGATAAAACCTCTTTCCTTTCCATTCTTCCTTGGAATGACCCAGGAAACAACCTTTTGATGGCTGCTTGCAAGATGGAAAAAAAGAAAATCCATGAGAAACCAGAGCTTTGGAGAAATCAACTTCAGAGGAAGGTCTTCAATAATTCAATGTAGGCACTGCTGTGTTTTTCCACTTCTATGGGAAAATGACAGTGTCTTTTAATGATGCTATGATGAGTGACCAGAAAAAGTCTAATTTAGAAAAGGGAGCCTTTCTTAAAATTAAAAGTAAGGAAATAATGTTGCAGCTGGCCAACTTGGGAAGTTTATAGCTAATTTACTTGTTTTCAAACCTCATATTAAGCAAATCTCCCCTCTTTTTTTGCATTTTCAGCACCCTGCATTTTGCATTGATAATGAGACCAGTAATGGCCAGAACAGATTGCAGGTGGCTTCAGACTTTGAGATAATGCACTTTTCTCTATGCAATATTCAGGTTTAGAAATATATTAATGGAACAGGATGGCTTAACACTATTGAAGGGTAATTTCTGTGTCTTTTTTTCTCCACTGCAATTTTCAAAATTATATCTATCTCCTTAAAAAAGAAAAACAAAGGTAAGCATTTACAGAGAAGGATGTCTACAAAATGCAAAAGCTCTGTTTAGTTAAGCTTGACTGAATACCCCCCCCCCTCCCAGCACAAAACATTCAAAAGAAAGGTTTGTCAAATATTGGACAGGGTGATTTCTTTTGTTGGCATTGTCATCATAAAATTTTGAAACAATCTGAAAAAACAGGCAAAATGGATAATTTGAGAAAAGAAGTAGGATCTTTGCCGGATGTTCAATGGTAAAGAGAAGCTAGGCTACCTTTCTTGAAAATTTTATAAAATTTTACTTTAAAATTTACATTAAATTACAATTTAAAAGAAAAACTTTATAAGATGATGTATCATTGGTATTTAACACCAGATAAATTATCAAGAATGTATAAAGGTATTTCAAATGAATGTTGGAAATTCAAATATAAAGAAAGGACTTTTTATCATTTATGGTGGACATGTGATAAAACAAAGAAATATTGGAGTAGGATTTATATTCTAATGCAAAAAATGATTCTTAAAGTGAATATAAAGATAAAACCCCTTTGGGGTTTAATGGAAAAAGACTTGGGGGAAAATTGAAACTTTGATGTTATATATGTTGATGGCAGCAAGGTTACTTTATGCACAAAAATGGAAGGACTCTTCAATCCCCACAATAGACGAATGGAGTTATCAGAAATGGCTAAACTGACTGCTTTGATAAAGGGTGGGGGGGGGGGACCACAATTACTTTTGTTTCTACTTGGAAACTGCTTCTGAACTTTGTGCTTGAGGTGGGGGGAAAATGAAACTTTGATTGTGGGTTTTACTGATTAAATATATTTATTGTTATAGAAATGGCTAGTTCATACTATTATGTAAAAGTAAAAAGTTGAGGATTGATGTTCTGCACCATAGGGAATCAGAAGCCAATGCCTTTTCTTTCTTTTCCCCTTCTTCTCTACAATTTTCTCTTCTCCTTTCCCTCCCCTATTTTTCCTATTAATTGATTTTGTATTTTGTATTTTATTTTATAAACTAATAAAAAGGATTGACATGGTGTAAGGTCTTGCCTCTCCAATCTTCACAAGAAAGCAGGACCCTTGAAATTGCAGTTGTTCAAAAAAGAGCTTTTATTGAAAGATTTGTGATAACAAGAGATCTAGGCAAGGGCTGAAGCTTCTCACTTAAAACCACCTATTTAAAGCAATGCTAACCAAACCTCTCCCACGCTACATCCTTGCAGGGAAACAGAAACTTCATATAGAGATTAACAGAGTAAAGCAGGAAACAGAAACAGAAACTTCGTATACAGATCACTCCATTCCTCCCCCCTTCCTCCCCCCAAAATGCCAGTGTCCCTGTAGAAATATCTGGGACCTGACTCATGGAAAATTTTATACCATAATAAGTTGTAAGTTCGCTTCCCTTTAATGAGCACAAGAATTGGCATGTGCCAGCTACAGTGGCCAAGCTGCTTCTCTTGCCCTCCTTTCCTCTCCATAGGCAGCCCCAAAAGAACTTATCTACGGGGAATCCTTGATTTACAACCATTCCTTTAGTGATGGTTCAAAATTACAATAGAACTGAAAAAAAGCGAATTATGACAATTTTTCGCACTTACAACCTGTGCAGCATTCCTGTGATCACATGATCAAAATTTGGATACTTGGCAAATGGCATGTGTGATGGTTTCCATGTCCCGGAGTCAGGGGATCCTTCTGACAAACAAAGTTAGTGAGGAAGGTAGATTCACTTGACAGCCGTGTTACTAACTTAATAGCTGCAGTAATTCATTTAACAACTGTGGCAAGAAAGGTTGTAAAATGGAGCAAAACTCATTTCACATCTGCCTTGCTTAGCAACAGAAATGTTGGGCTCAGTTGTGGTTGTAAGTCGAGGACCTGGCATTAGAAGAGATTGTGGCTGGGCTTGATCGCCAGAGAAGACCTGCTAAGCCATAAGCAGGAGCAGGAGCAGCTGCAGGTTCTGGTCATGATCAAACTCATATCTGACAGAGCTTCCAACCTCCAGGCACCAAAAGAGGAAGGTGAGATCAGAATTCAAGGCGGGGCTGTTCTCCAGGGGACGATCCTTATTACAAGATAAGGATCCCAGCAAGGAAAAGAGACACTGTTTCCAGACTGGATCAAATGCAAACTTTGGACCAGAGGCTTCAAATTTCTGCCTTAAATGCACTGGATCACATTGGTTCCACTGTGGTCTATAGCAGACCAGCACCTCCCAAGTGGACCTTTTAGCTTTCTTGCTATCAAACATGTCTTGTGGGCTCTAGAGGGAACTTGGAGGAGACCTACTCAATTTTGGGAGCAACAAGTGACCTTAATTTAGGAGGTAACAATTACACACATACACACACACACCCCAGCTACAACACCTTGCCTCTCACAATCACATAGGAAGACAGCAACATCCAAGTACCACCAAAGGATAAGAAAAGTCCTGAACAGCAAGACCCATGGCATCCTCATGTATGCCCTGCCAATCATCTTGCCAGTACAGTGAGCTGTTGAAGGAGGACATGGAGGCTGCTAATGTGAAGACCTGGAAGCTCCTCACAATGTATGGAGGTTTCCACCGCAGGATCATATCAGTAAGATGGCACTCAAAGATGAACCGCTGAGAGAATGTCTGAGGCAGGAGCAGACATGGGAGAAAGTTCAAGCAGAGGAAGAACGATGGCAAGACAAGACCCTTCATGGGATGTACCATCGACAGATAACTGAGGTGGGAAATCCTGCCAGGAAAGGATTGGACTAAAAGACAGCACTGATCATAGCAGTACAAAAACTGACACTAAACACCAGATCCATACAAGCAGGAGTTTACCACACTAGATAGAGCCAAATTAGTTTTAAGGCACAGGCTAGAAAACAAGAGATCATGAGTTCAAGTTCTGTCTTAGCCATAAAAACCATCTGGGTGCCTTTGGGCAAGTCAGTCTCTCTCAGCCCAAACCACCCCACAGGTCTGTTGCTGTGAGGAAAACAGGAGGAATAAATACATATATAAATAAATAAAAATAGGTTCCAAGCTGCAGAGAGACTTCAGAGACCATCCAACAAATAATGACAGGGTGTAAGATGCATGCAGGTGCATCGCATGGCACAACCAAGGAGCTGGCATCATGTACAGAAGCATTTGCACAGAAAATCCTCTGGGACTTCCAGATCCAGACAGGCAGGCAAGCCAATCAATCTACCAGACATTGTAGTAGTAGACAAGGACCAGAAGTAGTGACAGATGTAGAAGTGCTAAGGACAGGAGAAGTGCCAGGGCCTGAAGAAGGAACTAGAGAGGATGGAAAAGGAAAGTCAAAGTGGTCTTAATGGTTGGTAGTAGGAGCATTCGGGGCTGTGACTCCTAAGATGGGAGGGTGGCTCCAACAAATCCCAGGAATGACATCATACTGCAGATCTGGAACAGTTGAGGTCCTGCACAGAACTCTCAAGCTCTCAGGCCACAGTAAAGAACCTGAGATTGAGGAAGACACAGACCACCCATAGGGATGAGAAGGTAATGTTACATACAAGCATACCATATAAAAGAACCAAATATAGGAGATAAATCACTGTTGTAGCTGATAAACTTCCCAGGTTTGCCATTTGCCTATAACCTCAGTCTCAAGAGGAACATGTCCTTGCCATTTGCTCATGATCCAGAGGAAGGTGATCTTCAAGGGCAAGAGATAGTACTAGCAATAGCACTTAGATTTATATACCACCTCACAGTTCCTTACAGCCCTCTCTAAGCAGTTTACAGAGTCAGCGTATCACCCCCAACAATCTGGGTCTTCATTTTACCAACCTTGGAAGGATGGAAGGTTGAGTCAAACTTGAGCCGGTCAGGATCAAACTCCTGGCAGTGAACAGAGATAGCTGCAATACTACATTCTAACCACTGCACCACCACGGCTCTTGATCATTCTGATGATCTCTCTCCAAACAGCCCATGTTTTCTGGAGCACTTCATTTGGGGTTTGAAACTCCATCTCTAAAAAAGGCCGTAGGCATATTTTATTTTTATTTAAGAAAAGATTAATAGTGGTTTGTCTTCCTTGTTTCTAATGTCAAAAAATATCTATGTCCCTTATTTATTTTCAAATTATTGTTATAATCAGACATAAATAAATCTAATTTGGAGAACTCCAGATAGCAGCAGTTATTTAGGAGTTTGTTAATAATTTTGTCTTGAAAGATATTATCCTGAAATTTTTAAAAAAATCTCTCAAAGAGGACTGTAATAGAGCTTAAGAATTCAGCAAGGTGCAAAGCAAAGCACCAAAGATACCCCAGTGAATACAAAAAAGAAACCTCTAACCTCTAATTTGCATATTTATTCAAATATTGTGTTGAAGCTACCAGTTAGTACCATTTCCAGGCAGAGCACAGAATTTGGGGAATATATAGTTATCTTTAAAAAAAATTAAAAGCTGTAGATAAAAAAGCATTACAGAAAACAGGGTTTTTGATAATGAGGCTTATTATTGAAACATGAATAAAGCTATTATGAAACAATTCCAACAACTGCATCAAATGTGAGCTGTATTTAAAATAAAATTGGCGTTGAGATTCTTTTTTTTTATTGAAAAAGTTTTACACATACAAATTCCCCCCCCCCTTTTTCCCCCAGCCTTCCCCAACATTATAAAAATACATATTCATAAAATATAATTCCCTCCCAACCCCACCCTAACCCTCCCCACCACCCTCTTCCCTCCCATCCCCCTTGACTTCCACTATATGCAATGCTAATAATTCCAAACAATATATATGTTATTCATCCCTTCCATATCTTCTTCTCTATTTACTAGCTTATCCATCAATCCCCCTCAGCTGAAAGCTACATAATATTTTCTAGTCTGATATTTATTCTGTATATAATCAATCCACTGTTTCCATTCCTGTATCACCTTTAAAGCGCTCCATGGCATAGGGCCTAGTTATCTCCGAGACCGCCTGCTGTCACCGATGACCTCCCATCGACCCGTGCGCTCCCACAGAGAGGGCCTCCTCAGGGTGCCATCAGCCAAACAATGTAGGCTGGTGACCCCCAGGGGGAGAGCCTTCTCTGTGGGGGCACCCACCCTCTGGAACCAGTTGCCCCCGGAGATTAGGAGAATTCATGACCTCAGTGCCTTCCGCCGTGCCCTAAAAACACATTTTTTCCAACAAGCCGGGCTGGCTTAAGAAGAAATTTTAAATATTTTGAATATTTTAATTGGTCTGTGAGTTTTAAATTTTGTAGCCAAATTATATATATTTTAATTGTCTTAATATTTATATTTCATGTTTTTTATTTCTGGCTGTACACCGCCCTGAGTCCTCAGGGAGAAGGGCGGTATAGAAATTGGAAATAAATAAATAAATAAATAAAAATAATTCTCAAGTGTCTGATCTTTTAAAAAAGCTGAAATCTTCACCATTTCTGCAAATCCAGCCATCTTCTGAGTCCATTGGTCCACAGTTGGTAGGGCATCATTCTTCCAATATTGAGCAATCAACAACCTAGCTGCTGTCACCATATACAAAATCAATTTTGTTTCTCCCAGTGTGAAATCCTTAACTATACCTAGTAAAAATAATTGTGGAGAAAATTGTATTTTTTTCTTCAAAACATTTTGCATAACCCACCAAATTTTTATCCAAAAAGCCTTCACTTTCTTACAAGTCCACCAAATATGATAATATGTAGCATCTAAACACTCACATCTCCAGCATTTTGGTTGAACGTTAGGATACATGCAAGACAATTTCTTGGGATCTAAGTGCCATCTATAAAACATTTTATAAAAATTTTCTCGCAGATTCTGTGACTGTGTAAATTTAACATTCTGAACCCATATTTTTTCCCAAGTATCCATCATAACTGGTTGAGAAAAATTCTGTGCCCATTTAATCATACAATCTTTAACTAACTCATTTTCTGAATCCCTTTCTAGCAAAACATTATAAATTCTTTTAATATGCATTGGACCTATCTCTTTTATCTGTCTAACCAATTCTACTTCATATTCCATTAAACCAGTTTGTTGATCTTCTTTCCATCTCATCTGCAATTGATTATACTGCAACCAAGTCAGAGAAATCCCTTCTTCCAACAGCATTTCCAAAGTCTTCAACTGCCATCTGCCCCCTTCAGCATAAAGTAGCTCTTTGTATAAACCCCCCCTCCCCGAGTGACTTAATATTTGTATTCCACATGGTATCAGCAAGATCCAGCCAAAACGGAATCTTATAATCCCAATTGGTTCGGTGTTTCTTCCAAATTCTCATCAAGGCATTTCTAAGTATATGACTATTAAACACTTTATCCACTTTGTGTTCATAAAATAAATCATTCCAGACAAATTTATTCACTCCTTTTTGCCATTCTAGCAATGGTTTATCCGATTTGAGCACTGGTATCATTTGAAATAAAAAAATAAATCTGGGTAGACCCATCCGGTAGTGATGGAGGCGGGTGGTTCAGACAACCGGTAGCAAAATTCCCTGCCCTCCCCCAATACCCAGCTGAGCTGCACAATCATCAAAGGCTTTTTTTTTACTTTTAAAAGCATTTTTTTCTACAACCTCTTTGGCCAAAAAAATGCTTTTAAAAGTAAAAAAAAAAGCCTCTGATGATCATGCGGCTCAGCTGGGATCCTCAAAGGATTTTAAAAGCATTTTTTCTACAACCTCTTCAGAGGTTGTAGAAAAAATGCTTTTTAAAGCCTCTGATGATCCAAGCTGAGTTGCCTGATCTCGGAGGCATTTAAAAGAAAAAAATCCTCCGCCGATCAGGCAGCTCAGCTCGGATCATCAGAGCCTTTTGAAAGCATTTTTTATAACCTCTTCACCAAAGAGGTTTTAGAAAAAATGGTTTTAAAAGTTTAAAAAAATGGCCACACCCACCCAGTCACATCAAACCCCCACCACCACCAAGCCACGCCTACAGAACCGGTAGTAACAAATTTTAGATTTCACCACTGGAGAGAAGCAATCTAGAATTAAGGAGAAATTTTCTGACAGTTAGAACAATTTATCTGTGGAACAACTTGCCTCCAGAAGTTGTGAATGCTCCATCACTGGGGTTTTTTAAGAAGAGACTTGTCAGCCATTTGTTTGGTATAGGAACTCCTGCCTGAGTATGGGATTGGACTAGAAGAACTCCAAAGTCCCTTCCAAATCTGTTATTCTGTTCTGTTATTTTTTTTCTTTGAAAACATTTCGCTTCTCATCTAAGAAGCTTCTTCAATTCTAACTGACTGCAGAGGAATGGAAGGATTTTCTTCATATTCAATTATATATTCTATATTCATTCTTCATATTTATTATATATATATATATATATATATATATATATATATATATATATATATATATATGTAGGTCTTTGGTTATTTGGGTTTTCTCCCGCGTAAAATTGGAAGTGTCTTGGCAACGTTTCGACAAAGTCTCATTCGTCATCTTCAGGCTGGTGTTCTCGGCTTCGTGCTTCCAGGAGCAATGTGTGATCGCAGCTGTTTCCTCCTTTTAACTGCCAGTGGGGGTGGGAGCTGATTGGGTGGGAGCATGGCTGTGTTCTGATTGGGTATATATATATAAGAGACGATAGGGGGAGAAAGAGGCAATACACAATGGGGAAGGAGGCAGGGGGAAATACATCGTCATCTGTTAGCATGACTAAGGCAGAAAAAAAGTTAATTATGGGGAGAACACAAGGGTGTGGCCCTGTTACGCGCGTAATGACTAAATTGTTTAGCATTACATAAAAGCAAGCAGATCCTCAATGGTGATTTTACACTCTGACGAAGTCGGTAGGGACTGACGAAAGCTTAGTATAAGTTTTAAAATAAAAAAAATTTAAACTTTCAAATGTTCCGGAGATCGTGATGTCTACCGTCTCTTCTATATTTATACCTGGGACTCGCATTTTTAGAATATAAATCAATTAGTTATATAACTATCTTTTTTGTATATTAATCAATATGAACATGAATATTCCAATTATTTCCATGCAATCCAATTTCTTACAAATCAATTAATTATATTTACTTATATTAAATTATATTTAATAATAAACCAAATAATTTCCCCCATATATTCCTCCAAACCACAACTTAACCATTTCTGCTTTCAACACAATATACAATTAATAGTATCTCAATTATTACAATTCCCTAGTTAAATAGAGGTTTTTTTCTTTTGTGTTTTAAAATCTTGAACTCTCTTCTTTTGCCCTAAATTTCCCATTGTTTGCACCTACCTTTGGTGAGCAAAAAGAAAAAGAAATCTCTCTCTGCCTCATTTTGTCACATTGCAACAGAGCCTGCTTTACTTTCAGTTTCCTTTTTCCCTAGCATAGCTACTCATTTGTTTTCTTTTAACACTGATCAGCTGTAGGGCAGCCCTTTGAAGTCCCGCGGCAAGAGTTTAAACAGTTTTTTTCCTTCTAGCCATCAGCTGGGACTCAGGAGGCAGCAATAGATTGGGAGTGGGGCCAAATAAAGGGTAAGAATAATGTGGGGGTGGGGGTGGAGGGGTGGGGGGGGAGAACCAGTTCAGTGACATCATATCGTCACCACTACCAGCTCACAGGAACCGGTGCGAACTGGGAGCAATCCACCACTGCTGCAGACAACTTCAATGCTTCCTGGGGTCGCTAATAGGCAATTCATCCTGGCTTTCGCAGAGGTGGCTCTACCCCTAACCGAACTTTTAAAAATGGGGCCTCTGCCAACGAAGCAAAAGCCAACCCAGCCAATCACTTGAACAATGGATTGCCAAAGAGCCTTTGAGAACCTAAAGAGACTGTTTGCCAAACAACCGATTCTGTACTACCCAGATCCAGAGCAGCAATTCATCATACAAGGCAATGCCAGTGACGTGGCAGTGGCTGCAGTACTCCTACAAAGGAACACCAAAGGGCAATTGCTGCCCTGCGCCTATGTGTCCAAAAAGCTCAATGATATAGAGAGGCGATGGGCCATCTGGGAAAAAGAAGCTTATACAGTTTGATGGGCTTTACTCTCTTGGAGACACTTCCTAGAGAGGAGTAAGGTGCCTTTTGAGGTCTGGACTGATCACAAAAACCTCAAGGACCTAAAGACCCCCAGGAAACTGTCTCCCAAACAAGTTCATTGGGCTCAATATTTCAGACGCTTCAAATTTGAACTGAAATACATACCAGCAGGAAAAAACCTGTTAGCAGATGCCCTATCGAGGAAGCTTCAGTTTGACAGTTGCTGGGAGGAAGTGGTTCACACCATCATTCCCCCGTCACAATCGGCCACCCAAGTCACCACCAGAAGCCAAGCCTGACGACCACACAAACCAAATCGGGATGGATTGACAGTTAAATTATCTCCCCCCAGAGATACGAGTGATCCCAGACCTCCGGACTTTTCGTCAGGCCCTTAAAACTCATTTTTTCCAGTTAGCTGGGCTGGCCTGACCCCATGTCTTGGTTTTAAAGTTTTGATACCGATTTTAAATTTGAATTGTTTTTAAATTATGGGCCAAATTTTATTTAAATTATTTTAAAACTTATCTTGACTTTTGTGTACAGTGTTTTTAGTTGGCTGTTCACCACCCTGAGTCTGCAAGGAGAAGGGCAGTATAAAAATTTAACCAAATAAATAAAATAAATAAATTGGAAGCGGCTCTACCAGCAGACCCTTGGCTCACCGACAATAAAGACATCCTCACCATGAGAGAAGGACTAGCATGGAAAGGATCCAAATTGTATGTCCCAGCAAGCCTGTGACTTGAAGTGCTCCAGCGTAGCCATTACTCCAAACTGGCTGGCCACTTTGGATTCCTGAAAACCCTATACCTTGTTAGGAGACAATTCTGGTGGCCAAGGATGAAAGCAGAGGTGGAAGATTATGTAAGAAGCTGTGCCATATGTGCAATGATGAAGCCGAGACCTGGAAAACCCCCAGGACTTCTTCAGCAAGTGGAAAGTCCCAGCAGACCTTTGGAGGAAATTGTGATGAATTTTACAGTTGAACTCCCATAAAGTGGAGGGAGCACAGTAATTTGGACAGTCTGTCACCCTCTTTTTTTTATTATTTGATTTATATGCCGTCCTTCTCCGGAGACTCAGGGCAGCTTGCAATGTGTTAAGCAATAGCCTTCATACTTTTGTATATTTATACAAAGTCAGCTTATTGCCCCCACAATCTGGGTCCTCATTTTACCTACCTTAGAAAGGATGGAAGGCTGAGTCAACCTTGAGTCTGGTGGGATTTGAACTTGCAGTAATTGCAGGCAGCTGGAAACTTAAGTGCTACTTTTAACAGCACTTAGTCCACTGCGCCACCAGGCTCTATGATGCTTGCTTGCTTTCAGCTGCCATTGTAACAGGAGGGGGGAGGCATTGCTTGTATTTGGGATGGGGGGAAGTGAGCTGGTGGAGATGTCTCGGAAAAGGGAGGAAAATTCTCACTGTCTTCGTAGCAGCTGCAGAGAGAGCTGATAGCTGTCAAGGTCAAATGTTCCAGCATACCAGATAGATGGGGCTGTCTGAAGAACTAACCCACATGACACCTTGGGGAGATGTGGATTGGACACTCAACCTGGGTCCCTGGGGGGAGGGATTTGGGGATGCTTTCAATATGTAATTTTCACGCCTATTGCCTCAGACTTTGCTTTTCTTCTTTTTTTGCTGCATTCATACTCAGTAAAAGTACCTTTCTCTACAAACATGGAGTTGGGGTTTTTCTTTCTTGAGTTTTGAATGGAGGCATGCCTGACATTAAGTAAAGTCTGCTTTACCAGCCATCCTGGAGAAAACTCTGCTGTGGGGGCTGAGCCAAGAATGTCTGACCAAGACAGTGACCAAGAGGACATGGGAGCCGCTAGGTCCACCCCTCCCCAGTCCAGGTGAGGTGGGGAGATTTTGGACTGGATGTTAGAATTACAGCTTGAAGAAAGCCAGTCAGAGCTAATGGTCACTGGGCATAGGAAGGATGGAACCTCCAGAGGAAATCCTCTCAGGTGTGACAGTTACCAGACACCAGCATGGAGAGGCAGCTTGGCAGGAAGAGGACAGAGAAGACTTCCTGCTGACCCAAGCCATGCAACTCTTGAAAGAGGCCTTTGAAAGTCGTAAACCCCACGAAAGGTATGCATTGTTGGCTTGGGGGGAGACTGAACACCCGGGGGGGTGGGAAGCAGAGGCTTCAGTGAGCACAGAAGAGATTCCTAGAGTTCAGCCAGAGAGAGAGCAAGCTGCTGAAGCTCAAACTGTGAAGGGGGCAGGGACCCAGAGGCATCGAATTCCAAAGGTTCCTCCACTTACAGTAAAATATGGAGGAGAGCCCAAGGCTTTGGGATTCTTCCTAACCCAAGCGTGGAATCACATGGAGGAGTATGGAGAGGATTTCCCCTTGGGAAACTGCCCATGTGAGATGAATCACTATGGCCCTGGAGGAAATGGCTGCTGACTGGTGGGTGGGCCTCCATGATGAGAATTTTCCCCTGCTGAGGAATTATGACCAGTTTATGGCAGCCCTCCGAGTGTGCTTTGAGAACCTCCTAGTTGAGCAGAAGGCCAGAATCAGGATGAAGTCTATAAATCACGGGTGAATATCGGTGGCTGAATACGTCCAGAAGTTTCACGAGCTGGTGTGCCACATGAGGGGGTGGTCCCAGGAGGCCCTGATGGAATGTTATAAGGATGGCCTTAATGAGGACATCTACAAGGCTTGCTGCTCCCAGGGGGCCCCTCGAGACCTGCAACTCTGGTATGTGATGGCAGACAACATGGAAATGGACCTTGCCAGGGATTGCTACCATGGGGGCCAAGTTTGGAACAAGCCTTCCCTTGCTTCACAGAAAGAAGGCCCCAGAGTGTCCAAAGGGGGGTGAGCTTCAAAGCCTAAATCCACAGCATGCTTCCGATGTGGGAAGGAGGAGCACCGGGCTGCTGATGTCAACTTGCAAAGCTTTCAAGTTTCCTTGAGCAGGAGGGAGGGAGAACTGATGGAGCTGATTGATTTCCCTAACTGAACCTACATTTCACAGATGTCTTTCTACCACAATCAGTAGGAGAGCTTTGAGTTTCACAGCCAGCGAAAGTGGTTATTTGGTTATTTATGACATGGCCAGGGAGGAGGGGAGAGACAGGGTCATAGGGGAACGTAAATCTATCTGGGATTAGTTCTAACTGTATCTGAATATTGCCAAAATGGTGTTCCTAATAAATGACTGTAGAACTATGTTTAAAATCTATCAAGATCACCAGTTTCCTGAATCCTGGACTCTCCAATCGCTCCCCAATATCTGGGGTGCCAGGATCAGGCAACCATGGCTGAAGACGTGCTATCTGATTGCAGCCAGAGTGCAGCCTCCCTCAGACATCAAAGCTGAAATGCCTGCTCCAGCGGCGGAAGCAAGAAGAGATGAGTATTGCTGGGAGTTAATCCCTAAAGCAGCTGAGTTCCCCCACCCCAATGCCTGGAAAAAGGGGAAGCCCTTGAGTGAGCTGGGAAGAATGAAATGGAGGCTGGACTGGAAACAAGCCAGGCTCCCAAAGCCCCTGGGGAGTTCCAGAGAGCAGCCGAGAGAGAAATTTGCCTCCCTTTGAAGTGAGGAGAAGTAGACAGGAACACAGCCCCCCTTCTCCACCCATCAGAAGGTGGCTGCAACCAGTGTCTTTTCCAGCAGGCAGGCTGCCCAGGGCAGACAAACTCCTCTCTCCAAACTAGAGCTGTGGAAGAGGGCCAGCTATATCAAATGCAAGCATACAGAGGCCAACAGGGGGAGAGAGGAGCAGTGCTGATGAAACCGCCCCAGTTCAGAGGAAAGTTTGATGGGTACTCAGACCAGCTAGCTCTATTCTTTGACTCAGCTGAGTTCCACCTAGAATGTTATGGACACCTCTACCCATCCCCCAGAGTCATGGTGAATACCATCACAGAGGGGCTAGAGGGGGAAGCAAGGGAATGGCTAGCAGCCCTCCACAAGAGGAGAGCCGCCCAACTGCAAGACGCAGATGACTTCCTACAACTGCTGGAGGCCAGATTCGAGGAGGTGGAGGAAGACCCGTGTGCGGAAGATGAGCTCAGCTATCTAAAGCAGAGGGACCGCCCCATTAAAGAGCACATTCATGAATTTAGGAGTCATTGGAAGGCTACCCCCTTTACCAGAGCGGTTGCTAGTGCACTTTTTCAGAACAAGCCCAGACAAGCAAATTGCTCAAGTAACCACTTACTGGGACATCCTGAACCAGCTCTCTGAGTGGTTCCAAGTAGCAATGAAAGTCGATGGTGGATTGTGCACCAACGACATGAGAAAGCAACCAGACATGAAGAAGAGGGGGAAACCTGACCTGAAATCACCCAGCCAATGGGGAACCACAGCACCAAGGCAGGCCCTAAAACCAGCCCTCCCTCAAAGTTTGCTGAAGTGCTACAGATGTAGAAGAGCCACATGGCACCTGCGTGCATGACCCCAGCCCTGAGGCCTAGGCCAGAGCCATCACCCAGGGCACAGCTGGAACAAGGCTCCAAATGGGCCACCAACATGTCCCGGAAGGTCCTCCAGGCTGAAGAGGTCCCTCCCCACCCAGCCAAAGGAGGGGGAACCCCAGGCAATGATGACCAGTCACCAGAATCCTATGATAGAGAGAACAAGGGTGAAAATGACCCAATTGTGAGGGGACCAGTTCACCCTTTTGTTTTCCCACTACACCTCACAGCCCCAAAAATGGGGACCCAGGGGACTTTTCAAGCCCTGATAGACTCAGGCTGCACTAGATGCTTGATCAACCTAACCACAGTCCTGAAACTGGAGATCAAAGCGAAAACACTGACCCACCCAATCCAGTTCAAACAGGTTGATGGGTCCCTAATGGGGGGGAGCCTATGCCACTCAACTGACCAAACCAGTGAGGCTAGAGCTAGCGGATCACTGGGAAGTAATTTGATTCGTAATAACCCACAAAATGACAGATGCAGTCATACTGGGACTCTCCTGGCTACACAAGTGGGGACTAACCATCTGGTGGCAAGGCTGAGGATAGCAAGGGGGCCCCAACCCCTCCCACACCAGCAAGCAGAAACACCACCCATGCAGGGAACCCTTCAAAGGAGCCCACCAGAACAACTGGCAGCCACATTCGACAAAACCCCAGAGACTGAACAGATCCCAAGGGAATGTCAGGACCTCGCAGAAGTATTCAGTGAGGCTGAGTGCAACGTCCTGTCTATCCACCACGAAGCAGACTGAGCCATCCAAATCATCCCCGGGGAAAAACTACCCAAGCCCAAACTGTATGCCATGACACCCCAGGAAATGCAAGAAATGCACAATTACATAGACAAAAACCTAGAAAGGGGGTTCATCAAGCCAGCTAAACCACGGGTCGTGGTGCCAGTCATCTTCAAAGAAAAAGATGGAACTATGAGATTGTATGTGGACTTTCGAGGAATCAATGCTGTGCGTGTACACAACCTATACCCCCTCCCCCTCATGAAGGACATGCTATCTCACCTGGCCAAAGGAAAAGTCTTCACCAAACTAGACCTCAGAGAAGCATACTACTGAGTATGCATCAGGGAGGGAGACAAGTGGAAAACAGTGTTCAACACCGAGACCATGGACGACCACATACTCCCTGTCCGCCAGGTACTGGAAAAATATCTGGCAGCCAACCTGTATGTCAAGCTGTCAAAATACCAATTCCACTGTGCACGGCTAGACTACCTGGGTTATCGAGTGTCAAATAAGGGAATAGAGATGGATTCAGTCAGTGCAAGAAGTCCTAGGCTGGCAACCCCCTCGCACCCGTAGACAGCTACAAAACTTCCTAGGGTTCACAAACTTCTACAGGCAATTCATCCCCTTCTTTGCAAAGATTGCCAAACCCATGACGGATCTCCTAAAGACAGGGAGCCCAGGAACAAAACCCCACCCAGGATAACCTCTACAGTGGGACCTAACCTGCCAAGAGGCATTTGAAATATTAAAATAAATGTTTGCAAAGGAACTGGTGTTGAAGCATCCTGACCCCGAACAACCCTTCGTCATCCAAGCAGATGCCAGTGAAATGGCAGTTGGAGCAGTGCTACTCCAAAGAAATAGTCAAGGAAATTTAAAATCCTGCGCCTTCACCTCTCGCAAGCTCACGGACACAGGGAGATGATGGGCAGCATGGGAAAAAAAGGTGTTCACGATGATATGGGCACTGCTAACCTGGCGACAACTGCTGGAAGGGGGCCAGAAACAGTTCGAAGTCTAGTTGAAGCTATACATCGTGGAATCCCTACACTCCCTGATCCTCCAGAGGAACCACGATGTTAAACCAGCAGGCCACTTTGGATTCCTAAAGACTTTACACTTCGGGATTTCCGGCTGGCACCGCAGGTGCTGCAGACGCTTCTTCGGGAGCGCCCATTCCCCGATTGCATAAAGCTGATAGAACAGCCAAAAATCAGCTGTCTAGCAGCTTGGAAACTTTCTCCCCAGCAAAGGGGAGAGAGGAGAGTAGACAGGTTCAGGTAGAGCTTCCCAAGTGCCCCAGGAATAGTTCTGGGGTGCAAAGGGTGAGAGCCCCCTGGAAGCCTGTCAAAACTCCGGATCTGGGATGCCTCTGCTTAAAAAAGCAGAGCAAGATGCCGCGGCCACCTCTGCAAACAAGGCTTGTAATAAACATTTTAAAACTGGAGCAGACAGACCAAAGCCAGGAGAAATCAGACTGCAAATATCTAAACTTAACTCCAATGTGTATTGCTTTCTTCTGAGTTATTAAGAAACAAAAGTGAGAACAAGATGGCGATTGAGACTTAATGGGCCATGGAAAGTGAAAGTTAACAATTTAACAAGAAAGTATTGCTTAGTGCTGAGCCCCTGGTTAAAATTGATTTTGGTACTGAAAGAAAGAGGATTTTTAAAGGTTTTAAAGGACTGTGAAATTTGAGCAATTTTTTTGTTCTGGTTGCTGTTTGAATTTTTAAAAAAAATAAATTGAAAGTAAAAGATGGCTTCAAAATCAATAAAGACTGTTTATGTTAAAGGAACTGGCAGCGCTGGGAGCTCCCCTGCTCATACTTCTAAATTGCAAGCTTTTGTCCCTGCAACAGAGCCACAGATTTTAACATTTGAAATGCTGCAGGAAGCCTTGAAAAGCACAGAGAGCAAGATTGCTTCTGTGGATGAAAAAATGCAGAATGTGGTGGAGGAAATGATTGGCATCAAAGATTTGATTTCTACTAGGAATCAGGAAATTAGAGAAGATATAATTTTGGCATTTAGGGGTCTGGCAGGTCATACTGAAATTTTGGATGATAAAGTGGAAGAAATAAAGCAATCTAATGAGATTTTGGAAAGCAAGCTGGGAGAGGCTCAGAATAAAATTGAAAAGGCTGAACTAGATGTAACAATAATACAATATAGAGACATGGAATTTGCCTTAAGAATAAGAGGGGTGAAGGAGAACAAGCAAGAGAACTTGAAAGAGATGATGTCAGAAGCACTGGCCCAGATGTTGGGAGATCAAAAAGCTAATCTTGAATGGCAGATTGACAAAAATTTTCACGTTAATTCATGGGTGGCAAGACAGAAGCACTTACCAAGAGATATTGCTATATATTTTACTACAAGGAGAATACGCAATGAAATTCTACAAGCCACTTTTAAAAATAAGCTTCAAGTGGAAGGCCAGGAGGTTATGACAATGAAAGAAATTCCCCCTAAAATGCTGAGAGCCAGAAGAGAGTATTCCTTTCTGGTGGATGAATTGCAAAATCGCCAGATACAGTGTAGATGGGAGGTACCAGCTGGTTTAGTAGTGAACTATTCAGGAGAAAGATATCACCTTAATTCAGTATGGAAAGCAAGAGACTTTTATGTTAATGTACTGAAGGCTGGACCCCCAAAATCTCCAGAGGTTAGAAGAAGTAAGGAAGAGTTGGTGGTAAGAAAGCTGGAGAATGAAGAATTGGTGGCACAGGGGAGATCATTTCCGGGTCCGGATGGCAGCAGACGCTGCTTGGGTATGTTCTTGCCCCAGCATCTGAATCCCCCTGCCTGGAGGCCCCTCGGGGCCGGGTGCCCTGGTTTTGGGGTATCTGCCATTAAGGGCGGCTCGCCAGGGGTCCCCTGCCTCAATTCCAGGGGCTGGGCGGCCAATGCTGGCGCGCCCGAGGCTCCGGAGAGTGTGGGCAGCACGTAGCGGCCATTCCCAAGGCCGTTCCATGCCTATGTGCCTGTAGGACCCGGTGTATATTGAAATTAAGGCAGCAGGTAAAGAGGCGATCGGAAGAGGAAGGGATGCAGGCCGGAGAATAAGTAGAAAAGGAGAGACCTTGATTGGCGAAGTGACGAGGCGTCCTGCGAGTGAGAGGGGGGGCAAAGTTTCCCTCCCCCTTGTAGCTGGGAAGAGCGCCGTGGCTGATAAGAAAGAGGAGGAAAAAACAAGGAGACCTCTTACCTCGCTGATTCTTTGTGGAGAATGATGGAGGCGGAATTTGGGAAGGGAGGCTGGAGGCCTCTCTCCTTCTGGAAAGTCATGGCTGGGGCCTGATTTCCTGCTTCTTTGTACATAATTGAAGACATCACCCACCTCTGGTTTCCTGTTTGACCTACTCTACAAGCCGGACTCGTTGCTCCTGTGAGCGCCCTCTGGTGGATCGTGAGGAAATAGTGCTGATTTTTAAGAGGATCTTCTCTCTCTGGATGCTTGTGCCTACCTGAGGACCTCTCATTCTTTATTACTATAAGATGGCTAAAGGACAAAGACCAGCTGCAGGTGACATGGAAAACTTTTTGGAGAAATTGGCAAAAATGGATGAGAAGCTTGATAAACTTGATGACCTGCAAAAAGGGCAACTGGAAATAAAATCTGAAATGGTAGTTATGAAAAAAGATTTAACTGCTGTTCAACAGGTGGCAGAGGAGACTAAGAAAAAGATGGGAGGTTTGGAGGGGGAGGTGCGGGCAATCCAGAAGAGGGAAGAAATGAGAGGAAATGTAATTTTAACCTCGCAGCTGGATAGAATGTCTTATTTTCTCAGGTTTCAAAATGTGGAAGAGGTGGACCAGGAAGATCTGCGAGAAGTGATGGTTAAATTGTTGGGCGAATTTACTGAAAGAGGTTTGGACTTTATGAGATGGGATATGGATCTAGTTTATAGAGTAAACTCACAATATGCAATTTTACATAGTGTCCCAAGAGAGGTCCACATTAAATTTGTGAGAAGGGAAACGAGAGATGAAATACTGAGAACTCAAAGATCGGGGGCGCTGATGTACAGGGGCAAGGAGGTCACCATTCTGAAGCAGATCCCTAGACAGGTACGAGAATTAAGAAGAAATTATTATTTTTTATCAAGTAAATTGTACCTTAAGGGAATTGGCTTCAGGTGGTTGATGCCAGAAGGTTTGATGATTTTCTGGGAGGGCAGTAGGAAGAAAATTAGTAGTGTGGCGGAGGCTCAGGCATATCTGGAGCAACATAAGACCCTCCTAGAGGGTGAAGATACAGGAACCGAGGAAGGGGAGGTACCAGATGATCAAGGAACAGGGGCGGGTGAGGCTGTGGCAGTCCGGGAGGAGGGGGGTGCTAAGGCCAGAACCTTGAGATCCAGAACCAAGAAATGACAAAGTGGGAGGAATCTATTACTTTGTGCCTTTTATGATATCTCTTATTTTTGTAAACTTTAATATTACTCTGGATACTGAACTGATATTTTTGTACAAATCCGGTTGTCAAATTTGAAAATTTTAATAAGGGAAGATCTGCTGTATGTAAAAAAAAGAAAATATATATTATCTTTGTAAAAGGATAATGAAAATTCCACATATTGTAAGCGATAATATTGTTTATTTTTAACCAATAAAAACTTTTATAATAATAATTTTTAAAAAAGAATTGGTGGCACAGGCTCAAGGGGGAGCGTCGAACATCCAAGAAGATTTACTGCAAACTTTGACTATTGCTCAAGACCTGGATATAATTGAGATAATAGAGGAACCTAAGGTTCAAAGACATACCTGAGCAGCAGCAGCTAAACGCAAGGAAGATTTAAGACTGCAGCAACTTCAGACGGTAATCCAAGAAACTACAAAAACAGAAGCAGTGGGAGGAGCTAGACCTAAAGGTCAAATGAGACAAGACCACCAGCAGATGCTCCAAATGCTTCAGAGGTCCAAAGATGGGAACTAGATTCCTAACCTGGAATGTTAATGGCTTGAATTCACCGCAAAGGAGGAGGAAAATATTTCATTATTTGAAACAATTTAAAAACGTTGTAATTTGCTTACAAGAGACCCATATTAGATTTCAAGATCAAAAATACTTAATTAATGCGAGATTAGGAACATACTTTGCAGCATCAGCACAAGATAAGAAAAATGGTATAGTGGTATACCTAAAAACAGACTTAATTGCTAATCTAATTGAAGCAGATGACCAAGGATGATTTATAGTGATTGAACTTTTAATAAAAGGAGAAAAAGTACTTTTAATTGGACTATATGCAGCAAATCAGCAACAGGAAAAATTTTATAATCTATTACATACTAAATTGTTACAATGAGATTATAAATCATATATTTTATTAGATGACTGGAATGGAGTTTTGGATATTAAAAAAGATAAGAAGGGACTTAAGCAAAATGCTTCAACATGCATTCAACACGTGCAAGATTGCCAAAATCCTTTTTTGAAATGATGGAGGATATGGAGCTGAGAGACATTTGGTGAAAGAGGAATCTAGAAGAAAACGACTTTACTTTGTTTTCAGACAGGCATCAATCCTTTTCTAGGATTGATTTTATATTAATTACTAATGACCTTTTTTTCAGGGTGAAGAATATGAAGAAATGCCCAAGGACTTTAACGGATCACAGCCCAGTCTCGATGGAACTGGAGTATGGCAAGGGACATAAGAAGTCTTGGAGGTTAAATGAAAATTTGTTTAGATATGAGGAAAATATAAATGAATGTAAAAAATTTATGAAAGAATTTTTCACCATGAATATGCATAAGGGTACACCTATGGAAATGGTCTGGGATGTGAGTAAAGCATATATGAGAGGTATTTTGATTTATTTGAACAATAAACACAGAAAGAAACAGAGAAAGAAAAGGAAGGAATTAGAAGAAGAAATTAAAAAGAAAGAACAAGTTTTAATAGCAAATCCAGCAGATAAGAAAACAAAAGATGTAATCAATTTATTGAAAGGGCAATTTAAGATGTTAATGGCAGATCAAGTAGCAACAAACTTACAGTATGATAAACATAATACTTTTTGTAATGCTAACAAACCAGGTAGATGGTTAGCATACTTATTAAGGAAGAAACAAAAATCACAGACAATAGAGAAAATTAATTATAAAGGTAAGGAGGTTTACCAGCAAGAGATGATTAAAAAAAGCATTTTTGGAATTTTATACTAAGTTATATACTTGTGATAAAATTCAGGATATAGACTTAGATAGTTATCTACAGAAAGAGAATATTTGCATAATTTCAAAAGAGCAAAGGGAGAGCTTAAATCAACTGATAACTTCTGAGGAAATTTTGTTTGCAATTAAACAGTTAAAGGTGGGTAAAGCACCAAGGACGGATGGCTTGACAGCTGTTTATTACAAGAATTTACAGCAGGAAATGGTGGAATCACTTAAGGAATTATTTACTAACATACAACTTGGGGGAGGGATACCTCCGTCATGGAAGACAGCCTTTATTTCTTTGATTCCAAAGGAGGAACAAGATCACACACAACCAAAAAATTATAGGCCAATATCACTTTTAAATACAGATTATAAGATTTTTGCCAAGATACTAGCAAATAGATTAATGACAGTTATGCAACACATGATCCATCATGATCAAACAGGCTTTATAAGCAGTAGACAAATGAAAAGTAACGTGAGGCAAATTGTTAACCTGTTAGAATATTTGGGGAAGAACAACCAAATCCCTGCAGTGCTAATATTTCTTGATGCAGAGAAAGCATTTGATCGATTGAATTGGCATTTTCTATTGAAATTAATAGAAAAGATGCAGTTTGGAGAATATTTTACGCAATCCATTAAGGCAATATATCAGAAACAAACAGCACAAATAATAATTAATGGTGGTTTAACAGATACTTTTAACATAGAAAAAGGAACAAGGCAGGGATGCCCTTTGCCTCCATTGTTGTTTATTTTGTCACTGGAAGTTTTGCTGAGTAAAATACAGGGGTTAGACAAACTAAAGGGAATTAAAATTGGGCAACATGAGTATAAATTATGAGCATTTGCAGATGATTTGGTTATTACTTTGACACAACCAGTACAATCGGTCAAAGGTTTAATGGAAATAATTAATCAATATGGACAAGTATCTGGATTTAAAATAAATGCAGGTAAAACAAAGATAATAACTAAAAATATGACTATGAATCAAAAAGAAGAAGTAGAAAGACTTACAGGATTTGAAATAGCAAAGAAGGTTAAATACTTAGGGGTTTATATTACAACTTCAAATGTGAAATTATATAAGTATAATTATGAACTGTTGTGGCAAAAAATACAGAGAGAGATGGAAAACTGGAAAAAACTTCAATTGTCTTTGCTGGGAAGAGTAGCAGCAGTAAAAATGAATATTTTACCAGAGTTCCTATTTCTCTTTCAAATGATTCCAATACTTAAAAAAGATGAAAATTTGAAGGAATGGCAGAAAGGTATCAGTAATTTTGTTTCGGCAGGAAAGAGACCTTGAGTTAAGCAAAAGATAATGCAAGATACATGTGAAAGAGGAGGTCTCAAAATGTCCAATTTAAGATTATATTATGAGGCAGCTGCCCTAGTAGCAATTAGTGACTGGATGAATTTGACAGAGGAAAGAATATTGAATATTGAAAGGTATGGTTTGTTGTATGGTTGGCATGCTTATTTACTATATGATAAAAGAGTGGACAAGACTTTTAAAAGCCATATATTAAGGAATGCTTTACTGCGTGTCTGGAAAAAGTATCAATACAAATTAAACGGTAAGTTACCAATTTGGACAGTACCCAGGCACGCGATAGAGAACATAAATGTTGAGCAAAAACAAGATGATATTACCTATAAAGAATTTCTTTATAAAGAAGGAGGTAGGCTACAATTAAAATCTATGAACCAATTAAGGGAAGAAGGAATAATTAAAACATGGTTTCAGTATGGGCAGCTGCAAACTAGATGGAGACAAGATAAAAAAATTGGTATTTTGCAAGGGGACGAAAACTTGGTAAAACAAATTAGAGATCAAAGCCTAATGCATATAAAAAGGTTGTACAATGCATTGGTTGAAATAGATTCAGAAACAGAGCTAGTTAAGGACTGTATGATAAAATGGGCACAAAATATTGGAGAACCAATAATGATGGAAATGTGGGAAAGAATATGGGTTAGAAATATAAGATTCACGCAGGCCCAAAATTTAAGAGAGAATTTTTATAAAATGTTTTATAGATGGCATTTAGATCCTAAAATCTAGCCTGTATGTATTCAAGTTTACAACCCAAATGCTGGAGATGTGAATGTGAAGATGCTACATATTATCATATATGGTAGACTTGTAAAAAAAATTAAGGCTTTTTGGATAAAAATATGGTGGATCCTTCAAAACATTTTAAAGAAAAAGATAAAATTTGCTCCACAGTTTTTTCTGTTGGGCATATTTACAGACTTTAAGGTCATAGAGACTAAGCTGATTTTAAATTTAATAACAGCAGCTAGACTTTTGGTGGCACAGTACTGGAAGAAGGAAGAGCTACCTACTATTGAGGAATGGATTCTAAAAGTAGGGAATTTGGCAGATATGGCAAAAATTTCAGCGTATCTGAAAGATCATTCAAATGAAAGATATGTATTGGAGTGGAGAAGATGGATTGACTATATTCAAAGCAGATATCAGACTAAAAAATTACAAATAGCCTTTGAATGAAATATTTAATTTAATTTTTAGTTTATAATTATAGTTATTCAAACTATGTGGAGTTAAAGATTTAGCGAGAATTTGGAGTCTATAAAATGTTAGCTTATTTTAGTTTATGATTGTTAAATGCTTTACCCTGTATTTGCTCTGGGAAGTCCGGGGAGGAGAGAGGGGTGAAGGCTGGAGGGGGGTGGGAAGGGGGGGAGAAAATGTTTGTACTTTTGAAAAAATTTTTAAATTAAAAAAAAGACTTTACACTTCGCACAGAGGCAGTTCTGGTGGTCCAGCATAAAGAAGGATGTGGACAGTTATGTGAAAAGTTGCACTATCTGCACCACAATGAAGAAACAACCGGGAAACCACCACCACCACCCCGCCAAACTGCTACAATCAGTAGCAAAGCCAACAAGACCATGGGAGGAGATCGCAATGGACTTTATAGTGGAGTTTCCGAAAAGTGGGGGAAACACAGTGATCTGGATTGTATAGATTTATTTTCCAAACAGGCACACTTCATACCCTGCAGCAAACTACCCTCAGCCCACCAGTTGGCCAAACTGTTCCTGAAACACATCTACCACCTGCATGGAGTACCAAGAAGAATTATCTCAAACAGAGGGATCCAGTTCACAGCTAAGTTCTGGACGGAGTTCCTACAGTCCATTGGGTCATCCTAGGGCCTTAGCTCGACCTTTCATCCAAGCACCAATGGGGGCAGAGAGGCTGAATGCCATTGTAGAGCAGTACCTGAGGTGCTACGTGAAGTATCAGCAGTCCAATTGGGTGGACCTCCTGTCTTTCGCTGAGGTCGTGTATAATAATGCTGTTCACAGTAGCACGGGGCTAACCCCATTCAAGATAGTGAGTGGCATGGACTTCGTCCCAATGCCTGAGTACCCAAGGGAGCTCCCCTCCTCAGTCAGCTTGACCGATTGGATGGTGATGCTGAAAGCAATCTGGGAAAATGTCAAGAAAGCACTAACTAAAGCAGCACAAACCTATAAGAAACAGGCAGAAAACACCAAGCTCCCCAACAGAGGAGCTCGGTGTTTCAATTGAGGAAGAAAGTTTACCTCTCCACAAAATATTTGAGGTTAAAACTCCCTAGCAAGAAACTGGGGCCAAAGTTTATGGGACCATTTCCTATAGTAAAAATAATCAACCAATCAATCAATAGAAATTGTCCCGACTGCTAGGGAAGATACACCTGGTATTCCATAGTAGCCTCTTAAAACCCATGGTCAGATCGACCCTGAGGCCACTACCCCATGAGCCACTGGACCCTGTGGTCATAGGGGGCCAGACCGATTATGAGCTGCAGCGAATCCTCAATTATCAGAGGCATCTTGGGTAAAGAGTTGAAACGTCCAGGCTGATCGCCTTTTGCCAAATTTCACACAGAAAATCCAAACAGGCCAGGAGGGGGTCACGTTCCTAAACTCTACATCTGTACTCAAATTGTTTTGCTTTGCGCATGTCACCCTCAGGAAGTGAGGGGAGCCAAATGTCAACTTGCAAAGCTTTCAAGTTGTCATGAGCAGGAGGGAGGAAGAACTGATGGAGCTGATTGATTTCCCTAACTGAAACTACATTTCACAGATGCCTTTCTACCGCAATCAGTAGGAGAGCTTTGGGTTTCACAGCCAGTCAAAGTGGTTAATTGGAGAATGTGATTTATGATATGGCCAGGGAGGAGGGGAGAGACAGGGTCATAGGGAAATGTAAATCTACGTGGTATTAGTTCTAACTGCATCCGAATATTGCCGAAATGGTGCTCCTAATAAATGATTGTATTCCTTTTGAAGTTTGGCTCGTGGCTCATGAATTAATTAGGGCATCTTTCAGAAACTTCACAGCTGATTGTTTCTCCAAACTTGGCTTCAAGCCAACCCCTGCTGGTGGGAAGAAAGCTGACAGTAAAGAATCGCGAGATGGCCCTGAAAGGGGTGGAAGTTGTTGAGTTTACTTCCCCAGGCCTGGGGGGAGTTGGGAGCTCCAACCACTGCAGAAGACAGCGAAACCAAAACTGACAGCAATGATGACCCCCTGGTAAGTCAGTGTGGGACCCCCATTACCATCCGAGTAGAACTAAGGGTGCCATCATCTGGTGCCCAGGGGACAATGCTAGCCCTCTTAGACTTTGGATGTACTAGGTGTGTCATCAGCCCAGAGGTGGTGGACAAAATGGGACTCAGACTAAAAACAATGAAAGTGCCCATCGCATTCTGCCAGTTGGATGGGTCAGTAGCTGGGGGGGGGCATCTCACTTTGTGACCGAACCAGTTGAGATGTGGATGGGCGACCACCGAAAGATCTTGAATTTTATCGTAGCCTCTGGTATGGAATGATCCCTCTTGCTTGGACTGCCCTGGCTATGGAAATGGAACCCCCAGGTGAATTGGAGGAAGGGATGGTTATGCATCCATTCCACCCAGCCAGGGAAAGAAGGGGGCAATTTTTTTTGCATGGCCAAAGCTGTGAAGGAGCTGGCAGCAGTGGCAAGGGAACACATTGCTGGGAAAGAAAAAATCCCTAAGGAATATTGGGACCTCAGGGAGGCTTTCAGCAAGAAGGTGTCAGATGTGCTCCCACCCCATCGGCCCACTGACTGTGGCATAGAGATTCTCCCAGGGGTGAAGCTCCCTAAACCAAAGATCTACTCTGTGACCCCTCTTGAGCTGAAGGTGCTGCAGAACTTTATTGATAAAAACTTAAAACAGGGCTTCATCCAACCAGCGAGGCCATGAGTAGCAGCTCCGGTTTTGTTTCTGGAGAAAAAAGATGGTTCTCTTCACATATGTGGATTACAAAAATCTTAACGCCATTTGCGTAGGAAATATTTACCCATTGCCCCTTATGAAAGACATGTTAGGTCTTCCCCTGGACCCACCCACAGGTTTAAGTGAGCAGTTAAGAGAAGTGCTAAAAACTTATTACTGGTTCATCTCCCATGGCAACAAGTGTACTGTTCATGATGGTCTTGCATGGGTGAGGGCCAAGTTGTATATCCTGGCCAGTCTGAGGGGGGCAGTGTTGCAACAATCCCATGATGCAAAAGTGGCTGGGCATTTTGGGTTCGTGAATACTTTACATTTAGTTAAACAACAATTCTGGTGGCTCTCTCTAAAGAAGGACATAGAGGCATATGTCGCTAGTTGCCCGGTATCTGCTTTGGCAAAGAGGCCACCTGGGAAGCCACCCAGGTTACTCCAAAACATGGCCAGACCTGGGGCTCCTTGGAAGGAGATATCCATGGATTTTATTGTCAAACTACCCGAAAGTAATGGAAATACAGCCATTTGGGTGATTACGGACTTGTTCTCCAAACAAGTGCACTTTGTACCCTGTTCCAAGATTCCCTCAGTAAAGACATTGACTAAACTGTTCATTCAACATGTCTATAGGTTACATGGTGTTCCAGAATGAATAATTTCCGATAGAGGGGTTCAGTTCACCTCCCATTTCTGGTGGGAGTTCCTGAGGTTGTTAGGCTCTGCCCAAGGGTTAAGCTCCACCCACCATCCTCAGACGAATGGGGCTTGTGAAAGGACTAACTCGGTATTGGGACATTACCTCAGGTGTTATGTAAATTACCAGCCAGATAACTGGGCAGATTTATTGCCGTTTGCAGAGGTGGCCTATAATAACTCCATACACAGTAGTACTGGACTTTGTGCCTATCCTGGAATTACCACAGGAAAAACCTCAAATTCCATCCTTGGTAGACTGGATTGAACAGCTTCAGGTTACCTGGCCTGAAACTCATAAGACGTTAGACGAGGCTCACAGAGCCCATAAGAAACAGGCTGATAAGAAACGGGCTATGCCAAAGGATTACCAAGTAGGTGATAGGGTTTTCCTCTCCACTAAGTACTTACAAATTACTTAAAAGTCAAAAAAACTTGGACCTAAATATGTAGGTCCTTTTAAGTTTAAGTTTAAGTTTATTAAATTTTTATCTCAGGGCGGTGTACAGCCAAGATAAAAACCAACAATATAAAAGTTTAAAACAATTTAAAATTATTAAACAGTTTGGCCAATCATCTAAAATAAAATAACCCATTAAAATAATATTTTAGGCCAGCCCTGCTTGATGGAATAGTAGTATTTTAAGGGTGCAGCGAAAGGTACAAAGGTCGGAAATCTGACGAATCTCCAGGGGCAGCTCGTTCCAGAGGGCAGGTGCCCCCACAGAGAAGGCTCTCTCCCTGGGAGTCACCAGTTGACACTGTCTAACCGACGGCACCCTGAGGAGACCCTCTCTGGGAGCGTACTGGTCAGTGGGAGGCTATCGGAGGCAGAAGGTAGTCTCGTAAATATCCAGGTCCTATGCCATGGAGCGCTTTAAAGGTGGCAACCAACACCTTGAATCGCACCCGGAAGACCATCGGGAGCCAGTGCAGCTCGTGCAGGAACGGTGTTACATGGGAGCACTGAGTCGCCCCCATAATCACCCATGCGGCTGCATTCTTGACCAGCTGGAGCCTCCAGGTGCTCTTTAAGGGGAGTCCCATGTAGTAGTTGCAGTAGTCCCGTTGTATGAATCATAAACCCAGTCACGGTACAGTTAGAGCTACCAAAAACCCTCCAGAGAATCCACCCGGTATTCCATGTTAGTTTGCTGAAACCTGTACATACCTCCTCAATTCGTCTGGACCAGACCTCCACCCCCACCCTGGTTCCCCTTCTTGTTGAAGGAGAACAACATTTCGAGGTCAAAGAAAACCTTGGTTCCAGAAAACGTAGAAGTAGAGTACAGTACTTGGTGGCTTGGAAACTTCCCTTCCTTTCAATCCAAATGGGTGAATGAGCGAGATGTCAGAGCTCCAAAACTTTTACAGTTATTTCACAGTAAATACCGTGATAAGCCTTAAAGCTTGGGATTTATACATATTATATGTATGTTTTAGGTTTTAATCTTTTGGGGGATATCTACTCCGTCTATTTGAATTTGTTTTCTTTCTTCAGGACTAATGTCTCTTCTGCAGGAGGGCCAAATGTCAGCCTCTATGATGCTTGCTTGCTTTCAGCTGCCATTGTAATGGGAGGGGGGAGGCATTGCTGGTATTTGGGATAGGGGGGAAGTGAGCTGGTGGAGATGTCTTGGAAAAGAGGAAAATTCTCACTGTCTTCATAGGAGCTGCAGAGAGCTGTCAAGGTCAACTGTTCTGGCATACCAGATAGATGGGGCCGTCTGAAGAAGTACCCCACATGACACCTTGGGGAGATGTGGATTGGGCACTCAACCTGGGTCCTTGGGGGAAGGGATTTGGGGATGCTTTCAATATATAATTTTTGCGCCTATTGCCTCAGACTTTGCTTTTCTTTCACTGCATTCAGTTCATACTCAGCAAAAGTACCTTTCTCTACAAACATGGAGTTGGGGTTTTTCTTTCTTGAGTTTTGAACAGAGGCACACCTGACAGTCATTGATCTGTTTTCAAAGCAAGCCCATTTCACTGCTTGCTCTAGACTACCATCTGCAACAAAACTTGCAAAACTTTTCATCAAGCACATCTACCGCCTGTATGGAATAACCTGTCACATCATCTCAGACCGAGGAGTCCAGTTCACCACAAAATTCTGGAGAGAGTTCTTGAGGTCCATTGGATCCATACAAGGACTTAGCTTGGCTTTTCATCTGAGCACGAACCGAGTGGCGGAATGTAAGAACACAACATAAGCAATACATAAAATGCTATGGAGCAATACATACTGTAAGATGCTATGTAGATTACCAACAAGAGAACTGGGCAGATCTATTACCGTTTGCAGAAGTAGCTTACAACAATGCAGTGCACAGTAGCACTAGACTGACCCCTTTCCCAGTCACCAGTGGCATGGAGTTTGTCCCCATGCCTGAGTTGCCCAGAGAGCCCCCTTCATCCATGTATTTAACAGAATGGAAGGAGTCATTAAAAAGGGGGTGGGAAAATACAAAAAAAGTGCTGTCAGAAGCAGCAGAGGAATATAAAAAACATGCAGACAAGCACTGTTCACTCCAACCCCCTTCTGGGTGGGGGATAAGGTTTTCCTTTTTTAAAAAAAATTTCTTTATTAAAGCTTTTATTATTACAAAAAATAAACAAAAAAAAGAAAAAGAAGAGAAAAACACACAAACAGACAAACGAAACACATAAAATAAAAACTTTCATACAAATCGATTCAACGTTTCCAGCCTTGGGTGTCATTATGCATATAAGTCATATTTACATTGTGTATTTACATTGTTATTTACATGGAGTTAATTTTGTTTCAATTATGCTAGAGCAGTATTAACTATATATTATTTTATACACATAATCATCCTTCTAGCAATGCACATTTTCCACCTATTCATCTTAATTTCTTATCCAGCTCTCGCATTTGCTAGTTTTACTTAGATTTCCTATTCCTTAACCATTCATACCATGGGTCCCATGCACCATAATATTCTGATTCCTCTCTGTCGTGTATCTCTAGTGTTAACTTGTCCAGTTCGGCACATTCTAGAATCTTTCTGATAATGTGGTCTTCGGGCGGTAAATTGTTCTCTTTCCAGTGTTGGGCGAAAGTAATTCTTGCTGCCATTATTATATGTATCGCCAAGTATTTCTTCTGGCTGGTGCCAGATGCCACCTGTAAATCATTTTATACTGGTTCTCTTTAAGTGTTGTGGCCTTAGTTATTTTTAAGTTATTTGTCCAGATTTGATCCCATTCTTCTAATGTTATAGTCTGTCCAATATTCTTGGCCCATGCTAGCATTGTCTTCTTTACCGTTTCCTCTGCTAGGTCATACTCTACTAAAAATTTATACATTTTTGCTAATAATTTGTCATCTGTGCCTATCCAGATTTTATCTAAACCATTCCTGCTTATCTCTATTCCCGGGTCCTCTTTATCTTTTTTATATCTTGATTTAATTTGGGCATATGTCCACCATTCTATACTAATACCTTGTTCTTTTAGTTCTTCTATTGTTCTGATGTTCCCTGTCCCATCTAAAATTTCTTTATATCTAGCCGTCTTTCCTAATTCTAGGACATTGGGATATATTATTGCCTCCATTGTGGAGAGCCATCTAGGGATTTTGACATAATGTTTTTTCTTTATCTCTTTCCATGTTGCCATAAGGGTATCTCTTATTTTGTGTCTGTGAAAGTAAGTCCTTGTTTTTTCCCCTGTTTCCCAAAGGTAAAAGTGCCAGCCCTTCTGGAGATCATATCCTTCCAATGTCAGTATCCTTTTATTAGTCAGGGTTGCCCAATCTTTTAACCAAATTAAGTTTGCCGCTTTATAATATGTCTCCCATATTGGGAGTCCGAGTCCTCCCCTTTCCTTTTTGTCTTGCATATCTCTAATTGCGATCCTCGGTTTTTTTCCTCCCCATATAAATTTTCTAGTTATGGTATTAAGCTCTTGAAAAAAATTTTATCTAATTTAATTGGCACTGTTTGAAATAAATACAATATTTTGGGTAGAATACTCATTTTAATTGCTGAGATTCTTCCTAGGAAGGATATTTGTAGTTTTCCCCACTTTTCTAGGTCTTGTTTAATATTCTTAATCAAGGGTGTGTAATTATCCTCTTTAAGGGCTGAATACCTTTTGGAAACCCAGACTCCCAAGTATTTAACTTTCTTAACTACTTTAATTCCCATTAGTTCTTCTAAGGTTCTTATTCGCATTTTAGACATGTTCTTAGTTAATATTTTAGTTTTAGCTTTATTAAGTTTAAGTCCCGCCACCTCCCCATATTTGCCACATTCATCTAATATTTGTATGCCTGATTCCAATGCGTCTTCTATGATTAATGCCACATCGTCCACAAATGCTTGAATTTTATAGGTTTCTTTCCTAATTTTGAGACCCTTTATCTGTTTATTCCCTTTGATTTTTTTTAGTAGGACTTCTAACGCTAATATAAATAATAGCGGTGATAATGGACATCCCTGCCTCACCCCCTTCTTAATTGGAAATGGCTTCGTTAATTCCCCATGAACCAAGATATTTGCCTTTTGCTTCTCATAAATAGTTGTTATTGCTTTTACAAAGTTGTGCCCAAATCCCATTTTGCTTATTTGCTGTATCATAAATTCCCATTTTAAATTATCGAAGGCCTTCTGGGCATCTACAAATATCAGTGCCATTTCCTGGCTTGGGTGGTCTTCATAATATTCTACTACGTCCAATATCGTTCTTATATTATTTCTTATTTGTCTCCCTGGGAGAAATCAATTTTGATCATTGTGTATTAACCTGTTCAATACTTTTTTTAACCTTTCTGCCAAAATGCTCATAAATATTTTGTAGTCCGTGTTAAGTAAAGAAATTGGTCTGTAGTTCTTAATAGATTTTGTATCTGTCCCTTCCTTGGGGAGGAGTGTGATGTACGCCTCCCTCCAGGATTCTGGTATTTTGGATTTTGTTAGAACTTCATTAAATATTACTAACAGTTTTGGGAGTAGAATCTCTTCTAGTTCAAGATTTTGATATAGTTCCCCTGGGAATCCGTCTGGACCCGGTGATTTGTTCTTTTTGAGTTTAGAGGTTGCCGTCTTTAGTTCTGCCATTGTAATTTCCTTATTTAATAATTCCTTCTCCTCTTCCTCAATTTGTGGGAGCCCTTCTTCCAATAGATATTGATCGATTTTCCCTTTGGATATCTCTTCCTCTTTATACAGTGTGGCATAGTATTCAGGAATTAATTCCAATTTCTCCTCCTCCTTGTTTATTATATGGCCTTCAGAGTTCTCTAATTGATATATTATCCCTTTTTCTTTTTCTTTCTTTAATCTATATGATAGCCATCTCCCCGGTTTGTTAGCATGTTTAAAATAATATTGTTTGGTTCTTTTGATTTCATATGCTAGGTTTTCTTGATCCATTATATTTATTTTGTGACGGATAATTTTGTTTTGCTAGTTCATTATCTGGAGTTTGTTGGATTTCCTTCTCTGTTTCTCTCAATTCTTCCAGTAGCACCCTTTGGCTTTCTCTTTTTTCCTTATTTTTGTATGCACTATATGCAATGGCAAGTCCTCTTAAAAAAGCCTTCATAGAGTCCCATATTATCCCTCGTTCCGTCAATTCTTTTTCATTTCTTTCAAAAAAATCCTTTATCTCTTTCTTTAATTTTTCAACATTTTGTTTGTCCCGAAGAAATTGAGTATTCAACCGCCATCTTGTATTTCACCTCTCAGGGTTCCCGAGCCGAGCGCCGCAAAACACAAACACCAACACCGTTCAGCTCTCCGGTATGATGGTTTATTGCGCGCTGGCATCAGGTACACGCTGCGAACTCCAAGCGGCTCGAAAACGGCGTTATCCCCCCTGATGCAGGGGAGGTTTAAATATCCCTCCATGCAGACGTCACCCTTATAAACACACCCCTGCCCTAATAGGGCTTCTGGGCGGGGCGTGGGCTGTTCGTGCGCACCTCCAGCAGTTCATCAAAGATATCCCTTATCACCGGTGTGTCCGCCAGTCCCTCCACCCTTCACCCCACGACTCGTCCGCCTAGACACCCCCTGCAACCATTACACCCCCCTCCGTGTGCTTCAGAGCTTTCTCCCGCCGCCGTCTCCATAGCGCGTCAGCGTTGTCGAGGAACGGTAGGACTTGACATCCCCTCCTATATTTCCTTTTCCATTTAATTTCCAGCGGGTTGTGATCTGCCCATGTATTGGGTAGGCTCTCCGCTGACAAAATGTCCATTCCAACGTTCCTACTTACCCACATCATGTCTATTCTCGACCAGGTTTTTTTTGGGTTCGAATAAAAGGTATATTGTTTTTTATGTGGGTTTAAGGTTCGCCAAATGTCTATCAGATTTGATTCATCAATTAATTCAAAGAAGGGTTTTGGCATGCTTTTTCTTTTTCCTTTTTGTCCTTTGGGGCTTTTATAGTCTTTATTTGGGTCTACAACTCCATTAAAGTCCCCAATTATACATATATTATTATTATTTTCCATTGTACTAATTATTTCTCTGAGTTTATTATAGAAATTTCCCAAATTTTTGTTCGGGGCATAGATGGATATAAGTAGAATTGGATTATTTTCTCTCATAATTTCTACAACCAAGATTCTGCCCTTAGGGTCTTTATATTTTAACTCTGATTTTATTTCTTTCTTAATATATATGGCTACCCCTCTCTTTTTTTTCCCTGCTAATGATGTGTATAGGTTCCCAAATTTCTTATATTCCAAATATTTTTCATTTTCCTTTTTAATGTGCACCTCTTGTAGGCATATTAAGTCCAGATTTTGTTTAGCTAGTTTTGTGAAAAAGCTTCTCCTCTTTTTGTAATCATTCAGTCCATTTACATTTATTGATAGTAATTTCCAGTCCATTTTCGAATTTGGTGTCGTTCTAATACTGTTTAGCCCGGGTAACTCTTTGCGATCTTGGTTCTTTCTTTCCTCCTTTGTTTTCTTTCTCCTCTGTTTCCTTTTCCTCCGGTGTCCCTTCCTTCAATCCTCTCCGTTGTGTGAGATCTTCCTCCGTGGTGGCCCCTCCCAGTTCTTCCTTGCTGCTCAGATCTTCTTCCATTCCTTTCAACTGGTCCACAAATTCCTGGGCCTCTACCAAGCTGTTTATCTTTATTTTTTTTCCCTTGCTAGGTTATCAGCATCCCTTCTGGCAGGGTCCATGGAAAAGGGATATTTCTTTTATTTAATTGCGATGCCAGGAATCTATAGTCCCTTTTTACTTCTCTTACCCTCCTCGGGACTTGTTTCAGCACTATTATCTCTTTACCTTTGTATTTTATTGTTTCTCCCTTCGCTATGTTATAAAAAATGTCCTTAACTTTTCTTCTTATATGGACCTTATATGGACTTCTCTCAGAAGTTTGTTGCATCTTGCATAATTTGTTTGGACCCTATATATTTCATCTAACTCTTTAATTATTTGGTCCTTATCTTGCTGTAAGATTTCTCCAATCAGTTCTGCCATGACTTGGCCCAGATTTTCTTCTTTCTCCTCTGTGATGTTCTGGAAGCGCAAGTAAAAAGATGCTTTGTCCATTTCCAGCTGCATAACCGAGTCTTCCAGGTCCTTATTCTGCGCCATTAATTTTTGATCAACTGCGTCCAGATCCCTTTCTTGTTGTTCGACATTAGATTCGATTTTCTTTATTTTTTGTTCGTTTGCTTGTATTGTTTGCTGGAAGTCATTCATTTTTTGATCTATAGTTTTTATATCTGTTTTCAGTTCTAAGTGATTGTTAGTCATCTTCTCCTGCATCAGAAGCATCGTTTCCTGGATAGATGTTAGCGATAGTTGCATCGCTTGCATGGTAGGTATCATAGTTGCAAGGCTTTCTGTGGATTTTTGTGTTGCGGGGGATGACATTGTAATTGTTGGATTTGAAGTATTTGGCGTTATCTTTTTTTCCTGTTTTGGTTACTGTGGCTGCGTAGCTTGTCATCTCACTCAAAATTTTTGCTTGATCTTTTATAATCCTATCTATGTTTTTCCAAATAGTCATCCACTAATTTCTCTTCTTGTTATTATATATAATGATTCCACTATAAAATATTCTTATGTCAAGTATCTAATATTTCAAACAATTTCTAGTATCAATTAAGTATATTCTTATTACAATAGTACCTGTATATATGTATAAATAATTAAGTAATTAAATAACTTTTTAGCTTAGTTAATTGTTCAATAACTTGTTGTTCCTTACATTAATCAATATAAATATAAATATAGTATAATCAATATAAATATGATTCTCAAACTATCTAATTAATAAAATTTGATTTAAATATAAATAAGAATTGTGAGCAATATATCAAGTAAAAAAACAGGAAGAAAAGAAAAAACTTATTATTATAACTTATTATTAAATATTAAATATTTCTTAAGATTAATATGCTAATATCTAATGATTTTAAAAGGCACTGATATAGGCTTAAATATAAATGAATCTAATATAAATACAAATTACTTTGCACCAATTGATTAATGCTTATAATACATTTAGAGAGAAAGAAAGAGAAAAAAAAGAAAAGAAAAGAGGAGGACGTTAGAAAGGAAGGAGGCGGGGCAAAAAGATAGAGAGAATTGATTAATTATTCCTACTTAGTTGTTTGATTGCTTGCCACCCTCACTTATCAATGTCCAGAGGGGAAGGATAAATTGCCAAAATATTTGGCTCAATTCAATACAAATCTATGTCTTAGTTTCACTCGGAACCTTCACTCGTATCCTCTGGAGGTTCTTCCCGTCGCTCTGGCCACTCGTTCGTCCTCTCGTTGGTTATTCAAGATGGGCGTGCTTCCTGTCTGGAGTTGGCAATGCTCCTTTCGCCTGATCTACTGCGTCGTCTTCTCCCTCCTCCAAACTCCTCCTCACGATCTTCCCCGTCAAGTTCATTCACTTTCTATTAGTGCCCCCGCTCTGTCTTACGATTATCTCCACTCTGATCTCTCGCCAGCCATTCCACGGTCCACTCGTTGTCTCTTTTTATCTTTTCTTTCAGTCGCCGCCTAGTTTCCAATCTGCTTTCTCTATCCGGTCCAGCCAGCTCATTCAAAATAGCATTTAATGTGCAACAGGGGTGGTGGTATGAATGTTCTTTGGCACCCCTCTCACCAGAATTCCTTGCTTCCTGTTTTGTTGACTAGCGAGGCTTCGGGTCCGCCATTCAGCAGCAGACACGCCGCATTGGTTTGGCCGTGAAAACCGGTCCTGCAGAGTGGTTTTGCGATTCTCCACTCCGCCTGTCGGTGCCTCACTATTGCCCGCGGAGCCCTTCAAGCTCCCACGCCTCGAAGGGTCCCCAAAACGCAGCGATTAGTGTCATTGAGTAGGAGTGATCACTCTTACCACGCCATGTCACCTCGATCCTCAACCGGAAGTCGGGGGATAAGGTTTTCCTATCCACCAAATACATACAGTTAAGGCTGCCTAGCAAGAAATTGGGACCCAAGTTCCTAGGTCCTTTCCCAATAGTAAAAATAATTAACCCAGTGACAGTTCCGCTTAGCTTCCCTCGCATTCTAGGGACAATATGCTCTGTCTTTCATTGTAGCTTGCTGAAATCCTCAGTTCGGTCCAACCTAAGACCTCAAGGACAAACCACCTCCTCCTCCTATAGTAGTACAAGGAGAGACCCATTATGAAGTCAAGAAGATATTAGATTCTAGGCTATATAGGGGTCAATTGCAATACTTGGTACACTGGAAAGTGTACCCTTTGTCTGAAGCTACCTGGGTCAAGAGTTGGAATGTGAAAGCAGATAGGCTAGTCAAACAATTCCATGACAAGTACCCTGACATGCCAAAGGGTTCCCCTCAGGGGAAGGGGTGGTTAGGGATATGATTATCCCCCCTGTATTATTCTTTTCCAGGACACACGTCTTTTCTCAGGGAGGGCAGCCTGTCAGGCCTGGAAGCCATCTTTTACCTTTGTGCCTTCAGGCCTGCCACAAATCCTACTGTGGGAAATTGGGAGGGGGTGTTGCACAGAGGGAAGAAGATATGTAGTCAAAATGAAATTCTTTATAGGAAGTCAAGGCCATGGTGCCCTGCAGCTGTGTTGAGAAGAATGAGGACGTATCTTCTGTCCTGGACAGTACCTGATTGGATATGTGGTGGACATGTGGGACAGGGGCAAGGACTTGAACTTTCTTTTGGGTGTGGAAAACCTGGAAGCTCTCAGATTCGGGTTTTCCCAGATGTGCCAATATGACATCTCTATTGAAAGTTAGCTTGGAGAAACTTCAAGCCTTGGAGTTTGATTTTGTTGGGGGTATTACTTGGAACCCTGACAGGTTGCAGGATTGGATATGTCTACTTGGGGACTAAGGGAGACATGATAGCAGTGTTCCAATGTTTTAGGGGCACCTAAAAAGACAAGGGGGTCAAACTATTTTCAAGAAGGCACCAGAAGGCAAGTAAAGAAACAATGGATGGAAACTAATTTAAGGAGAGAAGCAACCTAAGCAGAAATTTCCTAACAGTGAGAGCCATAGATCAATGGAGCAACTTTGCTTCTGAAGTTGTCGAGTGGTCTATCACTGGAGGCTTTTAAGTAGAGATTGGACAGCCATTTGTCTGAAATAGTGTGGGGTCTCCTGCTCAAGCAGTGGGTTGGACTAGAAAGCCTCTAAGGTCCCTTCCAACTCTATTTCTATTATTTCATCACTTTGGACCCAATTTTAAAACTGAATCTTCAAACTGAGTAAGTGCCTTTGAATCATTAAGCTGAATAAGTGCCTTTGAATTGTTTTGGAGAGATTCAAAGGTGATTCAGATATTTGATGGACTTTCTGGGTTTGAGGAGGCTTCATGTTCTATGCTTCCATCTCAGGTATGGAAAATTTCTCTGATATTGATATAAGCTGTTGGTATCTCACTCTTTTGCTAGAATTAGTCTAGGTGATTTTATCTGGAGAGATTTATTTATCATGTGGCACATTCACATCACATTTCAATAAAAACACAAGAGATAAAAATACAAAATCTAAAATCTAAAATATTATAAACATATGTCTAGATTACAGATATAATTTTTTGCTTTATTTGTCACAGCCAGGAAATCAGCAATGTCTCCATTATAGACTCTGTTTTGGCAGTCTATCACTATAGAATAGTTTGTTTTTCATCCCCGTAGTCACAATTTTGATCATTGTATTTTGCCCCACTTATAGAGGCATCAGCACAACTACCATGGCCAATTTGAATTTGGTTTGGTGTTCTCCATATTGCATGGGGCTAGTGAAATCCAGGTGTTTTTTCCAACATTGTGAACATTGTGGGGGGCAATTTGCTATCTAATATTATTTCCACATATTGGGGGGGGAGAGGGGGGAAGGGTGGGAGGGAGGGAGAGAGACTCAGATCCTCTAATTTATATTTTTTGTTTCAATCCCTGTTCCTTTTCCTATTCCCTGTCCCTTCCTCCCTCTCCCCTTATTTTCTTTTTAATAGTCATCTGTTCTGTTCTGCTCTGTTCTGTGCAATGATTAGTCCTCACGGTGAGAGGATGATTGGAAGAATATGCTTCCTGTTAGCTATTATGTATAATGCAGGGCTATTTCTTTACACCAGAGCATGCCGTATGATCAGGGGCAACCTTTTTTCCAAGTTCTTTCTGAAGCAATGCACAGCATCTCATTTCCAGGGGATGCTAAGCTTGTCAATGAGCCTGGCCAGCAAGCCTGCCAGTAACACAGATCATCACAGGGGAGCTGCTATTTTAGAAATAACTTATAAATTAAGTAGGTAGTAAAACTTTAAATTATGCAAGTGTTTATTTTGAAGATGGCGAAGGCTTCCTTCTCTATTGGTGCAAGAAAATTTCTCTAACAGGTGCATTTGGAATTCTACCTTTTCATTTTATCTCCAGAGGCTTTCCTGGAACTGTAGAGAAGATAACTAAAGCAAAGGAGGAAAATTGGGGCTTGGAGGAATTGGGTGGCTTGGCCCATTCTCAGCAAGGGCTTGCTTTCTTCAGTGAATTTCCCTGAAATTGAGGATCCCCTCCCCTTACACTCGGCCTCTTCCTCCTCCTCCCAGGTTGCCTTCATATACCCTTCTTTCTTTTCATTTACGCAACTGGTCCTATTAATGACAGCAAGATCGGGCAGCGCTCTTGTGCATAAGACCAGCCTGCTGCTTGCCATTTTTATTCCCTGGGTATTTTATTATAGAGGGATATTTGCATGAAAATAGTATTTTTCTTTCACAAGAATTCATCTGCTCCTGCTTCTCCCATCCCTCAGGATTTTACTGTGGGTAAGCATTGTGTATTCCTGATGCTGTCACATACACAAAAACCACCCAATTATTTAAATTATTGTAACTTGTGTGGGTTTATTTTTTTTCTTCTTCTTCGTGAGTTGGCTGTTCAGTCAGTACTGCAGTGAGCTGAAATAGATCACCCTCAGCAAGACAATCTCTCTAAATTGACAGCAAAAATATTTTAAACAATCTGCACTATGCTATAATTCCTGTTGTATTTAAATCTTGTCTCATCTCGCATCAATGTCTTTGTGTGTTTGGTGCCTCAATTTGAGGCTTGGGATAAACAGGGCATGGCCACCCCAGAAAAGTCACTCAGGGTCAGATGGAGATGCAGATGCCGAGGAAGCCCATCATCCACCAAACTGAGGAGGCAGTTTAAACTCTATTGCTCTCTCCTCTCTATCTTCAAGGTGGAGCCCTTTGTGCCTCCTTCGCTGGCTGCCTTCTCCTCCCAGCTGGAGACAATGGTTTTGCCAGCTGTTTGCCTGGATGCCTTTGGAAGGGGAACCCCCAGGCTTTGCCAGAGAGGATCCCTGGTGGGGTGAAGAACCAGCCCACACTCTGAGGCATCCTTCTGGAGGCACAATCCTGACTGGATCCTTAAATGGTGCCTCTTTTTTGTAGTGCATCACCCCGGCTGCCATCTTGGTTTTTGAAGTCCAGACAGGACCTGCCTGTTGCCTCCTCTCTGAGTCAGAGGAGCAGAATTCTCTCCAGGAGCACCAAGGACAAAAACCGAAGCTTTCATTTCATATACAGGAAGAGATTTACAACCATTCATTTAGTGACCATTCGAAGTTACAACAGCACTGAAAAAGTGACTTATGACCAGTTTTCACAGTTATGACCATTGCTGCAACCTCATGGTCACATGACAAAAATTCAGACGCTTGGCAACTGACTCATATTTATGATAGTTTTGCAGTGTCCCAGGGTCATGTCTTCCCCTTTTGTGACCTTTTGACAAGCAAAGTCAATGGGGAAACCAGATTCACTTAACTCTGGCAAGAAAAGTCATAAAATGTGTCAAAACTCACTTAACAACTGTCTTGCTTAATGACAGAAATTTTGGGTTTGATTGTGCTCATACGTCAAGGACTACTATACATTTTAATTGGATGAAAGAAAGAAACTGTATGATTACACCCCAGAGATGCATTTCATTGTTTGATCTATTGCCAATTCTTTCACCCAAAGTTGCCAGGACCTCTTGATTTCCCACCCCTCGGAGGTCAGGGGTTGCTTTCCACTTTGCAGAAGGTGTTGGGTTCTGCTCTTGTAAGTGCAATTGGGTCTCCATTCCCGATCACAAGTGCCTAAAAATTGTTATTCACTATGTGATTTTATACCTCCTCTTTTATTCAATGGGGGGAAGTATTACTGCTTAACTGTATACATTTTTCACTTTAAAAAACCAAACAAACACAATCACCACAATTTATGTCACTTTTTTCATGTCTTGAGAAACCATCAGTCTGTTTCTGTGTTCTGTTTTGCTCCCTACAAAGCCTTTGCCATGTGTGTTCATTAGCAACATCAACTTGAACAACTATGCTACTTAATGGAGTTAGAAATGAAAATAAAATGTGATAAAGTGAGACTACTGGAGTTGGAAATAGCATCCAATAGAACACAAGTGGCATAGACGTGGCTTTGGCACTGTGGTGTCAAATCACATCAGGAGGACTTGTTCCAGCTACCTTTTACCACTATAGCTTATCTGAATAGTTCCTTCCTTGCTTCTCTCCATAGACTGCTGATAATGTTTTGGGGCACTTAGCTGCTCTTCCAAATCTCTCAAACAATTCAATCTAGCACAAAGCTCTCATCTTCACTAAGGCATTGTCTGCAATTGAAGGGCCTCTCTTTCTGACAATGGGGCCTAGTTGGAGGCAGGGAGCAGGGCTGAAAAAAAGAAGGCTTGGTTTCCTGGACCAGATTCTGTGCTTCCATCTGGGAGGGGCACTTTTGCCTCCTCCCCTCTCCCAGTCTCTCCCTCAACCTCAAGATGGAAAGAGACACACAGAGAAAGGAATTGATTACATGGTTATACAGAAAATATGCTTGATGTTTGGATGTCAAATGAAATGTAATTTTGAAATATATTTTTGCCCTTTGAATGATACATCATCCTTCAGAAATGCCATGAACTGCCCCATTATTAATGCAGTTTTGAATGAGTAGAATTGAAATGATAATGAGTTTCTAAATTAATATTGCAACTTCTCATTTCAGTATTTGATGAGCTGTATCAAAACTTCATTAAATCACTCTGTTTTGCCAGCTCTGGTTTATAATCAGGGCTGAGGAACGTATCTTCGGGAAAGCCAGTTGGGGCTGGAGGCTGGGCTGAGCTGAGCTGCTTTGGGTGCATGAGGGGTTGTAGTAGTAATGGCTCAAATAAGGGAGTTAATGATGTGTTTTTCAAAATGTGATGACAAAACTTTTGATTGTTAAATAAACATTGCATGGAAAATTACCAGGCTAACAAGATGCAACTTTTGCTTTCTGATTGAACATCAAGTCAATTCTCATCTTTCAGGAGTTGGAAACCATTTCCGGTTCTGCAGTGCCATGGCTGTGTTGCTTCAATATCTCATTTATATTGTCATTCGGCCCAAATTAGCATGCATTGATTGGATCCTGAAAAGAGGAGAAGGAGCAGGAGTGGGGGTTGGGGAACTAAGTTAACCTGTTACTGAGTTAATCCATTTGTAGTTCATAGAATACAATGAACCATAAATTAACTGAACGGTCTGGGTTGGCATTGCACATCAAGTCACAAAAATCAAATCAACCAAGCTTAGCATGAAATATGAATGCAGCCTTTAGGTTTTTGGCAGTCTTGCTAAGCAGGTTGTGTAGGATGGTGGTGACTTGGCTCTTGCAACAGAACACTGTTTGCCGCCTTTGAAACATGCCGCTTTCTGTTTCCTGTGCCTTTCCCGGGCAGCAATGGCCAGGGCCATGGGGGGGGGAGCAGAGGCATCAGGGCTGCTCCCCCCCTCAGCAAGCCGGGTTTGGAGGATTGTGGAGAGTTATGGGCAAGCTCTGGAGGGTCAGAAGACATGCTCCGATGTCACCCCAACACGCTTCTCTATACTGAAGTAGGATTGAGTGGGGGAAGGGAGCAGGGGGAAGGGTAGGAGGGAAGGAGAAGCCTGGCTGGCTTTCCTTTGGCATGGGGAAGACCCAATACCCCCTCCATGGCCTGCCTGCTGCTCTCACAGCACCTTGCGCAGCACAGCAAAAGTGCACTTCACAATGGGGGAGACTGGATCTCCTCCTCCTCCTGGACCCCATTCCCTGCTCCACTCACCCCTGGCAACTCTCTCTCTCTCTCGGGGTGGAGAGCATCCAGCACCAACAAGGCAACCATTGAGTTTCAGGACACCCAGCCTTTGGGGGCCAAAACTCCAGAAATCCAACCGAAGGAGCCAATTTTCACCGAAAGTGACCCAGAAGACGAACCACTGGTAAGCAACCAAATTGAACTTCTTACCTAAGACTGTTTATACCCAGTCGAGGCAGAGAAGTAAAACTCTTGACTTTTCTAGACTCAGGATGCACAGGTTGCTTGATAAGTCCCACTCTAGTAAGGAAACTGGGAATAAACCTAAGGAGACTAGGAACCCAATTGAATTTTGCCAGTTAGACAGATCAATATCCGGGGGAGAACCCACCATGTTTGGTATTGAGCCCCTACAAATAACTATGGATAATCAAAAAGAGATACTGACATTTGTGGTGGCACCCGACATGGAATGGCCATTAGTATTGGGGTTAGCATGGCTGAGAAAATGGAATCCCAAAATTAACTGGAAGCAAGGGTCAATCAGATTTCAGTTGCAGGTAACTTTTACTGATGACAAAAAGGGAGACCAGAAAGCGGGGGGGCTGACTGTGAAACAGCGATGCCTGGTTGGCGTACACCAGATGGGGATATACCACAGGAATACAGAGACCTAGCTAAAGTTTTCAGTGAAAAGGTGTCTGACAAATCCTCCCCCATCATGCTACCGATTGCACAATCAAAATTCTGCCAGGGGCAAAGCTCCCCAAACCAAAGATGTATTGCATGTCCCCTAGGGAACTGACAGAATTAAGAGCTTTCATTGACAAAAACCTGAAAAGAGGGTTCATTGAACCAGCACACCTAAAAATCACAGTCCCAGTACTTTTCAGAGAAAAAAAAGATGGCTCTATGAGATTATGTGTAGATCACAGGAATCTGAACACAATAAGTGTACAAAACATGTACCCCCTCCCCCTTATGAAGGATATGTTGGCACACCTCTCACAAGGAAAAATCTTTTCAAAGCTAGACTTGAGAGAGACATATTATCAAATATGGATAAGGGAGGGGGATGAGTGGAAAACAACATTTAACACACCACTGGACTGCTACCAATTTAAGGTACTTCCTTTTGGATTACAAGGAGCCCCAGCCATATTCATGCAGCTAATAAATGAAGTGTTCCATGAACATTTATATAAAGGGGTCCTGGTTTATCTGAATGACATTTTAATCTACATGGAGACAAAAGAAGAATATGTAAAATTACTGAGGGTGTAATGCCAAAGCTCTATGCCAAACTCTTTAAATGCAAATTCCACCAGGAAAAGATTGACTACTTGGGATATCACATTTCACATCAAAGGAATACAAATGGATCTGCAAAAAGTCTAAGCAGTAATTGACTGGGACATGCAAACAACTACAAAGCTTCCTGGGATTTGCTAACTTTTACCGCCAATTCATTCCCGCCTTTGCTCAAATAGCCCTTCCTATAACAAACCTCAAGAAACAAAAGGGGAGGGGAAATCAAAGCCAAAACAGCCATTGGCTGGACAATGGAATGCCAAGTGGCATTTGAGAAACTCAAGCTGCTTTTTTCAGCTAAACCAGTTTTAAAACACCCAGACACAGAGAAACCATTTGTAATACAAGTGGATGCAAGTGATGTGGCAATAGGAGCAATCCTATTGCAACCAAATGAGCAGGGATAGCTGCAACCCTGCACCTATACATCCAAAAAACTAACAGAAACTGAGCAAAGATGGGCTATCTGGGAAAAGGAAGCCTATGAGTTCACTGGGCACTCCTCACATGGAGGCAGTTCTTAGAGGGAAGTAAAATCCCTTTTGAAGTCTGGACTGATCATAAAAATTTGGAAACTCTAAAATCCCGAAGGAAACTCTCCCCAAAACAAGTCAGGTGGGCTCAATATTTCAAATGGTTTGACTTTACCCTTAAGTATCTCCCTGGGGGAGGGGGGACTTCTTAGCAGATGCCCTATCAAGGAAACCGCAATACAACAGCGCAAAGCCTGAAGTGATCAGACCAATCCTTCAGGATAATCAAGTAGCAGTTAAAGTAATCACTAGATCACAAACCAAACAAGAAGGGACCACTGATAACTCAACCACTCAAGCATTTAAGCAAGCCTTAAGCAATGATGAGTGATTCCTAAACCACAAAAACCTCTGTCTCATCAAAGAGGACTTAGCATGGGTAGGAGGAAAGTTATGTATACCAGCCAGCCAAAGATTAGACCTTATGAAATGCTGCCACGACTGGCTGGTCACTTTGGATTTGTCAAAATATTGCACCTCATCAAAAGACAATTCTGGTGGCCGTCACTGAAAAAGGGCACTGAAAACTATGTAGCTAGCTGTCCTATTTGCGCTGCAGCCAAAGGACAGCAAGGGCTGTCCCAGGCTGGTAGCTAAACCTTCAGCACCCTGGAGAGACATCTCTATGGATTTTATAGTAGAATTGCCAGAGAGCGCAGGGAACACAGTTATTTTGTCATAACAGACCTATTTTCTAAACAAGCTCATTTTATTCCTTGTCAAAGGATCCCAACAGCCAAAGCCTTAGCAAAATTATTCGTGATACCCATTTATCGTTTACATAGAGCTCCACAGAGAATTATTTCTGATTTGGGGGGATCCAATTCACATCAAAATTCTGGAGGGCTAACACTACTTGGCACCCCCAAGCTTATCAAGTCATCACCCAATGACTAATGGCCAAATGAACGAAAAAACAAATGGCATTTTAGAGCAATATTTAAGGTGTTTTATTAATTACCAATGTTTACCAATTACCAATGTTTACCAATTACCAACTGGACTGAACTATCAGCTTTTGCAGAGGTGGTATTCAACAACTACATTCTAGCACAGGCCACACCCTTTTAAAGTAGCTACAGGCCAAGATTTCACCCCCATATCAGAACTACCAACAGAAATACCCACCATCCCCTCCCTGAAGGAATGGATGAAAACCCTACAAAACACTTGGTCTGTAGTCAAATTAGCACTAAAGGATGCTAGAGAAACCAAGCAGACAAGAAGAGAACACAATAAAAACCTTTCCAAACATCTACAAAATTCTTGCAAACACTGCAACCCTGAAAGAAATTAGGGCCAAAATTTGTGGGACCATTTCCAATCACTAGGATCATTAACCCAGTGACAGTAGAATTAGCACTCTCCAAAACACTCAGACAAGTACACCCAGTCTTTCATATCAGCCTGTTAAAAAGAGAAGTCACACCCTCACTTAGACCTCAAACCCAGGCACCACCCACACCCATAATGTTTGAGGGTGAGCAATGGTCAGTTTTGGAAAACAATTTTCTTTTTGCTTCTAAACTGCCACATATTTTAGCTGGGGAAATTGGGAGGGTGTTGTTGGAGTGGTAGAAAGTTAGTCATAACAACATTCCGTATTCAAGGACTTTTGCCTGCGTCTGATGGAGACTGTCTGAAAATTGTATCCGGTGGAGTGTGAAGAGTTGATTGGACAATGTGATGAACTTGTGGGCATGGGGCAGGGCTGTGAACTCTTAGCTGGGTGGGGAAAACCTGGAAGCTTTCAGATTTGGGTTTTCCCAGATGTGCCAACATGACATCTCTAATAAATTGGAACTTTGAGGAACCTCAGGCCTCAGAGCTTTATTTTGTTGGGGGTGTTCCTTGGAACCCTGACATTAATCCGAATCCCTTAAATAACTAAGCAGCACCCCGAAAGGTGGCTGAATGGGGTGCTGAGCCCCAGTACCAACCTAAAGCTTGGGTGGTGTGAAGTCTCAGCGAAGATGGAAGGGAGAGAGAAGATTGCAGAGGGAGTCATGGGAGCTCATACCAGAAGGTTTATCGAGACCAGGTATTCTCCTTCTGAAGGTGTGGTATGAGCCCTTGAAGCTGTAGAGGTGATGCAAAGCCTAGGAGCTAGGTCCAGGGAGATGGATTCTGGGAAGTTTGCCAGCCTGATCCAACTCCAAAGATGGGACCAAAAGAACAATCGCCTGGATGTCATCCTGTATCCAGCCCTCATCAACCGGACTTCATGCTAGCCCCTGCAGAATTTATCCCCCCATGCTGGGGATTCTATCCTGGCCAGGGGTGGGTAGTGCCTGCTGCTCCCCCTCTTAGAGGATCACCATGGGCCCAATTTGCCCCAACGATCCCAGCACTGCCATGGGGTCTGATCCAGCAGCCAGCAGCGCCGCCGCTAGAGGTTCCAGTTCAGCCACCGGCATTCACCCTGCCTCATCACCATGGCAATTCTGCCAGAAAGGGCCCCGCCACCACGGTTTAGAGTGATGTTTGACAGTAAGCCTACCAAACTGGCCTATTTCCTCAGCCAAGTATGAGCTCATATAGATCAGTATGGAAAGCAATACGAAACAGATTGCAACTTGGTATCTGCGATCTCGGAGGGGATGAATGAAGGAGGTGCTGCTGACTGGATAGCCCAGCTATGAGGGGGTTGCTGAATTAAATGATGTGGAAGGTTTTGTTAAGCTGCTTCGGGCCAGATTCAAAGACCGAGACCGAATCAACGAGAGTGAAGCCGAGATAAAGGTGATGAGTCAAGGAAATCGACCCATAAAGGACTTTGTATGGGACTTTAGATGGGTTGTGGGGAACCTTGGACATTGGCCGGATAGAATACTTCTGCATTATTTTAAAGAAGCCATTGATCAAGAATCCAGAACCGCCTGTGGAATCCAGGGGGTGCCAGAGCGACTGCAAGACTGGTATACCATGTCAATAGCTCTTGATAGAGAAGTTCACCCATGCCACAACCCCTCAGCTGAGAGACCCCCAGGGAGAATTTTGGCTAGACATCCTCTGACAAACCCCAATGAAACCCCTCCTGCTCAATATACAGGGGTAATCAAATGCTACCGTTGCAGACAAGTGGGTCATCGAGCTGCGGAGTGTCTGGCACCTGCGCTGGTTCCACAACCGCGCCCTGCCATGTCAGCCTGAGGCAGAAGGGACCCACAAAAGCCCCGGATGCCAGCAGAATTGCCCAGCAGACTTCCCCTTCCCCTGGAGAGAGCAAAGAGACCTCAACCAAAGACTTGCCACCTGGGCTGGCCAGCAGTAGCAGCGGCAAAGATGACTCGATGGTAAGTGGGACCATCCACCCCTTTGTGCCAGACACAGGGGTGCATGGAGAGGTAGCAGCAATAATAGACACCAGCTGCACCCATTGCTTAATTAGTTCCCCCATTGTTGAGCAGTTAGACATAAAGACACACCTCTTAAGCCGCCCCATACGCTTTCAGCAAGTAGACAGGACCTTAATAGGTGGGACCCTGCTACACGGGTCACTGAGCTTCTCAGATTGGAACTAGGGATCCACACAGAACTCATTCGATTCATAGTAGCCCCCAAAATGGCAGAGTCAATCATCCTGGGACTTGCCTGGCTAGACAAATGGGCTCCTACAATCAAATGGGTGTCAGGTTCCAAACAGAAGGAAATAAAAGGAGACAAACCTGGATGGCTGCTACCTTAGTTTAATCATTTCTTGGCACCCACTAACAATAGCAGAAAATCTTGTTCGGGCTACTGTCCTGTGCTTCCTGCCACTATTTATCCATTAGTTATCACCACCCACCTAATCACGTGTGAGGCTCCCTCCCATGTGACCCGGAAGTTGGCTACTGTTTAATTCTTGAGTATTTACAACCAGCATCAAAACAGTTAATCCACTTGTTATTGCTGGCTGGCCATGATGATGGCACCCCCCAGCTATTTCCTCCCGTCAATCCTATCATTCCCTGGGAGGCTTGACTCAGGACGAAGCAGATGCTGGGCTGAAACGAGGTTTGTCCGCGCCTCCCCCCATGAATGGCAGCTCCGTGCCAACAGCATGCTGGAGCTGACATGCAGCCCCTCTACCATGGAGATGGCTTCTGAAACAGAAATGCACATTAAGTAATATATTATGGATTCCCGGGTCCACTCGGCTTCCCTGGGTATTTCTTGTGAAACCTATCAATAAATTGGGGAGCTTGTATATCGTGTTTGGGTACTCAGGAAGCCTCTGACAGAGGATATCCCTTCCATAAGAGAAGGTATTGGAGCTTACCCCTATGCCATCGGGTATCCAACACCTTCTTTACTTCGTACTGCTTTCCCCATCCACCATCAGTGGTGGAGGTGGTTACAATGGGGTCTCCCTGAGTGTAGATAAGTGGGTTCTTTGTCTCCATTGTTATTTATTTTGTCATTGGAAATATTGCTGAATAAAATTCAGGGGTTGGATGAGATAATGGGAATTAAAATAAGACAGTCTGAGTATAAAGTACGGGCATTTGCAGATGACTTGGTTGTTACCTTAACCCAACCGGCACAGTCAGTTACTGTATTGATGGATTTAATTAAGGTATATGGACAAGTATCTGGTTTCAAAATAAATGCAGCCAAAACAAAGATAATAGCTAAAAATATGACGAGGACCCAAAAGGAAGAGATGGAAAGGGTTACAGGATTTGAAGTGGTGAATAAGGTTAAATACTTAGGGGTTAATATTTCAAGTGTGAATATGAAATTATATCAGTATAATTATGAACCATTGTGGCAAAAAATTCAGACAGAGATGGAAAGCTGGAAAAAAATACAATTATCTCTGCTAGGAAGGATAGCTGCAGTAAAGATGAATCTTTTACCAAGGTTTTTATTTCTGTTTCAGACGATACCTATACTTAAAAATGATAAAAATCTGAAGGAATGTCAAAAAGGTATAAATACCTTTGTTTGGGCAGGAAAGAAGCCATGAGTAAAGCAGAAAATAATGCAAGATTCTTGAGAAAGAGGGGGTCTTAAAATGCCTAATTTAGGATTGTACTATGAAGCAGCTGCTCTCTCGGCAGTTAGTGATTGGGTAAATTTAACAGAGGAAAGGATATTGAACATAGAAGGATATGGTCTGGCATGCTTATTTAGTGTATAATAAAAAAGTAGATAGTATCTTTAAGAGTCATATACTAAGAAATGCTTTATTGTGTGTCTGGAAAAAATATCAATATAAATTAAATGATAAATTACCAATTTGGACAGTACCCAGACATGCGATAGAGAATATAAGTGTAGAACAAAAACATGATGAGACTACTTATAAGGAACTCTTGTATAAGGAAGGAAATAGATTTCAACTAAAATCTATTCAACAATTAAAAGAAGAAAGAGTAGTTAAGACTTGGTTTCAGTATGGTCAGCTGCAGGCCAGATGGGGAACAGATCAAAAAATAGGTATTTTGCGAACTTCCGGCTGAGCCGCCGGCATCGCCAGACGCTTCTTTGTGAAGCGCCAGCCCCAGACTCCGTAGAATCGCAAGAACAGCGAAAATCAGCTGTCTTGCGGTTTGGAATCTTTCCCCCCAGGAAGAAGGGGGGAAGGAGAGCAGATGGGTGGGGTAGAGCTCCCTAAGAGCACCAGGTTTTGCCAATAATCTGGTGCTCGAAGATGAGAGCTCCCCGTGAAGCCTGTCAAAGCTCCGGACCTGGGATGCCTCTGACGGGGAACTTTTTCCCTGTCAGAACTAGATTCCACGGCCACCCCATTAAACAACTTTAAACAAATACTTCTTGAACTAAGATGGCAGAGCACAAGTTGCACGAAGGAAATAGCAAGTATTTTTTTTCCTTTTTTTTTTAACTCCAAGGATTTACTTTCTTTAAAAGATTTCTCCTAAGTGGAAAGTGAAAGCAAGATGGCGTTTGAGTTTCAACGGGGCGTGAAGAAGTGAAAGTTAAAAGCAACTATTGATAAGCCCCTGTTTGAAACGTAAAACTCCTTTTTGAAAAGTGGATGAAATAATAATAATAATTTAAGCAGCAATATAAATTAAAAAGTCTTTTTTTTCCTTTTTTCTTCTTGAAATTCTTTTTTCTTCTTTCTTCTTTTTTTCCCCGTCCTTCTGGAGGGGAAGGAAGAAGGGGGGCAAGATGGCTGGGCTTTTTGAAAACAAAGAAAGTAAAGGAGGGTTATTTAACCCTCAATGGTCTGACTTTGAGGAAGCTTTGAGCTCAATTACCTCTGCTTTATTGAAAAGAATTGATACTATATTTCAGGCTTCTCAAGCTGGAAAAAATGAAATACATGGAAATACTGAGTTGCAATCTAGCAGTGGGGGATTGAATGAAGAGCTGGGAGAGGAAAAAAAACAACAACAGACCATAGCCAATCTTACAGAAGAGAGAAAGATGAAGGCTGAGCAGGAGCAAGAAACTCTGGAAGTTGATGAAGAGCTGTTCCCAGAAGAAGCTACATTCCTGCAAAAAGTTTATAATATCCAATCCCAAAAACCGCAAAATTTTTCTGGAGTTAAAAAAGGCAGAGGGATCAAAGTTAAGAAGAAAGTTCGTAAAAAGGAAAAGAAGAAAGCCTGGAGAAATGGAAAATAACCCTGCTTGACGAGATGATGGTCCTTAAAAAGTATTGTTTAAATGTTTAAAGATTTTGAATTTTGGGGGGGGGGGAAGCAGACAGCAGTTTAATGCCAGTTAACCAAGTGATGAACGATGAGGAGGCAATTTATAGCTGTATTGGAATATTTTGAGAAGAATAAACAGATCACTGCAATGCTGGTGTGTTGGGCTGTGAAATATGCCCTGACTTGAAGGATTTGGAATATTTTATTAAGGACTGTGATAAATCTGGATCTAACTGTAAATGTAGAAGTTTTATTGAATATACTAAACTGGAGCTTCTTGTTTGATGGTAATAAATATAAGGCAAAAGGACTATGGATCTAGAGCAATTGCAGCTGATTTGGTGGTTTCCCTAATACGTTTGATGAATCTACTAATTTAACTTTTGACTGGATTTGATGGATATTATTACAAATATAATTATAAAGTCACTCGGGGGTTTTTTTTTTATAAAGAAGCAACTTTCTATTTAGGTGGGTAGACGTAAATGATGAAGATATTCTATACGCTGTTGGAAGATGTGAAGACAAGAAGATTAGCAACTGGTTTAATCTAGTATGATGAATTTAAATGTTTGATATAGTTACTAAATGATGTTTTATCTGTATTGATAAATTTATAAGAGGTTTGATTGTTATATTCTTTTTTTGACTAAAAAATTTATTATTATTGTTTTTTTTATTAAGTGTTTTAATTATAACAGGACCTTGATGGTTTAAAAATGGAGGACGGAAGACTTTATATAGTATTTTATTTTAAATTTGGGGGGTTTTTTCTGATTGAGGGTTTCTCTATTTTTCTTTGTTGTTGGGGGTTCTTTTTTTCTCTGTTTTAAATGAAAGAAGTTATAAAATATCTTGTTAGATCGTATAGACTTAATAATTTGCTAAGTATTAATTAGTTATATTGAGTAATGATAGGTGTGATTACGTAATACTTAATTGTTTTATTAACTGCTGTAATTATAAATGGAGACATGGAGATTAATTCTGTTGAATTAGATGGAATAAGAAGAAAGAAGACTTGCTTTCCTTTTATCTACTTGTTTAATGATTAGGATTATGATAAGTGTGAAATGGAGTTTAGCTTAGAGAATTTGAGCTGTATTTTATCTTGTAATTGTATTTGCTCTGGGAAGTCAGGGGGGGTGGTTGGGGAGGGGGGAGAAAATGTATGTAAAATTTTTTAAACTTTTTCAATAAAAAAAATAGGTATTTTGCAACAGGAGGAGAATTTGATTAAACAAATCAGAGATAAGAGCCAAATGCACATAAAAAGATTGTATAACACCCTTGTGGAAATAGATTCAGAAACAGATTTAGTTAAGGAATGTATGATAAAATGGTCACAAAATATAGGTGAAGTAATAACGCTGGAAACATGGGAAAATATATGGATTAGAAATGTAAGATTTACACAAGCACAGAACTTAAGAGAGAACTTTTATAAAATGTTTTACAGGTGGCATCTAGACCCCAAAAAATTAGCTGGTATGTATCCAAATGTACAACCTAGATGCTGGAGATGTGACTGTCAGGATGCTATGTATTATCATATATGGTGGACGTGTAAGAAAATTAAGGCTTTTTGGATTAAAATATGGTGGATTATCCAGAATATTTTAAAGAAAAAGATTAAATTTATGCCACAGTTTTTTCTGTTGGGAATTGTAACGGATTGTACGGTTATAGAAACTAAGCTGATTTTAAATTTAATAACGGCTGCTAGGTTACTCGTGGCTCAGTACTGGAAGAAGGAAGATCTACCAACCATTGAGGAATGGACATTAAAAGTGGTGCACTTGGCTGAAATAGCAAACATTTCTGCATATTTGAAAGACTATTCAAATGAAAGATATTTGTTGGAATGGAGAAGATGGATTGACTATATTCAAAATAAGTATCGAACTAAGAAGTTTCAAATAGCATATGAATGAAATATGTAATCTAGCTGATAGTTGTTAGTGTGGGTTTATAATGTTTAGAGTTATGGGAGTTAAAGTTTTAGAGATAATTGGAACAATACAATGTTAGCATATTTTAGCTTAATGTTGGGGAAATGTTATACCCTGTGCTTGTTTTGGGAAGTCGGGGGGAGGGGGTGGGGGGAAAAGGGAAGGGGAGGGAGGAGGGATAAGAGGATGGGAAGGGGGGAGAGGATGGGTGAGGGAGGGGGCAGGGAGGGGGGAGAAAATGTTTATATTTTTTTAAAAAAAACTTTTTAATAAAAAAAAAGAAATAGATAAGTGGGCTGGGCGCAGCGGACTGCAGTGGAACACCAGGTGCATTTTCCCCAACAGCCTGGGCAATTGGTATTGTACAGTTATGGGGTTGATCACCCACACCACCAGGAAGGGCCCAATATATTTGGGACCTAACTTCCTACTCAGGAGGCGTAGATTCAGATACTTTGTAGACAGGAACACTTGCTGGCCTACATGAAAGGGTGGCGATGGCCATCTGGCTTTATTGGCCTGATGTTTATAATTATCCAATGCCTTCTGTAATTCTTTTTTGGTGATTTGCCACACTTGTTCTGCTTGGGCTAACCATTCTTGTACATCGGTATCCACTGTTGTATTTGATGGACATTCAGAAATGGGCATGAACTCTCTGCCTGTAGCTATTTTGAATGGGGTGAAGCCTGTGCTATTGTGTACTACGTTATTGTACGCAACCTCCATGAATGGAAGAAGTTCGGTCCAATTAGTCTGCTGATGTAACAATGCAGATATCTTTCTATCATTGCATTTGTCCATTTAGCTGTCCCATTGGTAGTGGGATGAAATGCTGAGCTCAATCCTTGCTTGCTACCCACCCTTTCTAGGAATTTCCGCCAAAACCTGGCAGTGAATTGTACGCCCCTGTCCAATATTATTCGCAGATGAATGCCATGCAGCCTATATACATGTGCAATAAATAATTTCACCAGTCTCCTAGCTGACGGTAGGCCAGGACAGGTGATGAAATGTGCCTGCTTAGAGAAGAGGTCGATAACCGTCCCTATTACAGTGTTTCCCTGACTCTCCGGCAACTTGACTATGAAATCCATGGCTATTTGTTGCCAGGGCTGGGTTGGATTAGCCATTGGCTGTAACAGCTCTGGTGGTTTCCCAGGTCTGACCTTCATAGTATTACACATGATGCAACTATGAACATATTTGCAAATATCCTTCCACATCTGCGGCCACCAGAACTGTCTATTCACCAAATGGAAGGTTTTTAGGAATCCAAAGTGTCCAGCTGTCTGGACATCATGGCACCATTTCAATATGGTCAGGGGTACCTCTTTAGGGACATATATCTTGGACCCTTTCCAAGCCAACCTCTCTCGTCTTGTCAGCCATGATTGATTAACCTTAAACCATGTATCCGTGTCTAGTGCCTCCCATATGGTTTGCAGTACATCCCCTCCGGCACAACTTAGCACAGATGTGGTGGTCGGCTGGAGTATTCATACCGGGAGTATTGCTTGTACTACTGCTTCCTTGTTGCTCTTGTACTGTGGCTTCCTAGATAATACATCTGCCAAAAAATTCTTTCCACCTGGAATGTACTTCAAGGTGAAATTAAATCTATGGAAATACAAGGCCCACCGAACTTGTTTGGGAGATAGTTTTCACAGGGACTATAGGGCCTCTAGATTTTTATGGTTCATCCAGACCTTGAAAGGGATACTACCCCCTTCCAACAGGTGTCTACTCATTAAGAGAGCCCACCAAACCGCAAACGCCTCCTTTTCCCAAATGGGCCAATTGCGTTTGGTGTTGTTCAACTTTCGGGATTTTTATGCACACGGCTGGAGTGCCCCTTCCTCATTGGCCTGGAGGAGCACTGCCCCAACTGTCACATCGCTAGCATCCTCCTGGACCACAAAAGGTTTGGAAGGACTCGGATGTTTTAGAACTGGGTCTCTTGCAAACAATGATTTTAAATATTCAAAAGCCTCCTGACGCCTCATCATCCATATAAGCGGATAGTTTGGGCAAGGGGTTTTATTCAGATGTTTCATCCGTAGTAAATCAGTAAGGGGGAGAGCTACCTGTGCAAACGAGAGTATAAATTGGCGATAGAAATTAGCAAACCCCAGAAAAATCTGCAACTGTTTCCTGGTTTTCGGGGCTTGCCAATCTAAGACCTCTTTGACCTTATTGGGGTCCATCTCTACTCCTTGTGGTGATATCCTAAATCCCAGATAGTCAAGGGTCATCCGGTTAAAGTTACACTTGGAGAACTTGACATATAAATGGGCATTTAACAATTTCTTGAGCACTTGGCAAACCAACTTGACATGTTCTTCCATCATCTGAGTGTATATAAGGATGTTGTCCAAATAGACGAGCACACTGTTATACAAGTGTTCATGTAGCACCTCGTTTATGAGCTGCATGAACACTGCCGATACCCCTATAAGCCCAAACGGCATTACACGGAACTGGTAACTGCCCAGGGGACAGTTGAATGCCGTTTTCCATTCATCCCCTGCTTTAAGCCTGACCCTATAATAAGCCTCATGGAGTTCTAATTTCTCAACCCACCATCCTTCTTTTCCCGGAATAGGACAGGGGCTGCTACCCAGGACCTAGCAGGCTGAATAAATCCCCTCTTAAGGTTCTTTTCGATGTAGGATCTCATTTCTACCAACTCCTTTGGGGTCATAGAGTACATTTTGGGTTTTAGTAAAGATGACCCTGGGATAATCTCAATACTACAATTGGTGGGGCGATGAGGTGGTAGAACATCATACTCCTTTTCACTGAAAATGTCTTTTAAGTCAGCGTACTCCACAGGGAAAGCCAACCCTTCTCCCCCCCCTTACATGGGGTCCTATGATCCTCACTACCAGCTGGGCCTCCAGCATGTGGGTGGCTTTCATGTGGGGGTGGATTGGGACCTAGCCCTATCTGTAGATGCCGACAACCACCTCCCCACCATATGGTGGGGCCCCACTTATCCAACCAAGCCAAACCGAGAACTATCTCCTTGGTGATTCTGGGTACTACAATGAAGCATATTTCCTCCCTATGTTGACCTATTTCCATTGTCATTTTGCTGGTGACATGAGTTACTGGTTGATCCTCCAACAAAGACCCATCCATCTGTTCAAAATGGATTGGCTGACCTAATCGATGTAGTCTGACTCCTAGATCAGCAGCCACCCCCATGCTCATTAAATACCGTGTGCAACCTGAGACAATGAGGGCTGCACACCTTCTACGTCTCTCAGCCTCTAACACAACAGGCACCACAAATGGTTTTATGGCCATACGCACCATTGGATCGATGTCACCCTCACTATCACTGGTCTCCAAGTCCTCAGTGGGAGGGGACCTCTCCTCCAATGGGGTTACTGGGGTCTTTGGTACCTGTTGTGTTCCCTGGGACCGTTCTGGTGTGGGTTGGGTGGTTTTCCCAGCAGACCCCCGTTTCGTACTGCTAGGACCCAGTGTAGTCTAGATTCCATCCGGGCAGCCGTGGCTCTTTGGTCTGGTTTTCCACACCGGAAACATGTCATTACTGGTCTCGCTGGTTGCACCGTTGGTGTTTGGGGAACCTGAGCCAGAGAAGGTGGTACTGGGGTTTGACTAGGTAGCCTGGATGTTGAACATTGGCCCCTGGAACCCCACTCTCTCCATTGGCGATCATCTTGAAATTCAACATCCAGTTCAGTGGCCGCTTGGAACCAAGCTGCCAATCATGGAGCTAGGCCCCTGCATGCACAAGCCTGATGTAAGGTTTTATCTAGTCCCACCTTGAAATGGTATACAACCAGTCTCTCAGGCCACCCCCGCACTTTACCAGCCAGCCTTCTAAATTCCCTAATGTACTCTGCCACAGGTCTCCCCCTCTGCTTTATCTTCAGTAAATCTCCCTCCAACAGTTGTGCTCCAGTACAGTCTTCAAACCTCTCTTGGAGGCCAGATAGGAACTAAATCACCCAGCTCAGCTGCATGGTCTCTATATAGATCCACCACCCAGTCTGCTGCCTCCCCTTCCATGACTGTTGTCACTGCAATAATCATGTCCCACTGGGAGGTGTACAGTTTGCCGTAGCGGTCAAAGTGATTGAGGACCTGGCCTAGAAACAAAGGTACCTTCTCGGGACTTCCATCAAATGATGCTCACAAGGGAAGCGAGTCCCACCTGCCCATGTATACAGGGCCTTGCTGGGCTGGTTGGTCGGCCAGGAGGTTGGGCAGTTGGTCCATGTACTCCTGTACCCCTGGCACCTGTGGTTTGTATTGACATCCTGTCGGCCCAGCATCCTCTGGGATGGGTTTTTGTGGGACCCCTAAAGCCCCTGCTGACATTCCAGATTGACAACACTGCCAGACGTGTGATTCCACCTGACCTCTGGAGGACCTTTGGATTGGATGATTTATGCTGGGCAGTTGGGAGGGGATGCTTTCTATATGTGATTTTCGCACCTATTGCCTCAGATCTTGCTTTCCTTGGCTGCATTCAGTTCAATTTCAGTAAAAGTACTTTTATCTATGAAAATGGAGTTGGGGTCATTCTTTCCTGAAATCTGAAAGGAGGCACGCCTGACACTTAGGGTTCATAATATATCATAAGATGATCTATTACAGTGGAAAATAGTTTATTTAAATTATTTTGATTTGTTTAAAAAAGGGACCATTTGGGTTGCTGTTTGAAATTAAAACAGAACATTTTAGTCAACAATTGACTCAGAAGAAACTTTTTGATGATATCTGGGAGAAATGAGTATAGTTAATTAACATCACCTTGGAGTTACACTTGATGTCCACTTTTCACAGGATAATTGTTTCCTACAAAAGATCAGATAACACATATACAATACACACACACTCTGCCACCATGCCCTATTTAATCCACATTTATTGAGATAAATCTCCAGAGAGGCTAATACCAATGTTCCCCTTACTTGCTCACCTCCTAAAGGTCTGCACTTTTGAGAGGAAAAAAAAGGGAGATAAAATCCTGCAAATCTTCTCCATGAAGACTTTCTAAGTATGGTGGATGTTTTTCCCCCCTATGATGTCCACTTCCTCCCCTGCACCATTTAATAAATTCATGAATGCAAAGTTCTGAAAGAGATCTTAAGTGCCATTTACATTGGAGTTACACTAATTATTCTTGGAAAGAAAGGGACATCTGCAAATCCTCATGAGGATCAGTTCTCCAACTCAATTAGGCAATTCAGAATGACATTAATGTTTCACTTTGTGAAGGACAAGGCAGCTCCCTCCTGCCTGTTTCCTCAGGCTGAAGAACCAATTTCACTCATTTGCACATTGTCTGTGCAAATTGTTCTACCAACTAAAACATGTTTTGTCAGTATCTCTTTCTTCTTAATGTTTTGAGGTCCCCAATTCTTGGGAATGCTGGTACAAAGGGAGGCTGTTCCATCAGAAAAGAGGCCTTAACTTGGGGAATAGTAATGTTCCACCTCCAGGCCTTGAACAAGAGTGTCAAAAAGCAGCAACCCCATTCACTTCTTCCGCTTCTTTCTACCAAGGTCCTTTCCATGTCCAGACTGAAGCTGGTGCCTTGAAATAAAGTGCTACCTTATCCATGGGATGCTTTGATTAAAGGTTTGTGGAGTGAATGTTCCACCTAGCTCTAGTTTTTTGTACTTAAAACATTGAATTCATAAAAAATGGGCTTTCTCCTTTCTATTTTACAGATGGGAAAATGAGCCAGAGAGCATCTCACAACTGTTTCCCCACAACTTCTGAGCAGCCCCTTTGTATTAGCTGATGTTCCAACATGTCAAAAGAACTATAAAATATCTATAGGGTATTTTCTTTACATTAACATTTCCAAATGCAAATAACAGCTCCAATTTATGCACTGGACAGAATCTGAGGTCTGGGTAGGTAAAGGACATGGTGAACAAACATGTCAGGCTCACATTTTACATGGAGTCCTCCACTTATGATCATAATACTGTAATACGACCATAAGTTTGATTTCAGAAGTTGTGGGAGCTTCACCCCTGGAGGCTTTCAAGAAGAGACTGGACTGCCATCTGACAGAAATGGTGTAGGGTCTTCTGCTTGGGTGGGGAGGTTGGACTACTTGACCTACAAGGTTCCTTCCAACTCTATTAACATGCTAATAATGGAGCCCAGGATTTCTTTTGCTAAGTGAGACATCTGTTAAATGAGTTTTGCTCCATTTTTCAACCTCCCATGCCACAGTTGTTTAGTGAATCACTGCAGTTCTTCAAGTTAGTAAAACGGTTGTTAAGTGAATCTGGTTTCCCCCTTGACTTTGCTTGTTGAAAGGTCACAAAAGGTGATCGCATGACCTGGGATCATGACCACCAACGGTCATAAATATGAACCATTGCCAAGGGTCTGAATTCTGATCACGTGTCCATAGGGATGGTACAATGGTTGTAAGAAACAATCATAAATCACTTTTTTCAGTACCGCTGTAACTTCGAATGGTCAACTAAGCAAATGGTTGTAAGTCAAGGATTGTCTATACATCTTGTGGATCCCTCATCTTGCTGTCTGTATTTCACCTCTGGCAGAGGAGGTGGAAGATAGGGTTAAACACATTTGAAGGAGAATTTGTTCCCATACTCTCCGTTAGGAGAATACAGGTAGTCCTCAACTTACAACCACAATGGAGCCCAAAATTTCTGTTGCTAAGTGAGTTTGTTCAGTGAGTTTTGCCCCATTTTACAATTTTTCTTGCCACAGTTGTTAAGTGAATCACTGCAGTTGTTAAGTTAGTAGCACAGTCATTAAATGAATCTGGCTTCCCAATTGACTTTGCTTGTCAGAAGGTCACAAAACGTGATCACGTGACCCCAGGACACGTCAACCATCATAAATATGAGTCAATGGCCAATTATCCAAATGTAAATCACGCAACCATGGGGATGCTGCAATGGTTGTAAGTGTGAAAAACAGTCATAAATGGGGCCCGGAGGGAGGGGTCCCCCTGGTTGAGATATGCCCACCGGGTTTCAGAGCGTTCCATCAGCCGAGGGCCCAAGGGAGGGGCGGGGGGGTAGCGGTGATTATTAAAGAAGATCTCGGTGCGAGGGAATCCACTGTGCCACAGATAGCCGGATGTGAGACCCTCTTTGTGAGATGGGGCCTTGGGGTTCAGATGGGCCTGTTGCTTACGTACCTGGCTCCCTGCCGCGTGGCAATGGCCCTGCCCGAACTGCTTGACGTGATAGCCGCGGTGGCAGCTGATACACCCAGGCTTATGGTTATGGGTGATTTCAATCTGCCATCCGTTGGTGAGACGTCTGAGATAGCTCGGGAGTTCATGGCTTCCATGACAGCCATGGACCTGACCCAGTTAGTTCATGGCCCCACTCACAGAGGGGGTCACACCCTGGACTTGATTTTTGTCTCTGGTCAGTGGCTGAGTGGGTCTGTTATAGGGGATATAGACATGGAAACCTTGTCATGGTCAGACCACTCGCTCCTTCACCTAGATCTTCGAACCGCTACACCCTGCTGCAGGGAGGCGGAGCCGATAAGATGGGTCCGCCCCAGGCGCCTGATGGATTCTGATAGATTCCAGATGGAGCTTGGGCCATTTCCTGAGGTTCTGGCACACGACTCGGTCGGGGACCTGGTGGCGGCCTGGGATCGGGCCGCTAGCGGGGCCTTAGACCGAGTCGTGCCTTTGCGGCCTCTGACCCAGTGCCGATCCCTCATGGCCCCTTGGTTTACTGAGGAGCTGAGGGAGATGAAGCACCGGAAAAGACGCCTAGAGAGCGGTTGGAGGGCCAGTCTTGCCGAATCTGATCGAACACTGGTAAGGCTACATATTAAAGCCTACCTAGTGGCGATAAAAGCGGCAAAGTCTAATTACTTTTCCGCTCTTATTGCGTCATCAGAGAATTGTCCGGCGGCCCTGTTCAGGGTGACCCGCTCCCTGCTTCAATCGGGAGTGAGGGAGGACCCCCTGGAGGGCAGGGCTGAGGATTTCGGACGATATCTGTATGACAAAATCGCTCAGATCCGACGGGATTTGGACTCTGACTGGGTAGATCCGGGCAGGTTGACGAGGAATAGTCTTGAGAGCGTTATCTGGGAGGAGTTTGACCTTGTGACTCTGGATGACGTGGACAGGATTTTGGGGAGACTTAATGCGACCACATGTTTATTGGACCCGTGTCCCTCCTGGTTAGTACTGGCTTCCCGGGAGGTTACACGAGGCTGGCTCCAGGGAATTATTAACGCTTCGTTGAGTGAGGGTTACTTCCCCGCCACCTTGAAGGAGGCGGTGGTGAGGCCTCTCCTCAAGAAGCCCTCCCTGGACCCAGCAATATTGGCTAACTATCGTCCTGTCTCCAACCTTCGTTTTGTGGCGAAGGTTGTTGAGAGTGTGGTTGCACGACAGTTCCCACAATTCCTGGAGGAAACGTCCTATCTGGATCCGTTCCAGTCGGGTTTCAGGCCTGGTCACAGCACGGAAACGGCATTGGTCGCGTTGGTTGATGATCTCTGGAGGGCCCGGGACAGAGGTTGTTCCTCTGTTCTGGTGTTGTGTCTTCGGCTCCCGAGCCTGGACCTTCGGAGGAAGAACCCTCCGAAAGTGAAGAGGAGGAGGAGGCAAGGCCCCCCTCTCCTGGCCCGTCTGGTTTGGCACCACCCCAGGCCCCAGCTGAAAGCCCTGAGGAGGAAAGCTCCTCTGAGTCAGACGTTAATGAGGAGAGGGAGTGGATTAATCCCAGGTGGTGATGATCAGAGAGACGGGCTCAGCAAAGGAGTGGGTGGGGCCGAGCACGAGGTGATGAGTCACAAAGCCAACGCCCCACAAGGTATAAAAGGAGCTGACCTTACCTTGTTGGCTTTTGTGATGAACAAATTATTAACTTGGCTGCTTGTTTCCTGAAGTACTGCATCAGATAAGTGTTTGCTAACCTTAAGACTGTTTGTTTTTGGACATGCCGGAGAGCCTTATCAGGGACTGGCCGTGGCAACTCAAAATAACAGCTGTCTTTATCTCTCCCGGGCTCGCTGCCAGCTTGTTGTTTATGAATGGTGAATAAATGACTTTCGTACACTTCTGTTTGTGTGTGTGCTTGTCTGGGCTCCTGAAGCAAGGAGGGGACAGAACATCTGGTCCTATTAGATCTCTCAGTGGCTTTTGATACCATCGACCATGGTATCATGCTGCACCGGTTGGAAGAGCTGGGGATGGGGGGCACCGTTTTATGATGGTTCTCCTCCTTTCTCTCCGACCGGTCACAGTTTGTGTTGACAGGGGGGCAGAGGTCGATCTCAAGGCCTCTCATTTGTGGAGTGCCACAAGGGTCGGTCCTCTCGCCCCTTCTGTTCAACATTTATGTGAAGCTGCTGGGTGAGATCATCCATGGTTTTGGGGTGAGATATCATCAGTACGCTGACGACACCCAGCTGTACATCTCCACCCCAGACCACCCCAACGATGCCCTTGAAGTGATGTCCCAGTGCCTGGAAGCTGTACGGATCTGGATGGGGAGGAACAAGCTCAAGCTCAACCCCTCCAAGACTGAGTGGCTGTGGTTCCCGGTTTCCCGATATAGCCAGCTGACGCCATCGCTGACTTTGGCGAGTCTTTGGCCCCCGTGGAGAGGGCGCGCAATCTGGGAGTCCTCCTGGATACGCAGCTGTCCTTAGAGGAACATCTGACAGCTGTGGCCAGGGGGACCTTTTATCAGGTATGCCTGATTCGCCAGTTGCGCCCCTTTCTTGATCGGGATTCCGTGTGCACGGTCACACACGCCCTCGTCACCTCTCGCCTGGACTACTGTAATGCTCTCTACATGGGGCTCCCCTTGAGGAGCACCCGGAGGCTCCAACTGGTCCAGAATGCGGCCGCGCGGGTAATTACGGGGGCTACATGGCGCTCCCGCATAACACCGCTCCTGCGTGAGCTGCACTGGCTCCCAGTGGTCTTCCGGGTGCGCTTCAAGGTGTTGGTTACCACCTTTAAAGCGCTCCATGGCATAGGGCCCAGTTATCTACGAGACTGCCTTCTGCCACCGACAACCTCCCATCGACCCGTGCGCTCCCACAGAGAGGGTCTCCTCAGGGTGCCATCAGCCAAACAATGTAGGCTGGTGACCCCCAGGGGGAGGGCCTTCTCTGTGGGGGCTCCTACCTTCTGGAATCAGCTGCCCCCTGAGATAAGAAGAATCCATGACCTCCATGCCTTCCGCCGGGCCCTTAAAACATTTTTCTTCCAACAAGCCAGGCTGGCCTAAGCGAAGCCTTTTAAATGATTTTAAATTGGGGTGTTTTTAAATTTTGAGGCCAAATTTAGATATTCTTTTAAATTTGTTTTTAATGTTTATATTATGTGTTTTTACTTGGCTGTACACTGCCCTGAGTCCCCAGGGAGAAGGGCGGTATAGAAATCTAAGATAAATAAATAAATAAATAAATAAAATAAATAACTTTTTTCAATGACGTTGTAACTCCGAACAGTCACTAAAGGAACTGTTGTAAGTCGAGGACTAATGTACTGGTATGAACTCTCCTTCAAATGTTGCTCCCCATCCTAGAGAGTCAAAACCATGGGGTGGCAGAGGCCCAGAATGCGTGAGAAATCAGACACAGACAGGAGCCGGTCATCAACCTTTGGGTCTCAAAAGCTAAAAACCCCAGCATCATTGAAAGATGCAAATCTTGGGGTTTATTTTATAACAGGAAAAACAAATGCTGGGTGTTTTTTTTTTTTTAAAGCAGCTTTTAAATAAAAGGTTGGACTGATTAAGCAATTAAAGGCTTCTTTGAAAGGATACTGAAGTTTGTCTCTTATTTCCAAGGTCGCTCTTGCAATCAATTCTGTGCCAAACGTTTTGCTCCCTCTTCAAGCCAAGCAGGCAAGGATTGTTCAGGTTGGCTGTTCTCATCTCTGGGAGGGTATTGGAAAGCAGGTCGTCAGCAGCAATAAATCCTTGCAGAACCTTACCAGCTAAGCAGTTTAAACTTGAACTTCCATAACTCAGTGGAAAGGATCAAGCCAAGTAACCTCATTTCCTCAGACCTACAATTGGGTCGAACATAGAAAATTAATTAGAAAGCAATTCCAATACTTGTGAAATAATTAACAGAGCTCAAAAGTTGAACAGGCCAGCCCAGACGGGAATGCCTTTTTGTTGGTTGTCAAGACTGCCTATAATTAAGTTGTACATGCCAAACTCAGATTATACCTAGCTTTTTAAAATTAAGCAGCTCTTTCAAAGCCAGTGAGAGATACAGCTAATTCATTTAAATTCTCATTTCAACAGAGACATTTCATTTCAAATTTTGTGCCTAATTACTTGGCCTGAACCCAACATCTCTGCCATTTTCAAATAAAGAGAGGCTTTCAAACTTCAAACGTACTTTTATTTTCCCTTTAAATGTTAATAATGACCAAAGTCATCAAGGAAATCCCAGCATTTATTTTAGGAGAGAAATTTACCTTAATATATATGTTCCTGGGCTTTTTCATAGATTTGTGATCGTGGATAAGGATTTGTTTCAGCTCTTCATACATTAATTTTCTCTTTGAAAAGAGAAAGAATACATCATAAAGATAGATGAGAACGTCTCCTGTATTTTGGTAGCACTCAGCTTCACTATCCATTGGTTTGAACCAACCAACAGAGAAGCGAAAGGACAATGTATCCTTAGAGCAGCTGAAATGAACAGTGCCAGCGCTCAGACGAAGCCAGGCAAGACTTGAACTACACTGATTCTTACTATTCTGACTGAACAAGATGTGGTTCCAATCCTGGAAAAAAAAAGGGCGTGGGAATGGATCCAGGAAGCTACAGACCAATCAACCTGAATCAATACTTGGGGAGATCTTGGAAAAAACAATCAAGCCACAGATAATGGAATAACAGAGTTAGAAGGGACCTTTGATGTCTTTAGTCCAACCCCCTGCTCAAGCAGGAGACCCTGTACCATTCCAGACAAATGGTTGTCCAGTCTCTTCTTAAAAACCTCCAGTGATGGAGCACTTCCATGCCAGAGGGTCCTCTGTGCTTGTAAAGATGGATGAACATGTAGGACATAGGCTAAACCTAACCCTATCCTAAAGAAGATTTTACTAAAATTGGGCAATGGCATATTGCTGGATTTATCAATTGAGAAAAATGGCTTTTTTGTCATATTATTTAGAGGACATTAGATCAAGCTTGCAGTAAAAACCATAAACAGGATGTGGAATAAAATAAGGTCAAACAACACTTGCTCAAAAACACACACAATGAGGAATAATAAAATTAAGAAGTTTATTTGCATGCTCACTTAAGCAAGAAAGTGCAGGGCAACCATGAACTTTTACAAAGGAAAAAATGACTTGGTTAATATGACATGGAATTGCACAGTAATTCTAAATATGAAATTTAAAACAATAAGCGTGAGACTGTGTTCACACAACATTGCCTAAATTAACTCATTTTTCTGACTGCAGAATTTGTGGAACACTAGTTAAATCATCAGAAAATGAATATATAACCAAATTTAGCATGCTGCTTTCATGCTGCTGCTAGTTACGCCACCAGCTTGAGTAAGACAACTAGGTTGCTGGCAAAAGCTTAACTCAGGGACAATGGAGGAAGTCTTTGGCAGAAGCAGGATTACCTGTTTCTGGGATGGAAATGGATACACTTTTGCATTGTTCAGAGACACACACATGAATCTCAAATTTAGAACCACATTGGAGGCAAGGCTAAACCCAGAGACATAGACATGTGGTCAGGGATGATGTCCCTCTTGGCCATCTGCACAGGGATATAGGCTGCTGGCTAGACTCTCAATGTTTTGAAAGTTCAAACCTGGCTTATAACTCAAGACATTTTTTGTCTGAAATAGAGCAAGTGAAGGCTCAATTTATGGCCCAATTAAATATATGGAGCCATTCTGAAAAAGACTTCATTGATTGTTCTTCTAGAAGATCATTGTCTGGACTTGGAAGAAGTCAATTGTTAGACCTCTTAGTGGCCTTTGAACCCATCTACCACAATATATTTTGGATTACCTTAGAGTGGTAGGGATTGGGTAGTCTGCTTTAGGTTAGCTCTGTTCCTGTTAACTGGGCAATTCCAGTCAGTATTGCCAGAGGACAGATCAATCCTTTGGACCATTCAGCTTGGAGTGCTCCAGGGGACCCAACCTGCTTGGGCCAATGCATTTTGGACCAATAAAGGAGAATATTTATAGTTCAGGATTGAAACTAGCACTGATGATGTTACCTGATTTGGTTAAAGAATTGTTTGCAAAAAAACAACCAAGCTCAGAGAGCACCAAACTATTCTGGACCATTTGCAGCTTTGAGATGGTCTTCAGGGGCAGCCCCACATTGTAGTAATCCAAGCAGGAGGTAACTAAGGAATGGGTGGCTGTGAGCAGAAATGGATGCAACGTGTGCACAAGGTAAATTTATGCAGAGGCCCCATGGCTGCCATCTGCTATTCCAACAGGAGCTGTGAGAAGAGAAACCCCAAATTGTGCACCAGATCTATACAGAGAGTATTGCCCTATCCAGAGTCAAAGATGTCAGTTCTCCTGATCCTAGGAGCAAAAATCCACAAACACTCTGTGGTGTGAGGGTTACATTGTAGCCGGTTACTGCCCATCCAAGTTCTTAAAACCCCCAGGCACTGAGCAAGTCAAGGCATTCAAGTTGAATCTCTGGAAACCTGAGCTCCTCTTGGTTCCAATGCCCTGTGCCCATCTTTTTTTTCTCACTGGGTTTCATTACCCAGAAAGATTTGGCATGCAGTCTGACAGGTGTCTTGGACTCACAACCAGGAGTGAAATCCAGCAGGTTCTGACAGATTCTGGAGATACCAGTAGTGGAAATTTTGAGTAGTTCGGAGAACCAGCAAATACGACCTCTGGCTGGTCCCAGAGTGGGGTAGGAATGGAGATTTTTCAGTACCCGTCCCCTGCCATGCCCACCAAGCCACACCATGCCCACCAAGCCACGCCAGAATTGGTAGTAAAAAAAATTTGAATTTCACCACTGCTCACAACTCTTTCTCGAAGAGCAGGTGGAAGCCCGTCACCAGGATAGCAGCAGCAAGCCTGGTCCAGGAAATGCTGGAGACCGTGATTCATGCCTTTGCCATTAAGACAGCAACATTTGCTCTGTATGGGACTGCCCTTGAAGGAGACCTGAAAACTGTAGTGATGACTCGGATGGACAGGAGCAGCCACTGATGGAATAGCGCAGGCGGATTCAGCAGGATAATAGTGAAAGCTGCTCTGGTTGCCATCTACCATCTAGAGTGCTAGTTCACCCTCTAAAGCCTTATGTGGCTTGGTCTTTCTTAATGCTGGGGCCATATTCTCCAGGGGGAATCTGCCCACCCTGTGCAATCTGCTCAGGAGTGGACACCTGGGGGGAGGGACCTGTTTCACTCCTAGGGAGATCATAGGGCAGGCAGCCTCCTCACAACATCTCCTCTTCAGCTGACATCCCTCAGGAAAGCCAGGGCATTTTGGGGAGAGACTTTAAATGAAAGATGGCTATCAATGATTTTACAGCTGTTCTCTTGCAGGTAAACTGTAATTTCCTGGAGCCATTTGATTAGGTGGCCTACAGATAATTGTAATAAATAATTCTAATAAATAAATTATTAGAATTAAATTAATCTAAGAGATATAGGAGAGAATCTGAATATCATTCAGCACTGCAAGGGAACCAGAACCGACACAGTAGAGCAGGGGTCCTCAAACTTTTTAAACAGGGGGCCAATTTACGGTCCCTCAGACTGTTGGTGGGGGCGGACCGGCTGAGTGGGCATGGCTAGGTGGCCATGTGACTGGGTGGGTGTGGCCAATTTAGCAGTCTATTTTGTCTTTGTCCTTCCTACACTGTACTTGCTGAATCCAAGGCATCTATTTATTTAATAAGACACCCCCCACAAGGGAAAAAGAGCACACACTTTCTTGCCACTTGCCTAATTTCAGCAGCAGCTTCAGGCTTCTTAAAATAGGCCATTAAAAATGAATAAAACAAACAAGATTTCCTTCAAAATAACTCCTGATTATATGTTTCAGAAGACCACACAATAAACCAGACTGAGAACTGCACCAATTAAGACTGCAACTAACCCCCCCCCCCCCAAGATTTGGGAAAGAGAATCACTCTAAAATCCATTAGCATTGCATTTCTCTGAATGCACGAAATATCTTTATCTTAAATTGAATTCTGATGCATTTAACTTATGGAATTATCCTTTATTACTACTTCCAGCAATATTAATCTGCATTTCTTACTTTATTTAAAATGAACAGATTTCAAATTATATAAACCCCATTGAGATTATCCGTAGCCAAACATAACCCCCACCGATTTGCTCTCTCTCACACACACACACCCAATCTGCTTTAAAAGGTAAATATTATATAAAAAGTAAATGTTACAAGCAATACTTTAATGGTGATTAAATCTAAAAGAGGCCAAATCAGGAGGACTGATTAGAAAGTGACTCCCTGATAACTAAGGACAGGTCCACCTCAAGTTTCATTTAGAATTGGAGGGGTGACAGAGAAAGAAAAGAAAAGCTTTTAACTTAAAATAGGCTTACTCTGGTAATTACACAGCTAATCAATTTAGGTCCCAGAACACAGGCAATGAAATAACAACAAAAACCCCTCCCCCACATTATTGCTTCTGAACTAAAGAAAGCTAGCAATTGAATCCAAAGTAAGAGAAGGGACCCTTACAAGCCCCAGTAACTGCATCCTCCACTCCCACCCCTTTTTCTTCTGAATCCAAGGGAAAAAGCTCCCAGCCCAGAAACAACGCTCCCAGAGCTGGAGAGCTGTACTTGCGGTAGGAAGAAAAACCTCGGGACTTTAAAAACTCAGGGAAAAACCCAGGGGTGAAATGCTCCTGGTTCGGCCCAGTTTGGCCAATCCAGTAGCGATGATCACTGGTGGTTTAGAGACCTGGTAGCAATCATCTCTGGTGGCCCTGGCCGTGCCTGCCCGGTTGCCTGCTCAACAGGTACGCCGGGGCTGCCTTGCCCGCCACCTCCGTGTGCTGCACTTGGAAGGGGCTGCCATCACCACTCTCATTGCTGCCACTCTCACTGCCCTCCCTCCCCACCTCTCTGCAGAAGTCCGCCTGCCCTCCTGGAGAACTGCCGCACTGTTAACGTTCACTTTCTTCCTTCTCCTGCTGCGAAACAAAAGCGAACAGTGGTGATGGTGCTTCGGGAGGGCAGGTGGACATATTCATTATAGTTGTCAGCTGCAGATGTCCACCTGCCCTTCCGAAGCACCATCGTGGCAAACAAAACAACCCCATTGTGCCGTGCCTCCTCCTCCAGCCAAATGCGCCCAGCCGTGCATGCCCTTTCCTCAAATGAGCTGTGCACAGGGAGTTTGGAGAGCAAGGGAGCAAGAGAGCTCTCCAACCTCTGTTTTTGTGTGAGGGAGGGAGGGAGCGAGTGAGTGATCTGAAGCTGAGGCACCCAAACTTCTGGCAGCGGTGGGGGTGGCTTCTGAGTAGCCCTGAGTCAGCCAGCTCCACCTGACTTACTCCCTCGAGTCTCGCCGTTCTCCTCGCCTCCCCCCCACTCAAGCAGCAGCAAGCTCTGTAGGAAAACAGGGTCTCTCATTTTTCCCATGGTGCAGCGTACGCTTGCTACCTCTGCTTGTTCTGCTTGCAAGTGGTGCTCTTCTCTCCTTCTCTCAGGATGCTGGTGCAGGCACCATAGATGCATAGCTTGTTGGAGCTGAGCAGGGAAGCCGCTGTCACGCCATTCCCCCAGCTTCCTTGAGTGCAAAGCTGAGGCCGTGCGCTTCCTCACCGGGCTGGCCACTGGCAAAGAGCCATGTGGCCGATAGCCATTCCATGCTCCATTCGCAGCATCGCCCAACCATCAGTGGGAATTGAGCAGCCAGCCCAGGGGCAGGAATGATTCCCATGGACCCTGCCATTGCTTGAGCAGGTAGGATGATGCTGAGGACTGTCGGCAACTTGGCTCTTTGCCAGTGGCCAGCCTGGAGAGGAAACACATAGCCTCAGCACTGCGCTCAGGGAAGCAAGGGGGAGTGGCATGACTGGCTTCCCTGCTCAGCTGCTCAATGCCCCACATACAACATCACCAGGTCTCTGGTGGGGATGGAGCAGACCTGGCGCAAAACCTCATGGTTTTTCTCTTCCGAGTCCTCAGCGTCATCCTACCTGCTCAAGCAGTGGCGGGGTCCACAGGAATCATTCCTGCCCCTGGGCTGGCTTCTCCATCCCAGCGGCTTCCCTGCTGAGCCCCGACAGGCTATGCAGAAGCAGAAAAGATCACTGCTTGCAAGCAGACAAGCACAGGTAGCAAGCGTTCACCGCGCATGGGAAAAATGAGAGGCCCTGTTGTCCCACAGAGCCACTGCTTGAGGGGGGGGGGGCAAGGAAAATGACAAGACTCAGGGAGTAGGTTCAGATGGAGCTGGTTGATTCAGGGCTGCTCAGAAGCTACCCCTGCCATTGCCAGAAGTTTGGGTGCCTCGGTTTCAGATTGTTCCCTCCTCCCTCCCTCTCACAAACAGAGGTTGGAGAGCTCTCTTGCTCACTTGCTCTCCAAGCACCCCATGCACAGCCCATTTGAGGAAAGGGCATGCACAGCTGGGCACATTTGGCTGCAGGGGGAGGCCCGGGTGGAAGGTGGCTTTTTCTGCAGCATCCCCCTCCCCTCTTTGGATCACTCTGCAAGGGGGAGGCTCTGCCTTTGCAGAAACAGGGCAGGCAGTTTGTATGGAGGATTGGCAGGGGGATATGCGGCCCTCCAGGATGGAGAGTGGGGCAAGAGAAGGCTCCAAGGTTTGCTTGGGCAGTCAAGCCAGAGGGAAACTCAAAGCGTTGGGGGCCTCAGAAAGGCAGAATGTGCTTCAGAATGTGCAGCTCCTGGCTCTAACAGTAAGTGACGTGAGAGATGTCAAGTTGGCCACACCCACCCAGTCACATGACCACCAAGCCATACCCACCAAGCCATACCCACAGAATCGGTAGCAAATAATTTTAGATTTCACCACTGGAGAAACCCCCTCCTCCTCTTCCACGTGGCTGCTTCTGAACTAAAAAAAGTTAGCAATTGAGCAGGGAAGCTAGAGTGGGAGAGATCAAATGCCAGCCAGTCAATGACAGTCCCGGGGATTTAAGCTTTGGGCTCCCCTTTTTATTCCTTCCTTCCTTTCCAGCGAGCAGCAGTTTGCAGGGTCTGAAATTTACTTTCCCTTTCTGCCTTTGCCCACTTCCCAGCCAAGGAATGCTGCTTCTTTTGCTGCCTCCACACAAAAAGAACCTGTCTTTCTTCTTCCTTCCTTCTCATCTTCCTTCCTACCTTCCCTGCCTGCCTCTTTCTCATTTCCATCTGGTTCCAGAGTTTGGCAATGCTGCTTACCACGGCTGTGGCTTTCCCATGTGGGTGGGGTGGGAGCGGTCCCAGTGAAAGGGAAGCCACACAGGCTGCAATGCTGGGCCTTTTTGGCATTCCTCACCCCCAGAAGCCTTCTGCCTCCCCCCTCCGCCTCCAGTAGCTCTCTGCCTTACCTTCCACTTCCAGCTCACAAAGGTAAATCCTGCGCTCTGCCAAAGGGTGGGGGCCAGAGGGTGGGCAGGGCAATGTGGGCAGGGCAGCCTCGTGGTCCCACATGGGCCAGATTAATGGCTTCGGTGGGCTGTATCTGATCCGCGGGCCGTAGTTTGAGGACTCATGCAGTAGAGTATCATATGCTAATTATGTATATACAAGTATCCATCTTAAAAAACTTATTTTGAAAGTGCAGCATTGTTTTGCTTAGTCCAAATTCCCCTTAAGAACAAGATGGTGGGGCTCTTACATGGAAGTCTCTTACTTTTTGTTTAGGGTGAGAAATATGGCTAAAGTGGTACATTCGGGATCTTTCCCACCCCAAGAAAAGATTCCCATTTCTGGGAGAGCATTTCTTTCTCCTTAATTTTCCCAGGAGGACAAAGGCTCCCTGCGCTGCCTGGCACTTCTCAGTGAAATTCCTCATTCTGCTGTTATTGAGACAATCCTATCCAGTGCTGTGGATAGGCCAGTGGGCCCAATCAAGGACACAGGAAATCATACTGTAGGAAGAAATATCCTTCTGGGTTCAGCTCCAAGTGGGAAAAAAGACACTGGAAACATGGAGACTGCTTGGAAAGATGGTTTAATGGTGGACAGGATCACATGGTTTGAGTTCCTGAACAGAAAAGGGCCAAGACGCATTGAGTCCCTGGGTTTTATGCCCTCTCTGGCTTTGAACTTCCTGGGGCCCAGAAAGAGTATCCTGATCGGTTGTCAGATTCCCAGGGGGTGGTGGTCTTAGCTAGCCTTGCTGGCTGATGTAATCTTCCCAGGTGCCATGTGGTGAGTTTCTGTCTAGATGGGTCCTATTGTGTTAGTTTCTGTTGCTATTATGTTGCAGATGGGTCCTATTGTCAAAGATTGAGTTTCTGCCTCCGGCCCATTAACAAAGGTGTTGGAGGCAGGAAGATGGGAGCTGCTTCATCTTTAAAACATGCTTCTCCATTTCTCATCCAGGAAAACATAATATTCTGCCTTTTTAATATTTCCCAAAATATTTCATTCCTCTAGGAAAGGGGTGGGTGCTAACTTCCTACAGTACTTTACAGAATAATAGAGTAACAGAATAATAGAGTTAGATGGGACCTTGGGGGTCTTCTAGTCCAACCCCCCGCTCAAGCAGAAGACTCTATATCATTTCAGACAAATAGATGCCCAATCTCTTCTTTAAAACCTCCAGTGATAAAGCACCCACAACCTCTGGAGGCAAGCAGTTCCACTGGTTAATTGTTCTCATGGTTAGAAAATTTCTGCTTAGTTCTAGGTTGCTTCTCTCCTTGATTAGTTTCCATCTGTCCTGCCTTCAGGTGCTTTGGAAAATAGCTTGACGCCTTCTTCTTTATGGGCCCCTCAAATATTGGAAGACTGTTATCATGTCACCCCTAGTCCTTCTTTACATTAGGCTAGACATACCCTAATCCTGCAACTGTCCTTCATATGTTTTAGGAATTAGGTATTTTTCCCACTTGGGGAGGGAATGGCTGAAGAACAAGGCCATTTTCACCTTCTTCTGTTTTGCTGCAGTGCTTTAATTGGGACTGTACTTGAAGCTGGACAGAGTGCTCCAGGCTTCCCTGGTGAGCTGGTCTTGCAAGTTGGCCAGGGCAGTTTCTGCTCCTGCTGAGAGCTTGGTCCTCCAGCCAAGAAGGCTGCCAGCCTCTGCCCAGATCCTTTTGCAGCAGTGCTGGAATCTCCTAGCCAGACAGACTCTGTAATTTTAAATAATCACCCAAACACATTAAAAGACCCTCAAGTAATCTGAGTTTAACACCTGAAGGCTGATGATATGAGCAGCATGCATTTGTTTTTCCCTACATAAAAAATCCTGCCCTGTTTATAAATCAGAGTGTTTCAGACGTCTCAGAGCTTGTCAGCAGAATGAAATGATGCCGATCAGAGCCCCATTCCTGCTATTTTAGAAACTAATCCTCTCGGATTAGAGTCCCTGATGTGTGGGACTTCTTAGGAAATCTGGAAAGGGATTGAGGCCTGGTCAAGGTGACCATCTGCAGTGGGAGGCTTTCTCTCTCTCTGCCAGGAAAATGAAAGGAGGTCAGTGCACCAAGTACAGCTACAGTGCAAACAAAGGACTGCCAAATGGTGCCAAAATCTACACAGAGCAGTACTAATATAAAATCTGTTACACAAAGGATTTCCAGGGGCACCAAAGCTTAGCAGAGCCATCTTTCGGCTGCTGGAATGTCTTTACCAACCAGCGTTATTCAGCTAAGAGAGAGCAAGCAGCACAACACTTGTGTTTAGCAGTCCTTGAAGACAGGGATCACTCGAATGTCTCTCTCCTAAACTAATGGCTACTACAGTAAGGAAGTAAACACTTACTAATTTTTACAATATTTACTGTTACATCATAATATGTATTGCCCTTAAAATACCATTTCAATAGCACAACATAAATTCATGTTATGAATTTATGAAGTTATATGATGTAGAACATAGAACAAAGAAAAATAGAGTTGGAAGGGTCCTTGGAGTCCAACCCCCTGCTCAGGCAGGAGACCATTGATTGGTCTTAACACTGGGAATCTTCTCTAGGTTTCTTTTCTCCTTGGTTAGTTTCCATCCATTGTTGCCTTTTGGTGCTTCCATTGTCTTGCCTTTTGGTGCTTTGGGAAATAGTTTGACCCCCTCATCTTTGTATAAGCCTCTCAAATATTGAAACACTCCTATAACACTGTTATGTAAATCAAAGATAACACTTGGAGGAAAAAACATGTTAATGAGCAACAATCCCTCCCTCCCTCCCTCCCTCCCTCCCTCCCTCCCTCCCTCCCTTCCTTCCTTCCTTCCTTCCTTCCTTCCTTCCTTCCCCATTCCCATCTCCTGCCTGCCAGCCTGCCAGTGAACTACTACGTTTTTTGGCCCTTCTTGTCAAGTCATATTCAAAAGAAGCCACCCAGTTTCCTTCAGTCCCCTTTCCTGGACCTTCCAAGGTCTCCCCACCCCCACCCCCATGTTCTCTACAAATAAATGTGCAATGGTATTCAAATTTACTCTTGCTAGTCTGGGACAAAAACAGAATACAGAGTACAGAATAACAGAGTTGGACAGGACCTTGGAGGTCCTTTAGTCCAATTCCCTGTTCAAGTGGGAGACCCTACACCAGTGATGGCAAACCTTTTAGAGACCGAGTGCCCAAACTGCAACCCAAAACCCACTTATTTATCACGAAATGCCATGGCAATTTAACCTGAAAGGTTTTAGTTTAGAAAAAACAACTCATACGTGATTAACGTCTTTTCTCTGAAAAAAACCCCACAATAACAGAGGTTTCAATGAATCAAACAACTTTTTATTGAAAGGTAAAAGTTTGCATTTGGCATGCTTTTGATTAATGTGACTTTTGCTGTTGTATGCATGCTGATAATTTTTCTAACCTTGGCTCATACTTTGTAAGTTTGAGAGCAATACATGCAGCACTCAGGTCATCTGAGTCCAGGGGTGTAAAACTCAATTTCAATGAGGGCTGCATCAGGATTGTGGCTGACTTTGGGGGTCATGGTGGGCATGGGCGTGGTGGGCATGGCCAGCTCCCACTGCTGTTGTGCTCGCTCTCCTTAGCCAGGTTGCTCATGGTGTGTGCAGGAGGGCAAAGTATGTGGGTCAGAGGGAGGCCCACTCCGTCTCCTTATGAAGAGACCTGGCTTTGTAACCAAAGCATCCTCAGTAATAGGATGGGAGACCATCAGGAGAGGTCAGGAGGATGGGACAAGGTGATGGCAAAAGGCAGCAGGGCTTCTGGTGGTCAAGTGCAAAGGCAGGATTTACCTCAGACACTCACTCTCTCATTATAATCTCCTTCCTTCTCCTCTTTCCTTCTTTTTGCTTCCTTGCTCCCTTCCCCTCTTTCCTTCTTTTTCTTTTTCTTTCCTGTCCCTTCTTGGATGCTCAAATGCAAAAGGAGAAACATTTTTTGATGCCTCCTCACCTTGTGATCAAATGCCACTTTTGGTAGTAGTTTGTGGCCACTTAAAAGACTGAGAACAAACCAGGCTCAGTTCATCCCATGCTTGCATTTCATGGGGGCATCCACAGACTGCAGTATAGCAAAATTATCAAAATGATGGCTCTGATAGTTGATCAGAGCTCCTCTGTTTTTTATGTGCAACAGCTTTAGTGTTTAAGAACAGAGGTACCATACTTTTCAGAGTATAAGATGCACCTTTTTCCCCCTTAAAAGAGGGTGGAAATGTCAGTGCATCTTATAGACCGAATATGGCTATTTTTGGCCTCCCGAAACCCCAAAAACAAATCTGTTTTTGTTTTGCAAAAACAGGATGCACAGAGGATTTGGGAGGCCTGCAGAGTGCTCCCAGGGGCCGGAGAGGGCAAAAGCAGGACACGTGGAGGCCAAAAACTGTTCCCCCCCCCTTGTTTTCTTCTTTGAAATCTTAGTGCATTTTATACTCTGGTGCCCTCCCGACACCGCAACAGCTGGCCAGGGATCACGTGAGTATAAGAAGGAGGAAGCTGCTGCCACAATTTGTGCTGGCTCCTCAGCTGCGGGCCTGTCCCCCGTTCCATCGTACCCTCCTCTCACCTCCCATTCCCACCCCGCCATCTCTGGCACACCTGCCATAGGTTCGCCATGATGGCCCTACACCATTCCAGACAAATGGCTGTCCCATCTCTTCTTGCAAACCTCTGGTGATGGAGCATCCATAGCTTCTGGAGGCAAGTCATTCAACTTTTTCAGTTAACAGCCACTCTCCTCCTTAGTCTGCAAGAAATTAATTGACAGACAGCAACTCTTCTCCTTACTTTTTTGGCCTTCTTTCTGTGGGTTTGACCACAGCCAACAGAGAGAAATCAAAAGAGATTTTCCAGTCACTTGCATCATCAGATCGGCAAAAGCAGCAACTTCTAAAGGTCAGTTCAGAAGCAACTGCAGTCTAAACAAGCTGCAGGAGCCTTAACCAGGAGCACAGCCACCGCCTTTTGCCTTAACTCTCAGTGGTTGTTGTTGTTGTTTTTTACAATCAGGGCACCCTGGTCTACCCAAATATGGGATGGAACATACTGCTTCCGCTTTCGCCTTTCAGCCCTAATCCAGGAGCCTTCACAGGCAGCTGCTTTCATGACAAACTATTTTTGTGTTAAATTTATTTTTACCGACAAACTCTTAACTCTCAGCATTCTTCTTTGAGGCTGCAGCCATGTACCACCCACTCCATTGGCTCCGACTAAGGATTTTTTTGCAAAGAACATCATAATTTCAGTGCAGTTAACATGTCCCTTTTGGCTGGATTCAATTGTACATTAGTCTTTAAAATCCTCTGAGTCACTGCATGTATTTGAATCCAGAATTTTATGTTTTTTTTTACATCCACCAAGCATGATAACATGTCCCTTGTTGTTGTTCACATTTTTAACATTCTAGATAATTTCTCCGGTGGCATAGACACACGATACATCGTTTTATAAAAATTCTCCTTAAGATTATAATATAATGTACATTTCAATCCTTTCAACCACATTCTCAGTGTGTATTAGCTCATTTTGTCATACATTCTTTTCTTTGTTTTTCTTCTGTATAAAATTTCCCTTACAGTTTATACATTTTATATCACATGTCCATCATTTGTAGACAATTCTGTTTCAAATTCAGCCTTATTAAATGTTATTTAAGATGCAGTTAGTTTTCAAATTACAACCATTCATTTAGTAACCATTCCAACTTACTACTGAAAAGAGCCACATATGTCCATTTTTACATTTACAATCATTGCTGCATCCCCATGGTCATGTGATTAAAATTCAGCTGCTTGGCAACTGGCATGTATCTATGATGGTTGCAGTGTCCCGGGGTCATGTGATCTCCTTTTGCGACCTTCTGACAAGCAAAATCAATGGGAAAGCCAGATTCATTTAACAACCATGTTAGTATTTTAAAAACTGCAGTGATTCACTTAACAATTGTGGCAAGAAAAGTCATAAATTGGGGCAAAACTCACTTAACAAACATCTTGCTTAGCAACAAAAATGTTGGGCTCAATTGAGGTCATAAATCAAGGATTACCTGAATTTCAGGAATGCGAAAATGCCCACCCACCCCCCCAGTCTTCTCTTCTTCAGGTTGAACATTGCTTATATTTCTTTGTAGAGTCTACTTTCTTGTTGCCCTTCTTTTAGTACCTCGTTCTTCTTTCCATCTTCTCTGCCCTTTGTTTTGTTTTACTTTCTGCCACAGACTAGTTTTCCCTTTCAGCAATTGATTGCAAATATCTTTTTATCTTCTATAGCACCTTCTCCCCTCTACAGCTCTTTTTCCATTAACTTATTCTGCCATAGGATCCTGCTTACCCTGCTGTACCCAGACACATTAGATCACCTGTGGAAGATAAAGAATTTGTTTGTAGAGAACCATTTGTCAGGCCTTATCTGCCAGGAGTTAGTGATTTCCACATCTTTTCCCCTTCAAAAGATCCATGTTGTAATCTAAGAGATTTTCCTTTTAAAAAACAAACAAACAAAATATAATATAGGTTTGCAGAAGATTGTCAATCTCTGTACCACACTGGAACATGTTCTTTGAACAGAGAGATGAAAAGATATAGATGAGTCATGGAACAATTTTGGAAATGTAATACATGATATATTTTTGGAAGATAGATATAAATATAGATACAAGGAGCGTGCAGAAGAGGGCCAGAAGGAAGTGGAGAACAACTGAGGCTCCCAAATTCCAAACACTGTATAGGAAAAGACATAAGGAAACACATGCCTCTGTAGAAATGGGTACAGTTTGCAATAAAGCTAGTTCAGATCCAAATTAACAGATCTGTTTGCTCTGTGCATCTAAAATACTATGCAAACAAACTCTTTTATGGTGTTCTATCTGTCTGTCTGTCTGTTGTGCAAATCCAGCCATTGATAACTAGATGTAGGGTTTTTGCAAAGCTGTCTGAGTAGCAGTCTCTCCCTTATAGCAAGAAGGAAAGAAAAGAGGCGGCATCCTAAGTGATCTTAGATCTAACTAAGTGAGATCTGATTTCAATGATTGTGTTGGAAAACATCAGTTTGACTTGTGTTGCCTGATTTCTTATCAGAGTTGCACATTCTTATTAACTGATATAATGAACAAAGAGTCCATCCCATTGTTCTGGGTCTAGTGCACCCAAACATGGCAGCCCAGTGATTCTCTGGGATTTCCCTACAACTAGAACAGCAAGAAAGAGCCATAAGAAATGCCTTCCTTTTTTCTGCTGAAAACAAACAAAGAAACAAGCACAATCTAAGCAGGAGCAGATTGAGCACTGTACAATCCCCAAGACATAAAATGTGCTTATGTCTTGTACTCAACAGCGAGGAAAACGTGGAAGAAACTGCTTAGAGCAAAAGGAGTGGAGATGAAGAGTAAATGGAAGCACAGGGACAATGCTTGAGGGCTTGTCTGAAGTGAACATGGAGCGTCCCCAAAAATAGTTGTGAAAGGAGCAGGAACAGAGGTAGTCTTCAAACCATGTGGTCCTGTCCACCATTAAACCAATCAGCCTCCATGCTTCCAGTGTCTTTCTTCCCACTTGGAACAGAACCCAGATGGACATTTCTACAAACAGTATCTTTCTATCAGTATGTTCTAGTCATGGATTTCATCCAATCAAGTTTTGGTAATGGCAACTATTTCATATCCGCCTTCATGTACTAATAATTCAAGTTCACCCTATTTGTTTCCCAAACTTTGAGAATTTGTATACAGGCATTTCAGATCTTGATGTCTGACTCTACTGTAGGTATACTTCCTATATCTCTTATTTAGTGTTTGAGTTTGTCTTCCTTCTCATCTCTCCTTACCTCATTATTGAGGTAAGGAGTTTTTGCTTGGGGTGTTTGCTTGGGGCTATTGAAACTGCAGTCAAGTCCTACTACATTGAATCTTCCATAAAGACTCACAGACCCATCTCATAAAAACTTGCCTGATAAAATAGCTAGGAAACATCCACTTTTTCTATGTACAATTGCTGTTATCAGATCAGTACAATGCAGTTTCTTTGAATGTGGCTAAATTTTGTTATACTATCTGCAAAATTAAGCCAACTTTGGCTGCCCACTGACAATCCACCCCTAATTGTAATATATTATTTTGTCTTTTATTATTATAGTTCATCGCACAGTCAACCAGATATTCAGACTGGATTTGGCTTTTTGTCTGCCTATCGAATACTTTCCAAGGACCTGGGAGAAGCAGATCTTGTCTGTGACCATAATAAAAATTATCATTAGTTCATTTATGAGTCCTGCTTTTCCCTTTGAAATTGCTAGGTTGAGTCTGCTATCTGCAGTTAACCAACTCCCACTCCCCAAAAGCCAGTCAGAGCAGGAATCCCTGGAGTCCAACAAGGACCAATGGACTAACTCAGTGCTGTAAAGCAGTCACTATGTATATATTGTGTGTTTGTGTGTCCATATTAATTTGTACAATGGGCTAGAAGTAGCCTCTAGACAAGAGGAACTTTTGAACATCCGCCCATGCAACTCAGACAACAGAGATAATTTTGCTCCTTGAAATCATGCCCTGCTCTTTTGCATTTGCAATTTGCAACTGCTGACTCTACAGCCTATTTGCAGCACAGGACATCCATATCCAAAGCTGCACAACGAGAAGTGACACCACAAAGCCGTTTTGTGGACAATGGCCATTTTTCATTCCAAGCATTAGTGTTCTTAATGTGACATCTCTTCCGTTGAAAAGCCCCTCTCGAGTACCGACAAACAGCTCCCTGGCTGAGCAATTTTATCCTCTACTTTAGAGTTTAAGTGTATTTACTAGGAGATCACCCCTTTACTAAGCTGACAATCCCCAAATTGAATTTCAACTTCTGCCTCAGTATGTCAGTGATAGAAGTCACAATCAACTGGAAGACTGCTGAGGCTACATTTCACTAATCATCCTCATCCAGCAAGGGGTTCAAGTGTCTTTTCTTTGGGGTTTGCAAAATACCCATTTACCATTTAGAAAGAATTCCTTGTAGCAGGGAATACATATCGACTGGTGGCCATAGATGCAGATACAATCCAGGTACAAAAAAGACATAGAAGAATTTGGTATTGAGGTGGAAGCAAATCAATTAGACAAACTACTGGTGGGTCCAGAAAAAAAAGTATTATCCAGACTATACAACCATTTATTAGAATATGACAGAGCGGAAGAGGTGGTAAAAGAACCAATGATAGCGTGGGCCAAAAATATTGGACATAATATAAATCTAGATGAATGGGAAATGATTTGGAATAAAAACTACAAATTAACAAAAGCGGCAGCATACAAAGAAAACCAATACAAAATGTTATGCCGATAGCATTTAGCACCTGCAAGACTGGCAAAAATCTATCCAAATGTAAGTCTAATGTTGGAAGTGTGGGCATCACCAAGGTACCTTCTTCCATATGTGGGGGTCATGTCCCGAAGTGAATAGATATTGAAGTAAAATACAAAATTGGCTAGGAGAATTAATTAATAATAAAATCGAATTGATTCCAGTTCTCTTGGGAGAACTAAAGACTAAATACGACAAAAAAACAGGATATTTAATCATACACATACAGCAGTGAGAATAACATATGCACATTATTGGAAAGGAAACAATATACCACCAGAGGAATCTATTATTCAAAAAATATTTGATTGTGCTGAAATGAATAAACTAACATTAGAACTAAATGAAAAAGAGGATTCTGAATACTATGCGGTGTGGGATAACTGGTACAGGTGGATTGATAACCGAATTAAAAATGGATAAAGACTAGTATAAAGTTTAAGATACATATATATATTTAGGAGTTATAGAATATACAGGAATAATTAATCTAACCTGTTTTGTGTGGGAAAAGTAACACTGTCTGATCGATTATGTACTGGAATTTTGGAAAAGGAAAAAAAACACAATAAAAATTTTGATATCGTAAAAAAAAAGAAAGAATTCCTTTTAAATTTGTAATTGGCAATAATGGCATACAAATGGATCACACTATTGTGATCTGGTCCCTTAGCCCACCTTTCCCTGAGTCTAGATTCTAGAAGCATCTTATCAGTGGTGGGTTGCTACTGGTCCGAACCAGATTGGGTGAACTGGTAGCAGTGGCGGCAGGAGGCTCCGCCCACCTGTCCAGACGCTTCTGCGCATGCTCAGGAACACTGCATGCCCGTGCACGAGCAAACCAGTAGCGATGGGATTTGGAACCCGCCCCTGCATTTTATGCACTCCCTTACTTCGTCTATACGGAGCAACAGGCCTCCTTTTTATGCATAAATTTGAGCCAGTCCACATCTGTATTGAAACATCCTAAGCTAGAAAAAACATGAGCCAGAACATGTTCATCAGCTGAAAGCAGTAAATATAGTTATTGAAAAATAACACCCCACACCGCCAGATTCCCTTTATCTACTCAGCTCTCTTTCCCTGCTCTTTCAGACTGATTTTGCCATTGACTTTCTGATCACAGATAACTTGAAGGCTCTTACAAGATAAAATAATCTTCATTGAAAGAGACCTTGGAGGTCATCTAGTCCAACCCCCTGATTGAGCAGGAGACCCTATACCATTCTGGACAAATGGCTGTCTAATCTCTTCTTGAAAACCTCCAGTGAAGGAGCATCCACAACTCCAGGAGGCAAGCTATTCCATTGATTAATTGTTCTCACTGTCATGAAAGTTCTCCTTAATGCTAAATTGGATCTCTCTTTAAAAATCTTCCACCCCTTACTTTTTTTTAAATAGGCCTAGTTCCCTTAACTGTTTGTCACACAGTTTATCCTCCAGCCCCCAGATCATCTTTGTTGCTCTTCTTTGCACACTTTCTAGAGCCTCAACATGTTTTTTACATTGTGATGACCAAAATTGGACGCAGTATTCCAAGTGTGGTCTTATCAAGGCCTTATAAAGTGGTACTAACACTTCATATGATCTTGATTCTATTCCTCTGTTAATGCAGCCTTCGTTTTTTGGCAGCTGCAGCATACTGCTGGCTCATATTTAAGAGATTGTCCACTAAGACTCCAAGATCTCTCTCACAATTATTGCTGTTGAGCCAGGTACCTATTTTATACCTATAGATTTGATTTTTGTTGCCTAAGAGTAAGACCTTACTTTTCTCACCACTGAATTTTGTTTTGTTGGATAGGGCTCAGGATTCAAGTCTGTCAAGGCCCTTCTGAATCCTATCCTCTAAAGCAGGGGTGTCAAACTCATGACAACATGTTGTCATGTGATGTATCATAACCTTTCCCCCCCCTTCACTAAAACCAGGGGTGAGCATGGCCAGCATGTGACACATCTAGCCATGGGCCACGAGTTTGACACCCCTTCTATAAAGTGTTAACTATTTCCCTCAGCTTGGTTTCATGCAAGATACTGATTGACACAATAAGGCATTTTAACTTTGATTTTTCCTTGATTTTGTTTTCTTCTTGTTGCAGAAGCATTATTGTCATTAATTTATTATTCAATATTATCTACTGGAAAGGGAAAGGGATTCAGTAGGATAAAGTCTGCTGTGTAACCCCCTGTCATTTTATCTCTTGCTGTGCAAATTATTTTCAGTGTCTCTTACCCCAATAATGTTGCCATGAGCTTTCATTCTTGTACAAAATAGACTTTTCTCTTGAGATTTTGTATAGCTTGGTTAGAAATACTGGAGTTTGCTGTCCTGATTACTCAGAGCTACTCCAGGCTGTCCTGCTTGGTTGGCTGTGAGACAGAAACAGTCCTGCAGTCTTGAATTTGGTCAAATAAGAGAAAATGGTTTTATAGTGAAATTAATGTAGCTGACCAAGCTGATTGTTTTGGCTGACAGGTAAATGATGGCTCCTTAGCTAAAAACAAACAAAACAAAACAAAAAAGATTACAATAAATATTGCAAAGACAGTTAAGATTTAGAAAAAGAATGATTAAGAGGCTGGACCACTTAGGTGAAAAAAATGGACAATAGGAAGATACAGATACAGGTTAATGAAGAGGAAATTATTGGACCAGAATGAGCAATATGTAACCAAGGAATTATAGGAGGAAAGAGGCAGGGTGGTATTAGTAATTTTGCAGAACAGATTACTCTAGGGCCATGATGGCGAACTTATGGCACGTGTGCCAGCGGTGGCATGCAGCACCCTCTCTGTGGGTACACAAGCCGTTGTCCTAGTTCAGCTCTGGCATGCATGCACACATGCCTCTTGCTGGCCAGCTGGTCTTTGGGTCTCTGCCACGCATGCATGGGGGGGGGGGGGCGCATGTGGGGGGTGTTCAGGCACGGGGGGCGGGGGCACATGCAGGGGAGGGCATGCACGCATTGCATTTTGAGGGTTCAGGCATGCTTTGGGCATTCGGTCCAGAAAAGATTAGCCATCACTGCTCTTGTTTTACATAAAGGAGAGTTGTCTGTCTGAAAGGGGAAGGTTTTTACATAAAAAATTAAAATAAAATAAAATAAAATAAAGTCCTTTACATAAAAAAATAATTGCCTCTTTGAAAGAAGAAGCAGTCCACAAGTTGGAGAAAAATAAAACAGAACAGCAGAAAGGAATTGAATAAAGGTTACCATACTGAATTTCAAGACAACTGTTTCAGAGAATTTTTGAAGGTTTTTTATAATTATATTTTAATGAAGACCAGTAAAGCAAGAAATAAACAACAGAACAATTAAATCCAATGCCATACAGCATGACAAGCAGGCTGGCAGGCATGTAAGGGGCTGCTGCTGTGGGAGGGGAAGTTTCCATGTGGATGTGCAAGTGACCGACAGCAAGAGTGTGACAGTGCTTGGGGTGCCTGCTATAAAGTGCAGGAAATTTACCAGAGCAACTTGCAACCTTCCCTGCTGGCTTCCCCATTGATTTCCAGGAAAGGTCACAAGTGATAGTCACATGATGTGGGACACTGCAACTGTCATAAGTGTGAGCTAGTTGCCAGGTCCACAGATTAAAGTCTTCATCCTTCCATCCTTTCTAAGGTAGGTAAAATGAGGACCCAGATTGTGGGGGCAATAAGCTGACTTTGTATAAATATACAAAAGTAGGAAGGCTATTGCTTAACGCATTGTAAGCTGCCCTGAGTCTCCGGAGAAGGGCGGCATATAAATCAAAAAAAAAAAAAGTCATATGACTGTGGTAGTGCTGGGACAATTATGTTCCAATTGCCACAAAGAAGAGTGGACTAACCTATTCTCCAAAGCACCAAAAGAGAACCAACCTAGAACTAAGGAGAACTTTCCTGACAGTGAGAACAATTAACGAGTGGAATGAGCTGCCTCCAGAAGTTGTGGGTGCTCCATCATTGGAGGCTTTTAAGAAGAGACTGGACAGCCACTTGTCTAAAATGGTACAGGGTCTCCTGCTTGAGCAGGGGGTTGGACTGGAAGACCTCCAAGGTGCCTTCCAACTTTGTTATCCTTTTATTCTTGTCATAAGCACCAGCATCTGCATAACTGAATGAGCAGTCATAACCTAACTACCTATAGTCTACATAAGCAGACTACCTATATATTTGACAAAAAGCATACATGAAAGAGACTTAAAACAAGATGGATAGACAACATCAGCAAGTATTAAGGGCTCTATAGGCAAAAGAAAGTTCAGGACCGTATTGGTTGGAAACATGCAGAAGAGGCTTTCATCCTGCAGAAAATGGCTAGAATCAGTGGTGGGTTGCTCCCGGTTTGGGAGAACCGGTACTAAAAATTTGTCATAGGTTGCAGAACCAGTAGTAATGGCTGGCTGGCCATGCCCCCGAACCGGTCGCCCGGTCGCCGCTCACTTGCCCCGCCCAACCGACCCTCGCACACTCGACACTTACTCGCATGCTCAAAGCTCACCCCACCCATCTGAGCCCTATATATACGCCTCTTCACCATGCGGCCCACCACTCGCCTTGGGACTCACTCCTCACGTGACCTCCCCAGCGAGATTCGCATGCGCCTATGCATTCTGCTATTGCTTCTTGAATTGCTGAATTGGCTTGCAGAATTACCCTGCCTGCGCCCCAATGGAGCTGCCTCCTCTGACCTACAGGTAAGCTACCCCACTGTCCCTGAGCTGCTGTAGCCCCCAAGCTCGGCTGGTGCCTTCCCAGCTGCCTGCTGGCTCCCGCAGCCTGCCAGAGCTTGGCTGGTGCCTTCCTGGCCACCCACATGCTCCTGCAGCCTGCTGGAACTCAGCTGGGGCCTTCCAGGCCACTTGCCCCAATCCCCAAGCTGTCGCAGCCTGCCGGAGCTTGGCTGGTGCCTTCCTGGCCACCCACATGCTCCTGCAGCCTGCTGGAGCTCAGCTGGGGCCTTCCAGGCCACTTGCCCCAATCCCCAAGCTGTCGCAGCCTGCCGGAGCTTGGCTGATGCCTTCCTGGTGCCTGCCTCAATCCCTGAGCTCCCTCAGCCTGCCAGAGCTCAGCTAGGGCCTTCCCAGCTGCCCACCCCAATCCCCGAGCTG
>WNWU01000029.1:15107802-15204524 GCA_012654045.1 Ptyas mucosa
GAGCTCAGCTAGGGCCTTCCCAGCTGCCCACCCCAATCCCCGAGCTGCCGCAGCCTGGTGGAGCTCAGCTGGGACCTTCTCGGCCAGCCGCCCCAATCCCCGAGCTGCCACTGCCTCCCAAGCTAGGCTGGGGCCTTAAGGGCCACCCGCGTGCTCCCGCAGCCTGCTGGAGCTCAGTTGGAGTCTTCCCGGCCAGCTGCCCCAATCCACGCACTCCTTCGCATGGCTTCGCGACCGCCTTTGCTCCATCCCAGGTGGCCTAAAGTTTCCACCATCCCTCCAGCCTGCCTTACCTGCCCACCTTGTACAGCCTCCAGTCTCCAGCAGCCTTCAGTAGCTGCATCTTGAGTGGCTTGCAGACCTGCCTGGCTGGAAGTGGAAGGCATCCGAAGGCTGTATCCATCTCATCAGTGAGCAACTGAGTCCACCTGCGTGCCTGCCTGCCCGGTACCTTCAATAGGGTGGCTGGGTTTTTTGTCTTTATGCTTTTAAAAAAATGATTATAGTAATGTTATTTTAAGAATATGTTATTGTTTTTAGGAAATGTTTTTCTTTAGGAAATGTTATTGTTTTTAGGAAATGATTTTTTAAAAAATGTTATTGTTTTTAGGACATTTTGTCAGCCTCCGCTCCTTCAACACTTGCTTGCTCAGCTGCCATGGAAACAGAGGGGAGGGGAAGTTAGGAGAGCTGGGCGGGGAGCGTGCTGGAGGAGGAAAATGAAAGTGAATCTTAGCTGCAGTCTCTTTCTTTGAAGTTGATATCAGGTCAATGGTTGTGGCATTCCAAGATGATGACACTGCCAGATGTGTGCTTCCTCCTGATCCTTAGAAGACCTTTGGATTGGATGATTACACTGGACGGTTGGGAGAGATGCTTTCTATATGAGATTTTTGCGCCTCTGTCTCAGATCTTGCTTTTCCTTGGCTGCATTCAGTTCAATTTCAGTAAAAGTACCTTTATCTATGAAAATGAAGTCGGAGTCATTCTTTCCTGAAATCTGAAAGGAGGCACACCTGATATTAAGCAAGATCTCATTTTAATAGCCATCCCGGATAACTACCGATGGGGCTGAAACCAAACGATGTCTGATCAAGACAGTGACCAGGACCAGATGGGAGCTGCTGGCTCTACAATTTCTTCCCTCCACCCGGGAGAAGGGGGAACCTCGGAATAGATGACAAAATTATGGCTGGGAGAGGAACCAGAGTGAGCCAGATAGTCAATGAGAGTGGGGCGGCTAGTGGACTTGGAAAGGACCCCAAAAGGGAGAGTCTGCATGGATGCAAGAGCAGAAAGAAAGCCTCATGGTTGCCCAGGCTATGCAACTTCTCAGAGATGCCGAAGAAAGCCGCCGAGCCTGGGAGAGGTATGTTTACCCAACTGGAAAGGGAGAAGGCCACCCTGGGGATGAACCAGAGATGGCTGCCTGTGGGGGAGAGGAAGAGCAAGCTGGGGAAGGAGCATCTCAAGCCTCTGGAACTCAGGCGAGAGATGCAGCAGTACAGGGCCCCCCAGCATTGCAGGCGCCACACCAGAGGCGAAGAAAGCTAAAAATTCCCCCCCCCCAACTGACAAGTTCAGAGGAGATCCAAAGGCCTTGGGATTTTTCTTGACCCAAGTGTGGAACCATATGCAGGACTGGGGGGAGGATTTCTTGTTGGATGCAGCACGAATGAGGTGTGTTACTAATGCCCTAGAGGGAGTGGCAGCTGAATGGATGGTGGGCCTTCACAATAACAACTCCCCCTGCTGAGAAATTACAACCTCTTTATGGGAGCCCTCAGAACGCGCTTTGAGGACCCCCTAGCCGAGCGGAAGGCGAGAATCAGAATGAAGGGCATTCACCAGGGCCAGAGATCGGTGGCAGAGATCTAATATTGTTTTTATTCATTTTCATATCTTTGTTTTTCCACTGTTGTGCAAACACAATACTAGCAGCTATTAACATGTATAAATATGTAATTGTATTCCCTTTAAAATACCCAACAAAATATTTCTGGTTTTAAATCCATATCTTGCTTTACCACTGCTTCTAACCATAATGATACCACTAACTCTTGAATATCTACTTGACTTGTACTGACCTAAATACTCAACCTACTTCATATATTCCTGTTCTTTTAATTTGGGAATAAATTTCATGAAAAAGAATTCAGTATTGCTCTGTGAATGTATCCTTTCTTCTTGATCTAACTTCTTGGCTGAAACATTTTATCTTTCTTGTTTGTTGGACTCCGAACACATCCTGAAAAGACTGTATATTGTTGGGTGAAAACAGAGATCCCTTCTGTTGCCTTTAGTCCTCAGCTTATAACCACAATCGAGTCCAAAGCACAATATTGTTTCTTTTCTTTTGCAATATTATTTAACAGGATGAAAAAGCAACATAGTATGACCTCTTTCTTCTCCAAGAGACCAAGACTGGAACAATCAGATACAACAGAATTGGATCCAAAACCATCAAAAACACCACTGCCACCACTTGAATGTGGAGAAAGCAGCAAGTCAATCTACTCAACTGAAAGTCTTCCTGATTTTCCAGACTGCTGGACATTTCAACAATACAGCAACTTTCAAGAGAAGTATGATGGTTTGGAAGTTGCACGCCAAAAGTAGGTTGTAAGTACTGCGCAAAACATGATTTCCCATTCAAGAAAGGCGTTTATGTTTCCAGAAAATGGAAACACTTCAAGATTGAGGCGGCAGGGACAAGTAAAGAGGTACAACAAGCATCTCTTAGGAAAAAAATGAAAAAACATTTTACATCAAAATCTCACATCATTTGCAGAGACAACCTAAAACAACAACAGCTGGATGCTATCACAAAATCAATAGACAGGTCAACTGACAAATATTTATCTATTACTCATAGAGTTTTTCTTACAGTTTACAGTCTGAAAATGTCTGAAAATAGAAGGAGAGGTACAATTGCTAACTACAATTGGAGTAGATTTTGGAGTAGGATTGCATTCACAGATGTAGGAAGTTAGCACCCACCCCTTTCCTAGAAGAATGAAATATTTTGGGAAATATTAAAAAGGCAGAATATTATGTTTCCCTGGATGAGAAATGGAGAAGCATGTTTTAAAGACAAAGCAGCTCCCACCTTCCTGCCTCCCCCCCCCTTTGTTAATGGGCCAGAAGCAGAAACTCAATCTTTGATAATAGGACCCATCTGCAACACAATAGCCACAGAAACTAACACAATGGGACCTATCTAGACAGAAACTCACGCACCTGGGAAGATTACATCAGCCAGCAAGGCTAGCTAAGACCTCCACCCCCTGGGAGTCTGACAACCAATCAGGATACTCTTTTGGGGGCCCAGGAAGTTCAAAGCCAGAGAAAGCATAAAACCCAGGGACTCGCTGTATCTCGTCCTCTTTTCTGTTCAGGAACTCAAACCATGTGATCCTGTCCACCATTAAACCATCTTTCCAAGCAGTCTCCATGTTTCCAGTGTCTTTTTCCCCACTTGGAGCTGAACCCAGAAGGATATTTCTTCCAACAATTTGGCACCCTCACAGATGGGACTCCAAGCTAACCTAACCAATGGACCAGGACCAGGTAAGCCTCCCTTGCTAGCAGCAGACCCATTAAGTCTGTGGGCATGTTTTCATGGACCTTGGCCATTTGGAACTAGGTTTTAAAGGGGTTTGGAATGTTGAGCTCAAAGGCTGCTTGGAAAGAAGGTGAGTACCTCTAAATTTTAATTTTAAAGCATGGGAAATATGTGTATGCTTGCATGTATGTGTGTGAAGGCCTTCTCCCAATCACTGCTGGATCTTGTTTCCTCTGTGCATTTCCTAACCGCAGAAAGACCAACAGTCTGGAGAGCATGGGGGTTTTGCCAGAGCACAGGACCTTCTGTTAGGGAAGGAGAAAGTGTGTGTGTGGGATTCCATCTGGAAAACAGTCTGATTTCATCTCTTTGAGTGACCTCTAGCCGCACCTCTGCCTACTGCTAGCTCCACCGAGCTGTGACTGATAGGATAGAGAAAGCAAGGGAGGGGTCGCCAAATGTGGAACTTTGTGTTTAAAAGGAATGGAAGCCAAGCAAAAGCCAAGCAAAAGTGAAAGAGGAATTAAAAGTAGCAAAGGGAGTCCCCATTGTATTCCAGAAAGCAGCCCAGTGTATATATGAGTATTGAGTATTGAAGTGAGGGAGGTGCTAGTACTAGCTGTAGGGGCAGTGAGGTCCTCCTAGATCCCTTTTTGATCCAAAAACCTAGATGAATTGCCTAAATAGGAAGGGGCCCGTACTTTGTCAGGGAATCAAAGTCCTTCCCAGAACCTTTTTTCTGAAAACCATAGGAGTATCGCCCGGCTACAGCCAAAGTGAACCTTATATTCCAAGGAACATGGGAAGCCGTAGCTCGAGGGTCGTGGGAAATCCCCTGGAGGAATTGATTGTGGCCTGGGATGCCAGGCAGACAGCACTGCTACCTGGCATGAATAAAAGGAGAGCCAGGAAATTGTGGAAAAAATGGGCTATGCTAAGAGATAACACCAGGAGACAAATTTGGCTAAATAAAGGTGCTTAAAAGAAAAGGGAAATGTATAAATAGGAATGTTGGGGCTTTTGTTTGTTTTGTTTCTTTGTCTCTTTCTCTGTCTTCCATGCAACCACATGGTATGTTTGTTAAGATTTGTGCCTTCCCTAATTTAACTGAGATTTATGGCAGGAATGATCAGTGTGTGTGTAAATCTCAGAGTTCTGCTTTCCTCTCTTTGTCCTCCTTGTTTTTATGTGTGTATGTCTAAGTCTTTGTGCGCCCTCGAGGTAATTGTAACTGTAAAATGTATGTGATCCCTAGAGACAAGAATTTGAAATTGTTAGGAAAAAAGAAAAGATTGAAGCAATGAAAAATGGGGGAGAAAGAAAAAAGAAAGAAAGAAAGAGCCTTGTCCTGTGTTTGTCTGGCCATCAAGAACAGAGTAAAGAGACATTTTATTTCTATTTTTTTTCTCCTTCCCTCTCTGTATCTTAAAGTAACAACTCAAGTTTATGAGGAAACATTTTAAGTGTATTTACAAGGGGGGGGATTCAATCTTGCATTTACTGTATATGTTTAAATGGGTTTACCTGTTCATCTCCTTCCTGAAGCATGTGAATCCAGTTTTTTTCTTATCTGTTGTGTCTCCATTTTGTTGAAACCGCATTATCTGTTTGTTTGTTTGTTTGTTTGTTTATTTCCGATTTATATACCGCCCTTCTCCCCGGGGACTCAGGGCGGTGTACAGCCAGAAATAAAAACATAAAATGTAAATATTAAAACAATTAAAATATATATAAATTTGGCTCCAGAATTAAAACTAACAAACCAATTAAAATTTAAAAATTTCTTCTTAAGCCAGCCCGGCTTGTTGGAAAAAAATGTGTTTTAAGGGCACAGCGGAAGGCACTGAGGTCATGAATTCTCCTAATCTCCGGGGGCAACTGGTTCCAGAGGGTGGGTGCCCCCACAGAGAAGGCTCTCTCCCTGGGGGTCACCAGCCTACATTGTTTGGCTGATGGCACCCTGAGGAGGCCCTCTCTGTGGGAGTGCACAGGTCGATGGAGGTCATCAGTGGCAGCAGGCGGTCTCAGAGATAACTAGGCCCTATGCCATGGAGCGCTTTAAAGGTTTAAAGCACTTTAAAGCGCTTTAGAGGCGCTTTAGTAACTGCAATACTGATGTGTTGTTGTTTCTTTTCAAACTCTGCCTGCAAGCTATCTAACCCACCCACCCCAATCTCTAATCCTGTTACAATGCCTTTCATGGGAAGATTACATACAAAGGGGGGAGGCGACCCTGTTCTAATGTCTTTCAGCCCTGCACAGATGACTCTGCAACTGTGGAAGCAGACACATGGTTCCAGATGCTGCCTCCAGAGGAGACCTTCCATCTGTTTGAACCAGGAATTGGGTTCGAATCCAGACTCCACTGAAAGTCATCACAGCAACCAGAGTGGAGCAGATCTTCCCAAGCCTGACTGACCAGCCTTACCACCAAGCATGCCACCTAGCAGACATGAAAGAAATGACCCTGAGATGTACAAGTAAAGACTAAAAGACTCTTTTCAATCCCCAGAAGACGGCTGGAAAGACTATGGGGGAGGCTGGAAATTCATTGTAAGGTTTTCTTTCTTGTCTCATTTATATTGTAAACAGTTTATTGTAAGAATTGTATTTGGGAGTGGTTGCCACAGCAAGTTATGTACACCTTAGATTTCTGTCTGGTGGGGAGGAGAAATATGTTCAAAATGTTTGTATTGCCTGTATTGTAAAGGTAGCTGCATACACATGCATACACAGAGAGACACACCATTAAGAATTAGACTGAAACTATTCCCTTCACTTACCTCCGCACAAAGTTTCTCCTAGGTTGATTTTTGCTCTGTGGCACTGAAAGCCCAAGGAGTCATATCTCCCTGCTAATTCCATGGGGGAGGGGCAATCCCCCTCAGGCAATTCCCTCACTTGTAGAGATAGCAGAAAAAGTGATATCCAAAACCCAAGCCCTGACTGTGACTTATAAATGATGCTGCCCAGTTGCCCAGTAAGGAAAGACATGTTGCGCTGGTGGTCTCATGAGTAGAAGTCCCAGGGCTCATTGTGTGTAAAATTAAAAAAAGAAAAGAAAAAGAAAGCCTGGATTGTACACCAACTAACCTCAATTTGGACTCACAAATCCTGGATGCACTAAAGTAAGAGCTAGGGCAGGTTCAGTAACCAACCCTTGGAAATGGGCAGCCTGTAATTTAAAGGAAAATAATGGCTGTGAAAAATTTTGGGACATGTGCTTACTTGAAACCTGACTGGAAGCTCACAGAAAGTGATATCTGAAATCTGAAATTAATTGGCATGGAAAATTGGATACTGTAAAATTCTTACGAGAACTTTTCTCCTGGCTGCTAGACCTCCATGGTTGAAAGCTTTTGGAAGCCACTGAAGGAATCCCTTTTTCTGTTGCCCCTATCAATGCCTTCCCCTTTGCATTAGAACAATTAAAAGCACCCATTAAGGCTCCCTGACCTGATCAATTTTGATCTTTTGCCAAGAACTTGTTTCAGAACTCACTGTTAGGTTATGATGTCATCTCAAATAAATTGCATTTCCAAACAAATAGTCTTTGATGAAATCTTTCATTTATTGAGTACAATGATCTGTCCCTAACTCCATTGTAGCCAACACTGACCCTCTGACCCCAAATCCTTCCCTTTCCATTCCCCAATTCTCAGCATCTCATTGGCCATCTTCCAAGTCACTCTCCCCATATCTACTACTTCAGTTCACAGGAATGTCCCCCCTCCCATGCCATCTCCTAGGGGATATTATCTACAGGGAAAATAAGTAGGTGAAAGTCAAACGTCTTCTTCTTTCTCTTCATGTCAGCACTGGAGTGAACGTAGCATGGAGTGTTGACATCCGGCCCCTCCCCCTTCATTTTTCCAGGGAGGCCTACTGCAAGACAAACAACAAGTTAAGTACTGTTATCCCATCCGAGGGTGTGTCCCACCTCCTCCCGCCTTGTCCGGGTGATCTGCATGCTCCAGCCTTACTGGCTCGGTCAAGTGTGTGGCGTAAGTCCCCCACACTAGGGATCCATCAACTTGTTCAAATCGGATTGGGTGGCTGAGCTTTTTAGCACAGATCCCCAGTTTTAGGACTATGGGTAGGTTGATCAGGCACCTCGTGCAGCCTGAATCTATTAGGGCTTGGAAAGTCCCTTGGGTCCCTGTTTTCGGGACCGATAGGCATATAGGGAAGAGAAAAGGGTGGATGGGTCCACTCACCACTGGGTCATCTTCACCCTCATCCTCGATGTCATATGATTCGGGGGATTGATTTCCCTCATCTGGGATCCCTCTTGTTTCGGTCAGGTGGGCAAAAACCTCTGGGCCCTGGGGGACTTTCGGTGGCGCATTGGTGGCGCGCTTGGGCCCTCATTCCAGCTGTGCCCTGGGCGATGGGTCTGGCCTCGGCCTCGGGGTTCCACATGCTGCTGCTAGGTGACCAATCCCCCCGCACTTGTAGCACCTCAGCGGGCTCCGTGGGACGATTGGCCTCTGGGTAGGCTGTGGTGCTGCAGTTCCTTGTCTACTGGGTGGTCCCTGGTCTGGTTGGCCTCTCTCCTTGCCATCTGGCTGCTTTGACATGTCGTAGGCCCGCAGCCTTCTGTCGACTTTTATCGCTACCGGAACCATTTGGAGAGTCGGTTCAGGATGTCTCGATAAGCAGTCACTTAGGCGATTTGCTTATCTAGGCTTGTTCTAAAGAAATACACCAGTAGTCGCTCCGGTAAGGGAGGTAGGGTCTCAATGACTCTCCTGAATTCACGGATATGCTCTCTGATAGGCTTTCCCTTCTGCATTAGGTTCCTGAGCTCGTCCTCCACATAGGGGTCCTCCTCTGCCACCTCAAACCAGGTTCGTACTAGTTGTAAGAACTCATCTGCGTCTCGCAGTTGGGGGGGCCCTGTTCTTGTAGAGAGGTGCTGACCACCTTTTGCTTCTCCCTCCAGCCCTTCTGAGATGGCACTGACTAGGGCTCTGGGAAATGGAGAGAGGTGTCCATAGTGCTCGATGTAGATCTCAGCTGTGTCGAGGAATTGCGCTAGCTGGTCTGGATTGCCATTGAACTTCCCTCTGAAATGGGGTGGGTCCTCCCTTGCTGCTCTATCCTCCCAGTGCAGGGCTCTGTAAGCCTACTCTAGGTGCCGCTGGTCATCTTCCCCTTCTCTCATTCTAGGGCAGGGAGGTGGTGTCCTGTCTAGGCTGTTCTGCTTGCTGTGCAAGGGATGCATCTTTGGGCTTCCTCTCCTTCTGCTGGGGGGGGAGGGCTGTGCTTCCATCTATGGCGCCTCAGTTCAGAAGGCTAGGCTGCCCCCCCCTCTCCTTTGGCCTGCATGATGGCCCCTCCTCCAGAAGGATGGTACGGTCAAATTCCTCCTTCAATTCATTTATGGGGCTCTTGAGTGGCTTTCCTGAAGCTTTTTGGTGCCTGGCCTGTTGCCAGTCCCATAGCCAGTCTGCCCTCCCCAATTCACTTAGGGGTTCCCCTTCCCCTGAACATTCGGGAAGGGAAACTCAGCCTCTGCGGATTTTGGCAAAAGCCCCGAATACTCATCTTTTCTCTTCTTGGCTTGTAACACGATTGCCTGACCTTGGCTGTCTTGCAGCTTCGCTGGAGGAAGGAGGGGTTGAGGCTCTGTGTCATCCAAGCTGGCTGGGATTAAAGCTGGCTCTTTTCCAGTTGCCTGAATTAAGCTTTCCACAGATAGTTTACTTTCTGCCATGACATCCGGACTGTGTCTCCATTCACTCCATACATCGGGAAGGGAGCTGGAGGTTTGGAGGTCAGCCAGCTTGGCTTGGACAGGAGTGTCGGCTATCTGTCAGGTTACGATGTCATCTCAAATAAATTGCATTTCCAAACAAATATTCTTTGATGAAATCTTTCATTTATTATTTTTTTTATTTAAAAGTTTTAAAAAGAATAAACATTTTCTCCCCCCCCAGCCCCCTCCCTCACCCATCCCCACCCCAACTCCCACCCTCTTATCCCTCCTCCTCCCCTTCCCTTTTCCCCCTCCCCCCTCCCCCCTAGACTTCCCAGAACAAGCACAGGGTACAGCATTTCCCAAACATAAAGCTAAAATATGCTAACATTATATTAAGTTCCAGTTATCTCTAAATCTTTAACTCATATAATGCTAAACATTATAAACCCACAATATAAACTATCAGTTAGATTACATATTTCATTCATATGCTATTTGAAGCTTCTTAGTCTGATACTTGTTTTGAATATAGTCAATCCATCTTCTCCATTCCAACAAGTATCTTTCATTTGAGTAGTCTTTCAAATATGCAGAAATTTTTGCCATTTCAGCCAAGTGCACCACTTTTAATGTCCATTCCTCAATGGTTGGTAGATCTTCCTTCTTCCAATACTGTACCACTAGTAACCTAGCAGCAGTTATTAAATTTAAAATCAACTTAGTTTCTATAACCGTACAATCCGTTACAATTCTCAACAAAAAAAACTGTGGCATAAATTTAATCTTTTTCTTTAAAATATTCTGGATAATCCACCATATTTTGATCCAGAAAGCCTTAATTTTCTTACACGTCCACCATATATGATAATACGTAGCATCCTGACAGTCACATCTCCAGCATCTAGGTTGTACATTTGGATACATACCAGCTAATTTTTGGGGGTCTAGATGCCATCTGTAGAACATTTTATAAAAATTCTCTCTTAAATTCTGCGCTTGTGTAAATCTTACATTTCTAACCCATATATTTTCCCATGTTTCCAGCGTTATTACTTCACCTATATTTTGTGACCATTTTATCATACAATCCTTAACTAAATCTGTTTCTGAATCTATTTCCACAAAGGCGTTATACAATCTTTTTATGTGCATTTGACTCTTATCTCTTATTTGTTTAATCAAATTCTCCTCCTGTTGCAAAATACCTACTTTTTGATCTGTTCCCCATCTGGCCTACAGCTGACCATACTGAAACCAAGTCTTAACTACTCTTTCTTCTTTTAATTGTTGAATAGATTTTAGTTGAAATCTATTTCCTTCCTTATACAAGAGTTCCTTATAAGTAGTCTCATCTTGTTTTTGTTCTACACTTATATTCTCAATCGCGTGTCTGGGTACTGTCCAAGTTGGTAGTTTATCATTTAATTTATATTGATATTTTTTCCAGACACACAATAAAGCATTTCTTAGTATGTGACTCTTAAAGATACTATCTACTTTTTTATTATACACTAAATAAGCATGCCAGCCATAGACCAGACCGTATCCTTCTATATTTAATATCCTTTCCTCTGTTAAATTTACCCAATCACTAACTGCTGAGAGGGCAGCTGCTTCGTAGTACAATCCTAAATTAGGCATTTTAAGACCTCCTCTTTCTCAAGAATCTTGCATTATTTTCTGCTTTACTCGTGGCTTCTTTCCTGCCCAAACAAAGGTATTTATACCCTTTTGCCATTCCTTCAGATTTTTATCATTTTTAAGTATAGGTATCATCTGAAACAGAAATAAAAACCTTGGTAGAACATTCATCTTTACTGCAGCTATCCTTCCCAGCAGAGATAATTGTATTTTTTTCCAACTTTCCATCTCTATCTTATTTTTTGCCACAATGATTCATAATTATACTGATATAATTTCATATTCACACTTGAAATATTAACCCCTAAATACTTAATCTTCTTTACCACTTGAAATCCTGTATCCCTTTCCATCTCTTCCTTTTGGGTTCTCATCATATTTTTAGCTATTATCTTTGTTTTGGCTGCATTTATTTTGAAACCAGATTCTTGTCCATATACCTTAATTAAATCCATCAATACAGTAACCGACTGTGCCGGTTGGGTTAAGGTAACAATCAAGTCGTCTGCAAATGCCCGTACTTTATACTCAGACTGTCTTATTTTAATTCCCATTATCTTATCCAACCCCCAAATTTTATTCAGCAATATTTCCAATGACAAAATAAATAACAATGGAGACAAAGGGCAACCTTGCCTTGTACCTTTTTCTATTTTAAAATTATCAGTTAGGCCTCCATTAATTATTATTTGCGCTGTTTGTTCCTGAGATATTGCCTTAATAGATTTTATACAATGTTCTCCAAATTGCATCCTTTCCATTAATTTCAGTAAAAATTGCCAATTCAAATGATCAAACGCTTTCTCTGCATCAAAAAATATTAGCATCACAGGGACTTGGTTGATCCTCCCCAAATATTCTAATACATTAACAATATGTCTTACATTACCCTTCATTTGTCTACCACTTATAAAACCTGTTTGGTTATGATGTATCACTTGTTGCATAACTGTCATTAATCTGTTTGCTAAGACTTTGGCAAAGATCTTATAAGAGTGATATAGGTCTGTAATTTTTAGGATCTGTATGGTCTTGACCTTCTTTTGGAATTAAGGAAATAAAAGCTGTCTTCCACGATGGAGGTACCCCATCTCCTTGTTGTATATTATTAAATAATTTCTTCAGTGGTTTAACCATTTCCTCCTGTAAATATTTATAATAAACAGTTGACAGCCCATCTGTCCCAGGTGATTTACCCACTTTCAGTTGTTTAATTGCAAACAAAATCTCATCTGACGTTATCAATTGATTTAAACTATCCCTCTGATCCTGTGTTATTATACCTGTGTAAATATCTATCTATATCTACATCTTCCATTTTATTGGCAATATACAATCTTGAATAAAATTCTAAAAAACACTTCTTAATCAACTCTTGCTGGTAAACCTCTTTCCCTTTGTATTTTATTTTCTCTATTATCCTCGAGTTCTGGGTTTTGTTTTGTTTTTTGTAACAAATAGGCTAACCACCTTCCAGGTTTTTTTGCATTACAGAAATGATTATGTTTGGCATATTGTAAACTAGTTGCAGCTTGATCAGCCATCAACATGTTGAATTGCCCGATCTCGATTCAAGATGGTGGATCAGGCAGGAGGCACGTAGGAGGCTCTCTACTCCTAACCAAGCTTAAACTGACTTATTTTAGCTACTAACTGCTTTTAAGGCTTCTGTTTTAGTCTTCAAATTTTCCAAGTTTTAAACCTTTTATATCTTTGAAATTTTATCCAACCTGGCCACCAATCTACCTTCAGCTGTACCTCAGCTATAGTAGCTGTATTTTTAACAACTTTTAACAACCTGAGCTGGGCTCAGTTTTGGGAGTGCTTTGTTGCCGTTTTTTGTTGCTGTTGTCTAGGATTAATTGTTTTAGCTTGGAAGCCGAGTACTGCCTAGCTTTGATCTGACCTCTTCTTCTATTTGACTTATTTTATTTTTAATTACCATTTTTGTTACTCTACTTATTTTATTATTTTTTACTTGCTCCCTGCTCCTCCTCGCTCTGCCGGGAGGGTAGGATCCTTGCCTTACTCGTGAGGAGTTCTGTTGTTATTTGCATCAGGGCTTGCTTCCTCTTGACTCCTCTTCCTCTGGACCTGGACTTGTCTCAGAAACTAGATTTTTCGCTATATTACATAATGAAGGCAAGGAAAAGGACCAGATCCCTTACTGACCTGGCTCCCCAACCTTCTCTGAAGCAATCCAAGATTGAACACTTTGCTTTAATTCGACCTCCCTGCCTGGAAACTCTAGCTCCTTTTCATTTGACTGCTGATGGTCGTTGTGATCCTCCGTTGGTCGAGGATGTCGTCCCCCGAGCTGAGAACAAAGGCTCTTCAAAAACTATGGTCCCCACTCAACCTTCAAATGAACCTATCCTTATAGAACTCTTGGCCCAGCAATGTTTTCTGGTTGCAGAAACAACAGCGAACATACAGTTACAGCTTGATAAAATAATAAGTACCTTAGATTGCCTAGTTTCCTCGATTACCGATGGTTGCCCTGGACAGACTGCTTGGCAGACTGATGCAGTGACAGGGCCCTCCCTGTCGGGCCCCAGTAAAAGTACTGGTTGGGATGGCCCTGCCAGTGGGTTGAACTTTACATCTCTGGGTGCGAGAAGCCACCTGGTTTTACAGCCAAGACAGGTGGCCCTTAATATTAATCCCATTAATGGCAATTTGCCTTATTGGGGCTCAATACAGCTGGCAAGGGGTCATATACTACAGTTACTGGGGTTGACTGCTGATGATTTGAAGAAGGTTGAACTTTTACCCTCCTGTGTATATTGCACCAGAGTGTTACTCAATTTTGATAACCCTTGCACCCCGAAACTATTCTTCAAGAGAAGATCTCTACTAAGCTCTTTTGGCATTGTGCCAAGCAGAGTCTTCAAAGATATGTCGATTAAGCCACTTTTAAGAAACCGACAATCTGTGACCATCAGGAGACTTATAGCCCCAAAAAGACTCTTAGCAGCACATACTAATGTGCCAATTTTGAATGCCATCCCTGATACTAGACAATCTACTAAATACTCATCCATTCCTGTAAGACCTCCTGATGGCATCTTCTCAGACAGTACCCTGACTGTTCTTCCTACAGTCAAATCTACCCCCCTCAGCGAGGCCCATCTCATCAGGAAGTTTGCCACGATTTAATCAGCTGGGAAAAAATGGCCCCAAAGGAAGCGACACCAGCCCAGGGTTTCCAAGGCTCCTTAGTGAATAAGCCTCAGGCCAGTGCTTCTGGGATTCCATCCATCCATGAAACCAACTCATCTCAAGACAATTTCTGGAATCTGGAGGAGATACAGCTTTTTGACTCCTTTCGTGCACTCCCACAACCAGAAAGGGCCCAAATTATAAAGCGCCTGACTGCAATTAAATCCAAGTTTTGGAGTCTTTCACTACCTGACAAGGATCCCCTTGGACCCCAGGGAGCCCGCATTGATTTATCAGAGGCAGTTCCCTCGGCCCTCCCTCCAGAATGTCCAATTCGTAAACTTGAAGACCCAGGGCCATTCCAAACCCCGTCTGTTGATGTCTCTGAATGCTTGCCAGGTAAGCAACCAACGAACGATAGAAGCACAAACTGGACTGCGTTCAGAGCCCTTCAGCCTCATGAACAAGGTTCGCCTCCCTTCCACTCTTCCCTGTAAACCTGCAATCTGCTGGCTGCCTCTAATCTGCAGTTTACTCATGTGCACATTTACTCGTGAGCATGGTCCTTTGCAGAGAGGAAGGCCCACCCCTCTTCCCACAATCACTCTTGTTCCTCTAAAAGATGCTTCTCCATCTCTGGCTCCAGGCTCAGAGGCCAAATGGTTGATGCAACATTGGGATCTGAAACAACAAAAATGGTAGCCATTGATTTCTTGGAGAATGAGGTCAAGACCTTTATGAACCTAAAATGTGGTTCAAAGTCTCCTGAGGGAGGGGAGCTATTCAGCCACTTTAGCCCAACATAAAGAACCAGAAATCAATTACTGGGAAGGACTAGAAAAACAAAAATTGATCATTTTTAAAAAGTCATTTTACACTGTTGCTTGATGCAAAGTGAGTGCATGGCTCCAGAGAAAATAGATTGCTTGGTATAAATTTGCATTGAAAAAAGTTTAACACCGTTTGCCAAAGTGCAATTAAGAAATTGTTCAGCTTTAACTTCCAGCAAGGAAGACAAAGGATGCCAAAGGGCTCTCTTTTTGGAAAACATACTTGTATGTTCTCATAATGGAAAAGGTAAATGAAGTAAAAAGGTAAATGAAGGTAAAAGCTCCAAGCTCAGAAATGCCAAACCAGAATCCTTTTCAACAAATGAGATATGCAATTGGTCAAATACATAAATGTTCCTGGTTCTGCTACATTAGCACCATAGATTTACATTAATCTATGGTGCTACCAAGAGACTCAGTTTGGTCTGGTGGTGAAGGCTTCACTAAAACCAGATGTTGAATTCTAGTATCACTGTATGCCAAAAGCCAGCTGGGTGACTTTAAGCCAATCACCGGAAAGCTGGGAGTTCTAATCATATCTTAGGTGAAAAAGCCAGCTGGGTGAGTTTGGGCCAATCTCCGGGAAGCAGTAAATTCTAGTCCCACATTAGGCATGAAATCCAGATGAGTGACAGAGATGATGAGTTCTAGTCTTGTCTTAGAGATGAGAGCCAGTGGGGTGGGTCCCTCCAACCCAACCCACTTCATAGGGTTGCTGTTGTAAAGAAACTAGGAGGAGAGAGGAGCATTAGGTAAGTTCACCTCCTTGAAAATAAATAAATAAAATAAATATAGACCCCTTGATGTGCTGGCTCGGTGAGGGAAACAGAAGGGGTGGTTCTCAGGCAGGGCTTTGTCAGTCTCTTTCAGCTCACCAGGCAACATTTGTACAATGGGTGACCCCAAGTCCTTTCTGGTGTTCCCACCCTTCTGCCCCATCCCTCTTCCCAAGGTCCACTAATGAGCCCTCCTGATTCTTCTGGAATTTGCCTGCATAACCGGCTGCAAGGAAAGCAGAGAAGAGAGAAGCCCATGAGGAGGAAGATGGCCAAGGTGCCAGCTTGCATTAGTCATGCCTGGATGAATGAAACTGCACCTTTGGAAAGCCTGTTTTATAGATAGGGTTGTATCGACCTCATGATCTGAAAACCTGTCCTTCTTTTGTTCCATTTTCCAAAAGGCAACTGGACTTTCTTGGTTTTTTTCCTTGAAAATCTGTAGAGATTATCAGTCATCTAGGTCATGGTTGTCCCGAAGGTGCTTTTTCAGGAGGCAACTGGACTTTCTTGTTTTTTCTTTTGAAGACATTTTGCTCCTCATCCAAGAAGCTTCTTCAGTTCTGACAGGATAGTGGGGAATGGAAGGATTTATATTCCTTGCAGATAGCTGGTCATTTGCATCCTTTTTTTAGAGGGTTGTTGAAACACTTGGAGACAGGAGACCTTATACCATTTCTGACAGATACCAGTTCAGTATCTTCTTGAAAGCCTCCAGTGATGATGCTCCCACAACTTCTGAAGGCAAGCTGTTCCATGGGTTGATTGTTCTCACTGTCAGGAAATTTCGTACACATGGCCTTTACACAATGATATCTTGGAAGAGAAGAGAGCTTGCTGTTATTTCAGGGCTCTTATCAGAGAGATTGTCTCTCCTTCCTAATCCCTCCTTGGCTGTAGATTGGTAAAATCTCAAGATGGGCGAGGATGAGAAAAACATCCTTAGAGGTTACAAAAGAGGACAAGGCAGGCCAGCTATGACAGCCTTTTCTACATATGTTTTCTGTGTTATCTACCTGACTGTCTGTAGAGATTCTCAGTCATCCAGTTCTGACAGGATAGTGGGGAATGGAAGGATTTATATTCCTTGCAGACAGCTGATCATTTGCATCCTTTTAGAGGGTTGTTGAAACAATTGGAAGTTTATCTGTGCCCGCAGGGTCACCTAAGTAGTGCTCCTGGTTCCTGTAGTCTGCCATTTTTCCTCTGAAAATCTATTCCCACATCATTCAAAGGGTTTTCATCCCAAATTGTGTAGCTAATACCAGTGATGGCTAACCTTTTTCACCATCACATGCCAAAAGTGGGGGGAGCATGGGGGGTCATGCACATGTGTGCCCACACCCATAATCCTATGTGCCCTGCTCTCCAGCGCATATGTGTGTGACACCACCACCCCGCTCCCCCTGCTTTTGGCATATGATGGCCTGGTGGGCTCGGTACACCTGTTTTTTGCTCTCCCCAGGCTCCAGAGACTTTCTAGGAACCTGTGGAGAGCTAAATCAGCTCCTCCCCACAGACGCCCTCTGGAGGTCATGGGACTGGACATTGGCAAATGGGACATTTCTGGCCTCTGGAGGGCCTCTGGGGGGGGAAGGCCATTTTTGCCCTCCCCAGGCTTATAGAAAGGCTCTGGAGCTGGGGAGAACAAAAAATGGGCCTCACAAGGCCCTCCGGAGGCTGGAAAAAGCCTGTTTCCCTACTTCCTGTGGGCCCAGAGGCCTGAAAATCAGCTGGCCAGCGCATGCATGTGCACTGGAGCTGAGCTCACGTGCCGTTTTCACCCTCCCCAGACTCCTAGAAAGGCTCTGGAGCCTGGGGAGAGCAAAAAACAGTCCTTCTGGTCCCACCAGAAGTCAGCAAATGGGCTGCTTTTGGCCTCCAGAGGGCCTCCGGGTGGTTGGGGAAGGCCGTTTTTGCCCTCCCCAGGTTTCTAGAAAGGCTCTGGAGCCTGGGGAGAACAGAAAATGCCCTGTTTCCCTACTTCCAGTGGGCCCAGGGGCCTAAAAATCAGCTGGCCAGTGCATGCATGTGCGTTGGAGCTGAACTTATGGGCCCATTGATATGGCTCCGCATACCAGCTGTGGCACGCATGCCATAGGTTCGCCATCAGGGCCCTATACTATTTTTGACAGACAGCAATCCAAGTCTCCAGTGATGAAGCTCCCACAACTTCTGAAGGCAAGCTGTTCCATGGGTTGATTGATCTCACTATCAGGAAATTTCTCCTTATTTCTAGGTTGACTCTCTCCTTGATCAGTTTCCATCCATCATTCCTTGTCTGGACTTCAGCTGTAACCAGGAGCTCAGGGGAGCCCGAAAACGCATACATCTCCAATTGCTTCAATGACCGTCTAAAAGAATGCAAATGACCAGCTATCTGCAAGGAATAGAAATCCTTCCATTCCCCACTATCATGTCAGAGCTGAAGAAGCTTCTTGGATCAGAAGCAAAATGTCTTCAAAAGAAAAAGCAAGAAAGTTCAGTTGCCTCTTGAAAAAAGCATCTTTGGGATATTTACCTGCCTCTTTCAGGTTTGATTGTGGCATTGGTGAGATGAGCATTTGGGCAGCTTGAAACCAAATGCTGCCTGTTTGAAGATTGCTCCTTCCTCCGATTAATTAACTGTGAGATAAATGGTGAACAGTACCTTATTTAGTACTTTTCAGTACTTGGTTATTTCTTTCCATTTTTGTGGAGTGTGCAGTTAGCAACATTTTCATCCCCTGAAATGACAGACTAATCCACAGTATCCAAAACACTCTTGACTAAGCAGCGAAGTGGTAAAGCAGAAGATGTTCCCCAATGATCCTCTACATTCTGCAGAAGACTCTCAGCAGAGCTGAAGGTGGTAGGAGAAAAGAGTAGAAAGAAGACCAGGTTTTTTATCTGGAGAAAAGGCCAGTTGTCTGCCTGACTAAAAGAGAAAAGTCACCCTGATCCCTGTTAAGTCCTTCCTAATTCTAAATTAAGATGGAGTTGGGGAAATTAAGTAGGGTTAAGATTAGTACACATATCTATTAAACTCATATTAAGAATGTATTATGTACATTAATATCATGTACATATTAAGATAATCTCTCTCAATTTCTCTCATATGAATATGTATATTGTGTATATTAATACAACATTGTTATAATATTATATAACATATATAATATTGTGTATATGAATATAACAGGGAAATGCTCTCAGTTTGTAATAAAAGACTTTTCTGGGCTATCAGGAGAGGAGAAACTGCAGCTGAATGCAATGCAATTAGTTATATTCATAACTATAACTCATAACTTATACTAGTTAGATGCTGTTCCAGTGTGGGGCACATCTGCACAAGTTCACATCACCTTCAATGAAGCCATACACTTAGTGACAGGATGTCTGAAACCAACACCAATTGAGAAAATATATCCTCTTGCTGCCATTGCCCACCTAAGACCAGGGTAGAAGTAGCAGCAGATGCCAAGAGAACTGAGCAAAAGAAATGGACCTAGGCCCCAAGCCCACTGACTCAGATCTAGGAACAGCTTTATGGCAAGAACAAATATTCTTGAGGGTACTCAAGAACAAAATCAAATTAAAAAGAGGGAGCAAGGAGACCATCAAGCAAGGAATAGAGGAAGCTATGGCTGAAAGATCTGACCTCCTTTATATTATTTGGAGGAGCTGGAATTGGGAGGGTTGGGGTGCCTAAGAGTAAAACTATTATGCTCCAGTGGAGGCTCTTAGTGGATAACAACACTCTGTGGGAATGTGGAGAGAGACAGAACTTGGCCCATCTGCCGGTATGTTGGCTACTATCAGAAACATGTACAGGTAGTCATCAACTTGCAACCACAATTAAGCCCAAAGTTTATGTTAAGTTTTGCCTCATTTTACGACTTTTCCTGCCACATTTGTTAAATGAATCACTGCAATTACTTAAACGGTTGTTAATTGAATCTGGCTTCCCCATTGACTTCGCTTGTCAGGAAGTTGCAAAAGTTGATCTCATGACATAAATGTCACTTGCCAAGCACCTGACATTTGATCACATGATCATGGGGATGTTGCAATGGTTGTAAGCGTAAAAATGGTCATAAATCACTTTTTCAGTGCCGTTGTAACTTTGAAATGTCACTAAATCAACTGTTATAAGTCGAGGACTACCTGTATCAATGATGACTTATTTTTGGCCAATGACAAAGCCAAGGAGGAGGAGGAGAGGCTGAGAAAATAAAAGTTTTGTTGACTACTATTATATGTTTCCTAATAAAAGGATTAAAGAACAGAAGTTGAGCCTTGCACTATTTTTCCTATCAAATCCTGGGGACATGGAAGATACCTAGATCATACACAACTCTGTTTTACCATTTTACCATCAGTGGCCCGCCTCCCAACAACCATCCCCCCATCAACCAAAACTAGGTATGCATACCCCCAACTTCTTCCAGGTCTACTCCCACGGGCCTAAAATGCAAGCTACTTAATGCAAGAAGCCTCACAAACAAAATGCCCAAATTCCTCCTGCTTCTACATGCGGCCCTATTCAACCTTATTTTTGTCTGCGAGACATGGTTGAATGTATCCTTTCCAGACTCCATTATTACAGTAAGTGACTATCATGTTTTCCGGTCTGACCGTGATAATCGTCAACTGACTCTCACACAATATGCACACAAAATGGCCCCTGCAACAAGCAGGAACCTCACAGAGACAGAGAGCTTAAAACCAACTATCACACGTTACACACAAAACAACACAAAGCTGCACAACTGCAGCTTTTTTGTTTTTGAGCTCTCTGTGAGTCTATGAGGTTCCTGCTTGTTGCAGGGCCCATTTTGTGTGAAGTCCAGCTGCTTTTCCGTTGTGTGTGAGTCAGTTGTGCAACTTTTGTGTTATTTTTCTGTAAAGTGTAATAGTTTGTTTTTGAGCTCTCTGTGACTCTGTGAGTTTCTTGCTTGTTGCAGAGACCATTCTGTGTGCTTTTACATTGTGTGAGAGTCACTATTCCTCAGCTTATAAAGCACCTTTTTTTCCTTTTGCAGTAGCAGCCTTTAACAGGAAGGATGAAAAGGCAACAGACTTTGGTCAGTTTCTTCGCCAAGAAACCAAGACTGGCACAAAAACCATCAGAATTGGCCTTGGATGATCCAAAACCATCCCAAGCACCACAAGCACCACCACTTGAACTTGGAGAAAGCAGCAAGTCAAGTATTGAGTCACCCAAGCCCAAAATTGGAATTAATCTTCCTGACTTCTGGACATTGCAACAGCTGAGAAGCTTTCAAACAGAGGTGGTATTCAGCTGGATGGCACTGGTTCGCACAAACTGTTGGCAGAAATTTGGCCAAGGTCACCAAACTGATAGCGATGGCCGGCTGGATACGCCCCCGAACCAGTCCCCAGGTCGCTGCTTACTTGCCCCGCCCACCATGTTCATAGCCGCCATGTTCTTTGCACACACGCATCCCATTGCCTTACAAGTCCAATGGGATGTATATGCATGAAGAACACGGTGGCAACGGCAGCAGCTTTTTCCATGACCTCTGGTACTTTTCAGCAGCCTGCGGCCAGCTGCCACAGCCACAAAGTGGCTCTCAAAGAGGCAGTGGCTGGGAGGCTTCTTTGCCAGCCACTTTCCAGCAGCAGTGACTGGCTAGGTGCTGCCGAAAACTCCGGTCAGGTTGCCTTCCAGACTCTGGGCCTGCCGCTGCAGAAGGTAAGCAGCCCAAACAAAGAGGAAGTGGTGGGGGAGGAAGCGGGGCTAGGTCTGGGGCCATTTAAGGAGGGGAAATGGGGGTGACTGGTGAAGGGAGGCCGGGGATAGATAGGTGGAAATTCCAAAAATTTTCCTACCTTTTCCTGTGGACATGGCTAGGTGGGAGGGTCATGTAACTGAGTGGGCATGGGCGTGAGTGATATTACACTGGCCATGCCCACTCAGTCACATGGCCCCCACTGAGCCACGCCCACTGAACCGATAGCGAAAATTTTTGAAACCCACCACTGCTTTCCAGAGGAGTATGGGGGACTGGAAGTTTCAAACAAGAAATTAGGTTGCAAGTACTGTGCGAGACATGAGTTCACAATAGAGAGTGGTGGTCATGTGTCCAAAGAATGGAAGCATTTCAAGATTGAAGCATCTGGGAAAAATAAAGAAGTGCAGCAGGTGCCTCTAAGGAAGAAAATGAGAGAACATTTCATATCAAAAGCTCACACCATTTGTAGAGATCAGGGGTGAAATCCAGCAGGTTCTGACAGGTTCTGGAGAACAGGTAGTGGAAATTTTAAGTAGTTTGGAGAACCGGTAGCAGAAATTTTGAGTAGTTTGGTGAACTGGCAAATACCACCTCTGGCTGGCCCCAGAGTGGGGTGGGAATGGAGATTTTGCAATATCCTTCCCCCAGAAGTGGGGAGGGAATGGGGATTTTGCAATATCCTTCCCCTGCCATGCCCATCAAGGTACACCATGCCCACCAAGCCACACCCACAAAACTGGTAGTAAAAAAAATTGGATTTCACCACTGGTAGAGATAACATACAACAAAGGAAGCAGTGGACAAGATGTCTGAATAACATTTAGGCACCATTTGTAAACTGTTCAAAACTGTTTACAGCCTGACAAAAGCATGTAGACCAATTTCAAGCATAGAAGAATTGATAGAATTGCAAACTAAAAATGGAGTAGATCTGGGAATAGGAGTGCATTCAAGGCCAAAAGAGTTGAGTGCATTGCAAACGAAATTTAAACTGAAATGTTTACCAGCATTATTTCGCAGAACCTGAAAATTTGTTTGATCATTGACGAAGCCTCAATGGTATCCTGCAAACCAGTTGTGATAGTTTTTGTAAAAGTTGAGGACCTGGAGAACCCACCAACAATTTTTGTCGAGCTTGTTGAATTGAAGAAACAAGATGCAGAGACAATATGTTCTGCAGTTCTGGAAAGTTTACGTAAGGTTGGGTTTACCCAGAACTACCTACAAAAAAATTTAATAGCATTTTGCTCTAATGGTGCCAGCGTTATGCTTGGGAGAAAATCTGGAGTGAGCACTAGAACAGCAAAAGAGTTTCCAAACATCATCATATAGTACTGCGTGAACCATTGCCTCCAACTTCTTTTGGATGACTCCATAAAGGAAATAAAGCAAGTAAATCATTTAAAAATATTTATTGATAAGATATGCTCTATTTTTCATCAATCCAATAAGACCCGAATTGGACTTGACTAAATATCCGAAGAACTTGACATTCACATCATAAAGATTGATAGAGCTTTTGGACCAAGATGGGCTGCCTGTAGTTTAAGGGCAACCATAGCTGTGTGGCATGCTTATCCAGCACTACATCAGTATTTATATGCAAATGCAAAATACTCAGGTATGGCTGCCCATCTGGAAAATAAATATTTTTTAAATGATTTGGCATTGATGATTGATATTGTGGAACAAATTTCACTTCTTTCAACTGCACTGCAAGCAAGTAATACGGACATCATAAAGGCTGAAAAACTGGTGAGAAGATCGATGAAAGCATTTGAACTGCTTACAAAGGGAAAGTGTCCATACGAAAGAAAAGTTGATGGACTAATTACTTCAGAAACTTTCAAAAATATAAAATTTGTAGAAAATCATTGATTTGTTGATCTTCATCGGGAAAAACTTTTAGAAAGCATCATAAATTTGCAGCAAAGACTAATGGACTGTGAACATTTAAAAACAGGTAGCCAATTGCAAGACACCATGAATAAATTACAATTTCTACATTTTTTGCTGCCAGAGTACTGAGATATTGCAGAAGTAGTAGTTCCCTGGACAGCAGCTGAAGAACAACTGTGCGCATTTGGTGACATTTTCAATTACAACATTAACATCAACAACTATAGAGATTTTGTAGAGAATGTGTTAAAAAATTCAAAGAACTATGCAATTCCTGACAGTATTAAAAAAGCTAACGATATTGTCAGAACAATTGCTGTAAGTTCTGCAGAAGTGGAAAGGGTTTTTTCAAAAATGAACATCCTATGTTCAGAGAGCAGAAGTTGCCTAACCATTTCTAATTTAACCAACCTCATGACTATCAATGTTACTGGCCAACCTCTTCCAAAATGAGACCCTATTCCTGCAGTGAAAAAGTGGTTAAGTTCACACCATCACACAGCCGATGATACGAGAATCAAGTTAAAGAAAAGTGGAAGGGAGCAGAATGCCAGTGAAAAAATGATGTGGAAACATCTTAAAGACTACTAAAACTTTTATGTAAGTATTTGTATACCTCTTTTATTGTTTTGTGTACTTCATTTATTCTTATTTAAGTATTAAATGCTTAAATTTGTATATCATGGTATATCTTCTTTTTGTAGGTCATTATTATCATTGGTGCAAAGAAGTGATGTCAAAGACAACGCTTTTATTGCTCTTATGTAAGTATTTGCATACCTCATTGTTTTGTGTACTTCATTTATTCTTATATAAGTATTAAAATCATGAAATAATTGGTATATCTTCTCTTTGTAGGTCATATGGACAAAGAAGTGACATCGACTTGGCCATGCTCACCCAGTCACATGACCACCAAGCCACGCCCACCAAGCCACGCTCACAGAACCAGTAGGGAAAATTTTTGGATTTCATCACTGCAGAAGACCATTATAATACCTTTTTGCTCAAAGTCAATTGAGTCATTAATCTATACGTACCTAAAATAACCCCCAAAGCCAAAAAAATCCAAAACAAATTACCCATAACAATAAGAAAATTACAATCCAAGAAAAAATCTCTTTGGCAAAAAAACAAAACTGGCTATGTAGCCAACTTTAAAAACCAGTACAAAGTCTTATGCCACCAGATAAAGGCTGAATGTACCAATCACCATTGCAAACAGGAGGAAGAGCTGCTAAACTCGAACTCCTGCTGAGCCTTCTACAATGTCAGCTTCATGATGCTTGCTTGCTTTTGGCTGCCCTTGTAACAGGAGGGGGGAGGTATTGTAGGTATTTGGGAGGAGGGGAAGTGATCTGGTGGAGATGTCTTGGAAAAGGGAGGAATATTCTCACTGTCTTCTTAGCAGCTGCAGAGAGAGCTGTTAGCTGTCAAGGTCAACTGTCCCAGCATACCAGAAGGATGGGGCCACCTGAAGAAGTACCCCACATGACACCTTGGGGAGATGTGGATTGGACTTTCAAGCTGGGTCCTTCGGGGGAGGGATTTGGGCATGCTTTCAATATGTAATTTTCGCACCTATTTCCTCAGACTTTTCTTTTCTTTTGCTGCATTCAGTTCATATTCAGTAAAGGTACCTTTCTCTACAAACATGGAGTTGGGGTTTTCCTTTCTTGAATTTTGAACGGAGGCGTGCCTGACATTAAGCAAAGTCTGTTTTACAAACCATCCCAGAGAAAACTCTACCGTGGGGGCTGAGCCAAGAATGCCTGATCAAGACAGTGACCAAGAGCTGGAAAGAATGGCAGGTTTTGAGATTGTCTCAAAGGTCAAATACTTAGGAGTACAAATCGCAGATTCAAATGCTAAACTGTTTCAAAATAACTATGAGGTTCTGTGGCAAAAGATACAAAAAGATATGCAAAACTGGAAGAAACTGCAGCTATCATTGCTTGGAAGAATATCAGCAGTAAAGATGAATGTTTTACCTAGATTTATCTTCTTATTTCAAATGATACCGGTGCTTAAATCAGATAAACCATTGCTAGAATGGCAAAAAGGACTGAATAAATTCATTTGGAATGATAAAAAACCAAGAGTCAAACGGGAAATAATGCAAGATACTCGTGAGAGAGGTGGTCTTAAACTCCCAAACCTTCGACTATATTATGAAGCAACTGCATTGATACAATTAAGTGATTGGTTTGGGAAAACTAAGACTGATTTGTTGAACATAGAAAGTCACGACCTGGTTTGGGGTTGGCATGCATACCTATTTTATGATAACAAAGTGGACAAAGTGTTCAATAGTCATCTACTCAGAAATGCCTTGTTGAGAGTCTGGAGAAGGCACCGAATTAATTGGGATTACAAGATTCCGTTTTGGCTGGATCTTGCTGATACCATGTGGAATACAAATATTAAGTCACTCGGGGGTTTCTTATATAAAGAGTTACTTTACTTTGAAGAGGGCAGGTGGCGATTGAAGACTTTGGATATGCTGTTGGAAGAAGGGAAATCGTTGACTTGGTTGCAGTACAATCAATTACAGATGAGATGGAAAGAAGATCAACAAACTGGTTTAATGGAATATGAAGTAGAATTGGTTGAACAGATAAAGCGGACAGGTCCAATGCATATTAAGAGAGTTTATAATGTTCTGTTAGAAAGGGATTCAGAAAATGAGCTAGTTAAAGATTGTATGATTAAATGGGCACAAAATTTCTCTCAACCAGTTATGATGGAAACATGGGAAAAAATATGGGTTCAGAATGTTAAATTTACACAGTCACAAAATCTACGAGAAAATTTTTATAAAATGTTTTATAGATGGCATTTAGACCCCAAGAAATTGTCTTGTATGTACCCTAATGTGCAGCCAAAATGTTGGAGATGTGATTGTTTAGATGCTACATACTATCACATCTGGTGGACTTGTAGGAAAGTGAGGGCTTTTTGGATAAAAATCTGGTGGGTTATGCAAAATGTTTTAAAGAAAAAAATACAATTTTCTCTGCAATTTTTTCTATTGGGTATAGCTAAAGACTTTACACTGGGTGAAACTAAACTGATTTTGTATATGGTGACAGCAGCTAGGTTGTTGATTGCCCAACATTGGAAGAATGATGTCTTACCGACTGTTGACCAATGGACTCAGAAGATGGCTGGATTTGCAGAAATGGCAAAGATTTCAGCTTTTTTAAAAGATCAGACGCATGAGAAGTATATACAGGAATGGAAATTATGGATTGAGTATGTACAGAATAAGTATCAGACTAGAAAATATTATATCGCTTTTAGTTGAGAAGGATTGATGATTATGTTAGTAAATATAGAAAAAAGATATGGAAGATTGAATAATATATATATTGTTTGGGAATATTAGCATTGCATATAATGGAAGTCAAGGGGGGGAGGGAAGAGGGTGGAGGGGGAGGGCTAGGGTGGGGGTGGGATGGAATTATATATTGTTTTTTATATGTATTTTATAATGTTGGGTTAGGGTGGGGGGGGGAAAGGGGGAAAGTTTGTATTTGTAAAACTTTTTCAATAAAAAAAAAAAAGACAGTGACCAAGAGGACATGGGAACCACTGGATCCACCCCTCCCCTATCCAGGCAAGGTGAGGAGGTTTCAGACTGGATGTCAGAAATGTCAGCTTGAAGAAAAGCCAGTCAGAGCTAAGTGGTTGCTAGGCGTAGAGAGGATGGATCCTCCAAAGGGAATCCTCTTAGGGGTGACAGTTACCAGACACAAGAGGCAGCTTGGCAGGAAGAGGACAGAGAAGAACTCCTGCTGACTCAACCCATGCAACTCCTGAAAGAGGCCTTTGAGAGTCGAAAAGCCTATGAAAGGTATGCATTGCTGGCCCGGAGGGAGACTGAACACCCAGGGTGGGGGAGCAGAGACTTCAGCGAGCGCAGAAGAGATCCCTGGCTTCAGCCAGAGAGACAGCTAACTGCTGGGGCTCAAGCTGCAGCAGGAACCAGGAGGCACCAAATTCCAAAAGTTCCTCCGCTTAACATAAAATACAAATGAGACCCCAAGGCTTTGGAATTCTTCCTATCCCAAGTATAGAATCACATGGAGGAGTATGGAGAGGATTTCCTATCGGAAGCTGCCAGTATGAGATTCATCACTATGGCCCTGGAGGGAACGGCTGCTGACTGGTGGGCTCCATGATGAGAATTCTCCCTCAAATTACGACCAGTTTATGGTATTTGAGGACCCCCTAGCGGAAGGCGAGAATCAGGATGAAGTCTATAAATCAAGAGCGGAGATTGGTGGCTGAATACACCCAGGAGTTTCGCGAGCTGGTGCACCACATGAGGGGGTGGTCCCAGGAGGCCCTGATGGAATGTTATAAGGATGGCCTTAATGAGGATGTATACAAGGGCTGCTGCTCCTGTGGGACCCCTTGAGACCTGCACAGCTGGTATGTGATGGCAGCCGATGTGGAAATTGACCTGACCAGGGATTGCCCAAGTTTGGAACAAGTTTAGTTTAGTTTTATTAAATTTTTATACCACCCTTCTCCCGGGGGACTCAGGGCGGTGTACAGCCAAGATAAAAACCAACAATATAAAAGTTAAAAACAATTTAAAATTATTAAATGGTTTTAGCCAATCATCTAAAATACAGTAACCCATTAAAATAATATTTAGGCCAGTCCTGCTTTATGGAATAGTAGCGTTTTAAGGGCGTGGCGAAAGGTACGGAGGTCGGAAATCCGACGAATGTCCAGGGGCAGATTGTTCCAGACGGCGGGTCCCCCCCCCGAGAAGGCTCTCCCCCTGGGGGTCGCTAGTCGAACACCGTCTAACTGACGGCACCCTGAGGAGACCCTCTCTGTGGGAGCGTACTGGTTGGTGGGAGGCTATCAGAGGCAGAAGGCGGTCTCATAAATATCCAGGTCCTATGCCATGGAGCGCTTTAAAGGTGGTAACCAACACCTTGAATCACACCCGGAAGACCACTGGGAGCCAGTGCACCTTGCGTAGGAACAGTGTTACATGGGAGCACCTAGTCGCCCCCATAATCACCTGCGCAGCCGCATTTTGGACTAGCTGGAGCCCCTGGGTGCTTTTCAAGGGGAGCCCCATGTAGAGAGTGTTACAGTAATTCAGAGGGGAGGTGATGAGGGTGTGAGTGACATGCGCAAGGCATCCAGGTCCAGAAAGGGGCGCTACTGATGGATCAGGCAAACCTGATAAAAAGCCCCCCTGGCCACAGCCATCAAATGGTCTTCTAAAGACAGCTGTGAGTCCAGGAGGACACCCAAGTTGCGAGCCCTCTCTGAGGGGGCCAAGATCTCACCCCCTATAGTCAGTGATGGAACCAACTAACTATGACGGGATGCCAGAAACCACAGCCACTCCGTCTTGGAGGGGTTGAGCCTGAGCTTGTTTCTCCCCATCCAGATCCGTACGGCCTCCAGGCACCGGGTCATCACTTCAAGGGCATCATTGGGGTGGCCTGGGGTGGAAATGTACAGCTGAGTGTCATTAGCATACTGATGGAAATCCACCCTGAAGCCACGGATTATCTCACCCAGCGGCTTCCCATAAATGTTGAACAGGAGGGGCGAGAGGACTGACCCCTGTGGCACCCCACAAACTAGGCACCTCAGGGTCGACCTCTGCCCCCCTGTCAACACAGACTGCATACGGTCAGAAAGGAAGGAGGAGAACTATCGTAACACAGTGCCCCCCACCCCTAACCCCTCCAACTGACGCAGCATGATACCATGGTTGATGGTATCAAAAGCCGTTGAGAGATCTAATAGGACCAGGACAGAGGAACAACCCCTGTCCCGAGCCCTCCAGAGATCATCAACCAATGTGACCAATGCGGTTTCCGTGCTGTACCCAGGCCTGAAGTCCGACTGGAATGGATCTAGATAGTCCGCTTCATCCAGGTACTGGGGAAGCTGTTGCTCCACCACACTCTCAACAACCTTCACCACAAAGCGAAGGTTGGAGACTGGACGATAGTTTGATAGAACAGCCGGGTCCAGGGAAGGCTTCTTGAGGAGGGGCCTCACCACCGCTTCTTTCAAGATGGCAGGAAAGAAACCCTCACTCAAAGAAGCGTTGACAATCCCCTGGAGCCAGCCTTGTGTAACCTCCTGGGAAGCCAGCACCAACCAGGAGGGGCATGGGTCCAATAAACATGTGGCCGCGTTCAACCTACCCAGAACCCTATCCACATCCTCGGGAGTCACAACGTCAAATTCTTCCCAGCTAACATTCTCAAGACCCACCTCCATCACCCCATCTGGACCTACCCAGTTGGAGTCCAAAGCCTCCTGAATCTGAGCAATTTTGTCATACAGATATTGCACAAAATCCTCAGTCCTGCCCTGCAAGGGGTCTTCCCGCACTCCCAAATGGAGGAGGGAGCGGTTCACCCTAAACAGGGTGGCTGGGTGATTATCTGATGATGCAATAAGAGCGGAAAAATAATTACATTTTGCCGGTTTTATCCCCACTAAGTAGGTCTTAATATAGGACCTTAACTGTGTTCGGTCAGATTCGGAACGGCTGGCCCTCCAATCGCTCTCCAGGCATCTTTTCCAGCGCTTCATCTCTCTCAGCTCCTCAGAGAACCAAGGAGCCAATTGAGAATGGCACCGGGTCAGAGGTCGCAAAGGCACGATGCGATCCAAAGTCCCAGTGGCCGCCCTCTCCCAGGCTGCCACTAGTTCTTCAGTTGTGCCATGAGCCAGAGCCTCAGGGAATGACCCAAGCTTCAACAGGAACTGATCCAGGTCCATCAGGCGCCTGGGAGGGAACCATCTAACCGGTTCTGTCTCCCTGCGGCGAGGGTTAGCAGTTTGAAAGTCTAGTTGGAGGAGTGAATGATCAGACCATGACAAGGGCTCGATGACTAAGTCCCCTATTTCTAGATCATTCTGCCACTGACCAGAGACAAAAATCAGATCCAGAGTGTGTCCCCCTGTGTGTGGGGGACCATGAACTAACTGAGTCAGGTCTCCCGAGCCACCATAGACATTTCACCGACCGATGGCAGGTTGAAATCCCCCATAACCATAAACCTGGGGGTATCAACCGCCACCCCAGCTATCATGTCAGGCAGCTCGGGTAGGGCCGCTGTTGCATAGCAGGGAGCCAGGTACACAATCAGCAGGCCCACCTGCACCCCCTGACCCCACTTCACAAGGAGGGACTCACATCCGGCTATCTGAGGAACAAGGGCCTCCCTCGGACATAGACTTTCATTAATAATAACAGCCAGCCCCCTGCCCCTTCCCTGAGCCCTCGGCTAATGGAATGCCCAGAAACCTGGCGGGCACATTTCAACAAAGGGCACCCTCCCCTCCACACCAGCCAGGTCTCCATAATACCCACCAGGTCCGCACCCCCCTCCTGAATAAGATCGTAAATGAGGGGGGCTTTATTTACCACGGACCTGGCATTGCACAACATCAGCCAGAGGCTCCGGCCCTGAGGATCTGAACAACCTGGGGAACGAGAAAAGCATTGGGGACCGGAGTGCGCAATCGCTCGAAAATAGCGAGTGCACACTCCCCACACATGATGTGGCCCCCTGCTTCCACCATATCTGCCCCTCCCACTCACAGTACTGATGGAACAGCCCTCCCTAAGTTGAGCTCCTAACATCCGATCCTGGGTCCCTAATGCTGCAACCCTAAAGTCAATCCTAAAGGCATGCGCAAGATGGCGGTGGCATCGCTGAGTGCTGCGTGAGTGAGGGGATGGCTTCAGGGCTTTAGGGGCTTGCTCAGGGGCACTCGACCATCAGCGACCCCTGATCTGATCGGACGAACTCAGGGTGAGGATTTTAAGATCTTCCTCGCCCTCCTGTGTGCCGGACTAGACTGGGCTTACCCTCGGCGCTTCGGAATGGCTTGGTGCAGCTGCGGAAGGTTGCAGAGGGCTGGAGCCATGTCGGCCTGGGCGGCAGCATTGGCAACAGCATTTGGCTGGGAGCGGCGAGGCCGGAGGCACCGGAGGAGGTTGCAGAGGGCTGGAACCGCGTCAGCCTGGGTGGCAGCATTGGCAGCAGCGTTTGGCTGGGTGCGGCGAGGCCGGAGGCGCCCTCGGGAGAGTGGAGTGTGGAGAAGCACCAGAGGAGCCTGGAGGAGTGCCGAGCTGGGGGGGCGAGGATTTGGAGATCTCCCTCACCCCCGACGAGTCGGTCTTGACGTGACCCGCCCAAGGGTGCTTTGCTGCGGAGGGCTGTGGCCACGGTCGCGGCGGCCTTGGGCGTTGGCTTCCGAATGTGATGAAGCCAGAGGAGCTTGGAAGAATGCTGGCTTGTTCGGCCGCCTGCTGGCAGCGTTGCGGCAGCGAAGAAAGGGAAGGAGAAGATGCAGATTTTTCTACCTATTTCATCTGGAGATCCCCGCAGCGGTCCCTTGGGGCTGGGGATGGTGGTGTTGGCCTCAGCAGGGGTGGGAGACTGGCCCTGAGCTTGTACAGGGCCACAGTACACCCCATTAGATACACTGGATGCTGGCTGAACACTGTCACCGGCAATATTGGGGGCTGTTGTAGAGGAAATCGAAGAGGGTATAGGCAGTTCCTTAAGTGGAGAGCCGTTTTCGATATTGGAGGGGTTCCCCCCCCTTCTCTTTTCCCCTCTCTAACAGAACAATCACTCGAATATGATCCACGAGTGCATGACTCAGCCAGAGATTATTCCCATTTCTCCTTGGATTGATAGACAAATTCATAGACCGATAGTTTTCGTCCTTTTTGACCTGGGTTAGCCAATGAGACAATATCTGAGGGGTCTTTACTCCATCTTGACTGTGCCATTGGGAGAAATATTCCGTTCAATCTAAGGTCATTTGTTGGCCGCTCATCGTGGGAGGGCGAGTTGGATGCTACTCCCACTGGATTGCTCATGTCAGGACCCTGTCCGTTGTCGTGAGAGGACAGCGGAAGTACCAGTATGTCTCATTGAACAATTACCTGGATGTTATATCTTTGTGAGACCCCTGTATATGCCTCGTTCCCCCACTCCATCGTTGCACCTGAAGATGTGCACGATATTGGACCTTCTTGCCCTGCGAGACTCCCCCCTCTCGCAGATATGGCCCTCTTCACTATCAAGGGCCCACCTCAATGACAGGTTTTGGGACCCGGAGAGGTGGCATGCGAAAACTAGGGGGCTGAGGGGTTTTTTATTCAAATGTTTTGTGAAATTTTTAAGGGGTTTCAGGGAGGGGGAGGGTTTATTGGGAATGCAGACTGTGGGTATGGGGGATAGCCCACAAAGGGGAGGGGCAGGCCTGGCAAAGAAGCATGGTGTGGGAGGTGGGGGTCCCAGGGTGAGGGGGGGGGAGTCAGAGTTTGTCCAGACAGTGTTCTAAACATCACTACCATGAGTGGGAGGGGTAGGTATGGCGGGAACAGGGGGCCATATCGAGCCAGGGGAGTACGCACCTGCTGTGTACAAGCGGTGGGGTGCGCTGGCCCCCAAGTTTCCACTCGTTCCCCAGGTTGCATAGACCCTCAGGGCCCAGCCCTCCGGCTGATGCTGTGCAACGCCAGGTCCGTAGTAAATAAAGCCCCCCTCATTTGTGATCTTATTTGTGAGGGGGGAGCGGACCTGGCAGGTATTACGGAGACCTGGTTGGGCCATGAGGGGGGGTTCCCCTCGTTGAAATGTGCCCACCAGGTTTCCTCGCATTCCATCGGCCGAGGTCACAGGGCAGGGGTGGGGGAGTAGCGGTTATTATTAAAGAAGGTCTGAGATCGAGGGAGGCCACTGTTCCTCAGACGGCCAGCTGTGAGTCCCTCCTTGTGAAGTGGGGTCATGGGGTTCAGATGGGTTTGCTGATCTTGATCGGGCAAGGCTCCCTGCCACGTGGCAGCAGCCCTGCCCAAGCTCCTCGACGTTATCACCGCGTTGGCAGTTGATACCCCCAGACTTATGGTCATGGGGGATTTCAACCTTCCATCTGTGGTTGAGACGTCGGAGGTGGCTGGGGAGTTCATGGCTTCCATGACAGCTATGGATCTGACCCAGCTAATTCATAGCCCTACCCACACGGGGCGAAACACGCTGGATCTGGTTTTCGTCTCTGGACAGTGGTTGAGTGATCTTGAGATAGGGGACTTAGTCATCGAACCCTTGTCATGGTCAGATCACTCTCTCCTTCATCTCGACTTTCAAACCGTTGCACCCTGCCGCAGGGAGGCGGGGCCGGTAAGATGGTTCCGCCCCAGGCACCTGATGGAACCTGATAGGTTCCAAATGGAGCTTGGGCCATTTCCTGAGGCTCTGGCACACGCCTCGACTGGAGACCTAGTGGCCTCCTGGGACAGGGTGGCTGCTGGAGCTCTGGATCGGGTCGTGCCTTTGTGGCCTCCGACCCGGTGCTGATCTCAATTGGCTCCTTGGTTCTCCGAGGAGCTGAGGGAGTTGAAGTGCCAGAAAAGATGCCTAGAGAGTAGTTGGAGGGCCAGTTGTTCTGAATCTGACCGGACACTAGTAAGATCCCACATTAGGAATTACTTAGTGGCGATAAAAGCAGCAAAATGTAACTATTTTGCTGCTCTTATTGCGTCATCAGATAATTGCCCGGCCGCCCTCTTTAGGGTGACCCGCTCCCTGCTACACCAGGAAGCGTGGGAGGACCCCTGGAGGGTAGAGCCAAGGATTTTGTTCAGTATCTGTATGATAAAATCACTCAGATTCGGGAAGATCTGGATCTGACTGGGTAGTCTTGGGGGGAGGGACTGGGGCAGGTCTTGAGAATGTTATCTGGACTGAGTTTGATCCTGTGACCCCTGAGGATGTGGACAGGATTCTGGGCAGGCTGAACGCGACCACTTGTTTATTGGACCCGTGTCCCTCCTGGTTAGTACTGGCTTCCCAGGAGGTGACACGCAGCTGGCTCCAGGGGATTATAAATACTTCGCTGGGTGAGGGTGACTTTCCCGCCGCCTTGAAAGGCGGTGGTGAGGCCTCTCCTCAAGAAGCCTTCCCTGGACCCGGCAATGTTGGTAAATTATCGTCTGGTCTCCAACCTTCGCTTTCTGGTGAAGGTTGTTGAGAGTGTGGTTGCGCAACAGCTTCCCCAGCACCTGGATGAAACGACGTATCTGGATCCATTCTAGTCGGGCTTCAGACCTGGGTACAGCACAGAAACGGCATTGGTCGCATTGGTTGATGATCTCTGGAGGGCTCGGGACAGGGCATTTGACGGCCGTGACTGGGAGGATTCTTCATCAGGTTCGCCTGATTAGCCAGTTGCGTCCCTTTCTGGATCGGGACTCTTTACACACGGTCACTCATGCACTCGTCACCTCTCGCCTGGACTATTGCAATGCTCTCTACATGGGGCTCCCCTTGAGGAGCCACCCGGAGGCTCCAACTGGCACAGAGTGTGGCCGTGCAGGTGGTGATGGGAGCGACGTGGCGCTCCCATGTTACTCCTCTCCTGCGCGAGCTGCACTGGCTCCCGGTGGTCTTCCGGGTGCGCTTCAAGGTGTTGGTTACCACCTTTAAAGCGCTCCATGGCTTAGGATCTGGGTACTTGTGGGACCGCCTACTACCACCAATAGCCTCCCACCGACCAGTACGCTCCCATAGAGAGGGGCTCCTCCGGGTGCCGTCGGCCAAACAATGTCAACTGGCAACCCCCAGGGGGAAAGCCTTCTCTGTGGGGGCACCCACTATCTGGAACGAGCTCCCCCTGGAGATACGGAGGATCCCGGATCTTCACGCCTTCCGCCGTGAGCTAAAAACTTTTCTGTTCCATCAGGCGGGCCTGGCCTAATTTTTTCCCTTCTTTTGTAAAAATAATTTTAAAATTTAAATATTTTAATATTTGGGGTTTTAATATTTTATAATTGGTATTTTAAATAGTCAGGGCCATTGTTTAATTTGGTTTTATTTGGCTTTTAAATTTTGTATGTATGTTTTTTACTTTTGGCTGTTCACCGCCCTGAGTCCCCCTAGGGAGAAGGGCAGTATATAAATCTAAATAAATAAATAAATAAATAAAACCCCTCACAGGCCCAGTCTTGACCCTGGTGGATTACCCCCCAAACCCACCTGGTCCCCTCCGAACCCCTTAAAATTTTGTTTAAAAACCCACTTTAAAAAACCCTCAGTCTCTTCTTTGCTGCATGCCATCTCTTGGGGTTCCAAAATCTGTCATCAAGATAGGTCCTCGATAATGAGGAGGGCCAAACCTGTAAGAGGGGGGAATCTTGCAGAGCACAAAGTTCATTCACCAGATACATCTGACATCAAGGGGAGGTAATGCCCCACGGCCAATAACCAGGGGGTCAATTTCGATATTATAACAGTCCGAAGGAGCGTGATGCTGAACTTCGATGGAGCTCACAGGACCTCATTGCCGTCTCACAGCAATGGCAGGAGTAAACGCTGTTTCGATCCAGTAAGAGGTGGCCCAGCCCCCCTCTCACAGTGGCTGGCCAACCTAGATCGTCCAAGGGAGCCGGAATTGAGACAGCAGCTGTATACCCACTCCACCAAGACTTGCATCCCCAGATGTAACTCTCCATTCAATAGAGGGAGAAAGTGGAAACAAGTCAGTCCTCAGAGTCCGGAACAAGGTTCAGTCTGCAGAGACCATAAACAGACCTACATCCAGGGAGTTCAAGATGGAACCTGACCAGAAGATATTGTCCAGCAAACAGGAGCTGTATGGCACAGCCTATTAGGCTTCATTCCTTCCTTTGCTCCACAGAAAGAAGACCCTAGAGTGTCCAAAGGGGTGGGGTCAGCATCGAAGCCAAAATCCACAGCGTGCTTCTGATGTGGGAAGGAGGGCCACTGGGCTGTTGATTGTTTCTCCAAATGTGGCTCTAAGTCAACCCCTGCTGGTGGGAAGAAAGCTAACAAGCCTCCAGCAAAGAATTGCGTGATGGTCCTGAAGGGGGTGGAAGTCATTGAGTTCGCTTCCCCAGGCCTGCGATAATTGGGAGCTCTGACCACCACAGAAGACAGTGAAACCGAAACCGATACCAACGATGACCCCCTGGTAAGTCAGCATGGAGGCCCAATGACCATCCCAGTAGAACTAAGGGTGCCATCATCCGGTGCCCAGGGGAAGATGCTAGCCCTCTTAGACTCTGGATGTACTAGGTGTGTCATCAGCCCTGAGGTGGTGGACAAACTGGGGCTGAGACTAAAAACAATGAAAGTGCCCATTGCCTTCTGCCAGTGGGATGGGTCAGTAGCTGGGGGGGGGGGGGCAGCCCACTTTGTGACCGAACAGTTGAGATGTGGATGGGGGACCACCGAGAGGTCTTCAGGTTTTTTGGGGGTTTTTTAAATTATTTTTTATTATTTTTTTAAAAAAAACATAAAACACATCTTTTCAAAACGAAGCTTTTGCTCTGGTCACATATTAAAGCAAATCATTAACAAATCTTATTTTTCAATTAACACAACTAAATATTTTAAAACAAGTATTTCCCTCAAATCTATCTATATAACTATGCCATTATCCCCAAAAACTCATTATTTAAATCTTAAATCCTAACCAATTATCAATCCATTTTCTCTTTCATTTGCTTAGATGGATATATTTTAACATTATAAATCATACAATTATTTTAAACATTCCAAAAAAATTTAATTTCAACATACCCATTTTTTTTCTAACTATTAAATTCAAAATTTATATTCTTTATTTCTATTATTAAACCTATCATTATTCATTTTATCTTAACTATCACTCTCAACATACCTCCCTTCACTTTAATTATCCCACCTCATTTTATATTTTCCTAAAAAAAACCCAAACACCCCAACATTATTGTCTTTATCTTTGTTGTTAAACCAATCAGTTTTATTTCTTGGCTGTTAAACACAGCATAATCATTTATTTTGGCTGTTGAACACAGCATATCCTTTTTTATTTTTTGGCTGTTACACAGCATGCCCTTTGTTTGGCTGTTCAACACAGCATATTATAACTTTTTGGCTGTTGAACACAGCATATTCATAGTTGGTTTAATTATCAATCTCCACTTAAACCTTTCTTTGTTTCCATCCATCTATGCATTGCTTTTTCACATACCGTATATACTCGAGTATAAGCCAATCCGAATATAAGCCGAGGAACCTAATTTTACCACAAAAAACTGGGAAAACTTTTTGACTCGAGTATAAGCCAGGGGTGGGAAATGCAATGGCTACTGGTAAATTTCAAAATAAAAATAGATACCAATAAAATTACATTAATTGAGGCATCAGTAGGTTAAATGTTTTTGAATATTTATTTCAAAGAAAAGTAGTAAATTAGCTCTGTAAGTGCATAGTGTAAACTACACTATAACTAAATTACACAAGAGAATGTAGTATATATATCAAAAATAATTCAATAACAATTTAATCTGATACATTGGGTTAAGTGATGTAGGGCTTGATCTAATTTCAGGCAAGTTCAAGCCTCTGTTAAGAGATACCTGCATTCTCTCTCTCTCTCTCTCTCCCTTTCTTTTTTTCCTCTTTCTTTCTTTCTTTGTCTCTTTCTTTCTTCTCTCTCTTTCTTTTTGACCTTAGCAAGCCTCCCTGCAGCCCATGGAAGCCAAAATGGGTTGCAGGAAAAAATAATATAAGCCGAGGGAGGCTTTTTTCAGCATTAAAAATGTGCTTTTAACATTTTCAATTAATCACATTTATCCTTGTTCTTTTCCTTAACATTTTAACATTAAAACATAGTTCTTGCATCAAGCATATCTTTACATGTATTAATTAATTTCTTTTAACATTCTTAATTTTTATAAAAACCTCCCTTTTATTATTACAATCCATCTTTACTTTATTTTATTTTTAATCACATTATCTTCATTTCCTCACATGGAAGTATATTTACTTCCATTTTCCAAATTTTTTATTTTTTTCTCCATAAATCACATTAAATCTCTTTTCTTATTTTTATTCCAGATATGATGTATCAAATCTTTTTCTTTTGAGGCTGCGTTTAATCCTTCTTCTATTCCTATGCCAACATTTAAATTATTATTTCAACTGTAGGAGTTCCATTGTAATTTTCCATTTTCTTTTCACCATAATCAACTGACTGCATACAAGAAAAAAAAAATCCTCCTCCACAGAATTTGGTAATTTTTATCTATAAAACTCAGAGTTTCCCATAACAAAGGAAAGTTACAAAGTTCCTCTTTATGCCAGTTGGTGTCTCTGTATAATCCACATTTCCATTAGTCATTCAAGACTCCATTTTATTTATTATTATATAACCATCCAATTTATTTCTTCTTTTAATTAAAAAAAATCAAATCTTCTTTTTAAAATCCAGTTCAAATTTTAAAGTGTTTAGTCTTTTAACCATATCTCCAGATTAATTCTCTTAGTTCTGTTCCAAAATTAGTTGTTTCTCGGGTCCTTGTCTCTTTAAAATTGTAGTTTTAAAAAGTTTTTCCAAAGCCCCTTTGTTACATAGCTGCTGTTTTAGGCTAGGGATCTTCTAATTATTAGTGATGTTCCAAACGTTGTTACAAACCTGGGCTGTTGTCACTCACCCAGCTTCAAAGAGCTCCATTTTTCTCCACTTTCCTCCAGCACTTTTCTTACCCAGTTTCACATCTTCATGGCAGCCACCCTGGCTGCTGCTCCCCGCCACTGACTCACAGAGGGTTCCCTCCGACCTCTGAAGAACTTGCCTCTTCCTCTTGGTCGTCCAAGGCACCCCTCTTCTTCCCCCATCCCTGTAAGATGGGTTCAGTCCAAAGACCCATCTGTGGCAGTTCGGCAGCCGGGGTTTTCACGGGGCTCATCAGAGCCTGCTATTTCCCTGATTGTCTCACCACGCCAAACCGGAAGTCCAAGAGGTCTTGAGTTTTATCATAGCCCTGGGCATGGAACGTCCCCTCTTGCTTGGACTGCCTTAGCTATGGAAATTAAACACCCAGGTGAACTGGAGGAAGGGATGGTTACGCATCCGTTCCGCCCCGCCGGGGAAAGCTGCGAAGGAGTTGGCAGCAGTTGTGAGCGAACACATTGCTGGGGAGGAAAAAATTCCTAAGGGATATTGGGACCTCAGGGAGGCTTTCAGTGAGAAGGTGTCAGATGTACTCCCACCCCATCGACTCACTGATTGTGGCATAGAGATCCTCCCAGGGGTGAAGCTCCTTAAACCAAAGATCTACTCCATGACCACCTGCGAGCAGGAGGAGCTGCAGAACTTTATTGATAAAAACTTAATTTTTTTTTTAATTTGATTTATATGCCGCCCTTCTCCGGAGACTCAGGGCGGCTTACAATGCGCTAAGCCCGTGATGGCGAACCTATGGCACGGGTGCCACAGGTGGCACGCGGAGCCATATTGGTGGGCACGCGAGCTCAGCTCCAGCACGCATGTGTGCACCAGCCAGCTGATTTTCAGGCCTTCTGGGCCCACCAGAAGTCAGGAAACACACTGTTTCCGGCCTCCGGAGGGCCTCTGAGGGGGTGGGGAAGGTCATTTTTGCCCTCCCCAGGCTCCTAGAAAGGCTCTGGAACATGGGGAGAGCAAAAAAATGGCCTACCGAGCCCACCATGCCATCACATGCAAAAAGTGGGGGGAGCACAGGGGAGGGCGGGGCGCATAGAATTATGGATGTGGGCACACTTGCATGTGACCCCACCGTGCTCCCCCCGCTTTTGGCACGTGATGGCAAAAAGGTTAGCCATCACTGCGCTAAGCAATAGCCTTCATACTTTTGTATATTTATACAAAGTTAGCTTATTGCCCCCACAAACTGGGTCCTTAATTTACCTACCTTAGAAAGGATGGAAGGCTGAGTCAACCTTGAGCCTTGGTGAGATTTGAACCTGCAATAATTGCAGGCAGCTGATGTTAATAACAGGGCTTTAGACCACTGTACTATCCAATGGGGTTTCATCCAACCAGCGAGGCCATGAGTGGCTGCCCCAGTTTTGTTTCGGAAGAAAAAGGATGGCTCTCTTCGTTAATGTGTAGATTATAAAAATTTGAATGCCATTTGCATAGAAAATGTCTACCCATTGCCCCTTATGAAAGACATGCTAGCTTACCTGGCAAAGGGGAAGATTTTCACTAAACTGGATTTGAGAGAAGCAAAAGCAACAGAGAAAAAGGTGGAGGAGATGGATTATAGGCTCACAACTATAGATAAAAGCCAGGAAAAGACAATTATACAACTTGAAGTTGACAAGGCAGATTTTTACTTAAGATTCCAAAATATAGAGGAAGAAAAAGGAGAAAATTTACCAGAAAAATTTGCTGAAATATTAGCAGAAGCCATGAAAGAAAGTTCAGAAAAGATAATTAATGAGATAGATGAAATTTATAGAGTATATACAAGATATGCGATGAGGAATAATCTACCTAGAGAAATACATGTTAGATTTACCAAAAAAATGCTGAGAACAGAGATCTTGCAATTCATGAGGAACACAACTATACAATATAAAGGTAATGTCAGCTGTGCTTCCTTCAAATTCCAGGAAAGAATGACCCAAACTCCATTGTTTATAGAGAAAGGTACTTTTACTAGAAAATGAAGTGAATGCAACTAAGGAAAGCTGAAACTAAAGGCAATAGGCGCGAAAATTGCATATAGAAAGCATTCCCTCCCACTGTCCATCATAAATCATCCAATCCAAAGGTCTCCCAGGGATCAGGTGGAAGCACGTCCAGCAGCATCATCAATCAGGAATTCCATGACGGTTGACCCGATAGCAACTTCAAAGATTCAGTTTTGTTTCCTCCAAAGACCTCCAGCACGGTTCCCCCCCACCCCAGGCCCCCTAGCTCTCCCCCCTCCCGTTACTCTAGCAGCCAAAGCAATAAAGGCAGAGGCTGACATTCAGCCCCTCTGCAGAAGAGACGTTAGTCCTAAACAAGGAAAGAGAAAACAACACAACACAGAAATTAGGGTTTATCAGGATATTTGGTGTGAAACAATTGTACTCTCTTTGGCACCCGGACATCATATTTATTCACCCATTCAGCTTGAGATAACAGGAAATGTTTCCAGGCCACCAGATATTGCACTTTACCATGGTGCTTCCTAGAGTCCAAAATTTCTTTAACTTCAAAATGTTGTTCCCCTTCTATCAGTATGGGGACCGGAGGAGAATCCTGGTCTGGACACAAAGGGGACAAGTGCTCTGGTTTCACAAGCTAACATGAAACACAGGGTGGATTTGTCTCAAAGTTTTTGGCAATTCCAATTCAACTGTGACTGGATTAATAAGTCTAGTGATTAGGAAAGGGCCCACATACTTGGGTCTGAGCTTTTTTTATTTCTGGGAAGTCTGTAAATATTTGGTGGAAAGATAAACCCTATCATCCACTTTGTATACGTGTGCCGGGCACCTTTTTTTTGTCAGATTCGGTTTTATGTGCTCGGTGTGCGTCATCTAAAGCTTTTCGAGTTACTGCCCAAGTACCCCGTAGCTGTTCGATCCACTCAATCAAAGAGGGGTTCTGTGGGTTATCCTGTGGTAGTGCGGGGATCGGCACAAACTCTTGACCAGATGCTACCTTAAACGGAATGAACCCGGTGCTGCTATGTATGGAGTTATTATACGTCACCTCCGCAAATGGCAATAGGTCTACCAGTTGTCTTGCTGGTAATTTACGTAACACCTCAGGTACTGTTCTAACACGGCATTGGTTCTCTCACAAGCCCCATTTGTCTGGGGGTGGTGGGCGGAGCTTAACCCCTGGGTGGAGCCTATCAACTTTAAAAACTCCTTCCAAAAGTTGGAAGTAAATTGTACACCCCTGAAATGTCTGAAATTATACGTTTTGGAGCCCCATGTAATCGGTAAACATGACAAATAAACAATTTTGCAAGGGTTTTAGCTGACAGGATTTTGGAACAGGGGATGAAGTGCACTTGTTTGGAAAACAAACCCATTACTGCCCAAATGACTGTGGGCCCCTCACTCTCTGGTAGGTCAACAATAAAATCCATGGATATCTCTTTCCAAGGGGCATTCGGCCCTGCCACACTCTGAAGTAAACTAGGTGGCTTCCCCGGAGGTCTCTTAGCTGAGGCACACACCGGACAGCTAGCTACATATGCCTCTATGTCCTTTTTGAATGCAGGCCACCAGAATTGTCTTTTAATGAGATGTAGAGTTTTAACAAATCCAAAGTGTCCCGCCGCCTTGGCGTCATGAGTGTACTACAACACTGTTACTCTTAAACTGGCAGGAACATACAATTTTGCCCCAATCCAAGCTAGACCATCACGGAATGTACATTCATTTGAGTGGTTTTTAAATCATTCGTCAGTTTTCAGGGCTTCCTGTAGTTTCTGAAGCAAATCACCCGAAAGGGCTTGATCGGCCCTTGTCTGCGCTGCTAGTTGTATCGAAGGGAGGATAGGTCGAACCACTTCCTCCTTGGTGCTGTTGTATTGAGGCAATCTGGAAAGTGCATGCGCCATGAAGTTCTTTCCACCAGGAAGATAGCGTAGAGTGAAATTAAAATGGTTGAAGTGCTGGGCCCAACAAACTTGCTTTGGTGACAGCTTACACAGTGTTTTCAATGCCTCCAGGTTTTTATGGTCAGTCCAAACTTCAGAAGGATGCTTTGCTCCTTCCAGAAATTGTCTCCATGTTAACAATGCCCATCACACTGCAAAAGCTTCCTTTTCCCATATGGACCATCTCCTTTTGGCTTCTGACAATTTACGGGACGTGTAAGCACAGGGTTGTAATTTCCCTTCTGCGTTCTTTTGCAGAAGTACTGCTCCCATGGCTACGTCACTCGCGTCAGCCTGTACTACAAAAGGTTCTTCCATGTCCAGATATTTGAGGACTGGTTCAGCACCAAACAACCGTTTCAATTTTTTGAATGCTGCCTGACAGTCCATAATCCATTCAAGGGGCCATGAGGGCTTTGGCTTTACTTCACCTTTTGTTTTCAGAAGATTTGTTATTGGCAGTGCAATTTTGGCAAACGAGGGGATAAATTGTCTATAGAAGTTAGCAAATCCCAGGAAACTCTGTAGTTGTTTGCGGGTGCGTGGTACGGCCCATTCCAATACAGCCCGAACCTTTCCATGGTCCATCTCTATTCCCTCATGCAATATGCGATACCCAAGATAGTCAATTTTGCTTTGGTGGAACTCGCACTTAGAAAGTTTGGCGTATAGTTCAGCAGCCCTGAGTTTTTTCAGGACAGTTCGCACCAATTTCACATGGTCGTCCATGTTCTCGGAGTAGATAAGAATGTCACCAAGTAGACCAGCACCCCCTTATACAGATGCTCATGCAGTACTTCATTAATCAATTGCATGAACACAGCAGGGGCTCCCTGTAATCCAAAAGGGAGCACTCTAAACTGGAAACATCCCAGTGGGCAATTAAACACTGTTTTCCATTCATCCCCCTCTTTAATTCTCACTCTGTAGTATGCCTCTCATCAGTCAAATTTGGTGAAGACTTTTCCCTTTCCTAAGTGCGCTAGCATGTCCTTCATGAGCAGCAGGGGGTAAACATTTTCCATGCAAATGGTAGTTGAAATTCCTATAATCAACTACCAAACGAAAGGAGCCATCTTTCTTTTCCCAGAACAATACCGGCACCACCACCCTTGGTCTGGCTGGTTGGATAAAACCCCATTCTAGATTTTTATCAATGAAGTTTTGCAATTCCCCTAGTTCTCGAGGGATCATGGGGTAGATTTTTGGCTTAGGGAGAGCTTCACCCCAGGGAGTATTTCAATGGTACAGTCCGTAGCTCTGTGGGGGGGCAGCACATCCGAGGCCCTTTCACTAAAAACTTCATGGAGATCCCAATATTCCTTTGGTATCTTCTCCTCCCCTTCGATGTGGCCTATTGCCACCTCCGCCCCTTCATGTTCTATTCCATCCTCCAGGGGAGTTTCTTCCCTCTCTAGTCTTGGTTTTCCAGTGCGAATACGCAAGACCCCCGTCTTCCAATTAACCTGTGGGTTCCATCTACGGAGCCAGGGCAGTCCAAGAATGAGAGGTCATTCCATGCCAGGAGCCACAATAAATCTGAGGTTCTCTATGTGATCCCCCAACTGCATTTCAATGGGTTCGGTCACAAAGCTGGCTGGGCCCCCTCCTGCAATCGATCTGTCCAGCTGACAGAACGCAATGGGCCTTTTTAACGTTTTTAGCCTCAGGCCCATTTTCTCCACCACCTTTGGGTTGATTATGCACCTGGTGCACCCAGAGTCTAATAGGGCTAACATCTGCCCATGTGTCCCTGTGGATGGCACCCTTATTTCTATGGGGATGAGCATGGGGTCCTCTGTGTGACTCACCAGATCATCGGAATCGGAGTCCGTCCCACTGTCGTCCGTGGTGGTCGGAGTTCCCAACTCACCCTGGTTTCGGGGAGCGAACTCAATGACTTCTCCTTTCAGGATGGTTTTGTGGGCTTTTGCGGGTGCTTTGTCGGCCTTCTTGGGTCCCGAGCTGGTAGATTTTGGCACTGGCTTGGAGAAACATTCGGCAGCCCGATGGCCTTCCTTTCCACATTTGAAGCAGGTGAAGGGCTTCGATTTGGGTTTGAATTCCGCTCTCCCCGCGGCCGTCTTTGGTGCTCCTTTGCGGTAGAAGGAGGATGACGGGTCTCCTGCATGGCCTCCTCGGAGTCGGCTTCAGGCCAGCTCAATCTCCACATCCTCAGCTACTATGTACCAACTCTGCAAGTCTTCGGGGACCCCCCCAGCCTCTACAGTCTTTGTATATTTCTTCATTCAGCCCATCCTTGAAACTCTCCAGTAGGGCCGCTTCTGACCACCCTGTCATGTAGGGTGCCAGCTCGCGAAACTCTTGGGTGTATTCTTGCCACTGATGTCCGGCCCTGCTGGATACCCTTCATTCTGAGTCTCGCCTTCCACTCAGCTAGGTGGTCTTCAAACTGCCTCCTAAGAGCTCCCATGAACTGGTTGTAATTTCTCAGCAAGGGGGAGTTATTATTGTGGAGGACCACCATCCATTCAGCTGCCACTCCCTCTAAGATGTTCATGACACATCTCACTCGAGCCGCATCTGATAAGTAGTCCTCCTCCCAGTCCTGCATGTGGTTCCACACTTGGGTCAAGAAAAGCCCCAAGGTCTTCAGATTCCCATCATATTTTCTGGTTAGGGGGGGAATTTTTGGTTTTTTATGCCTGTGGGATGGGACCTGCAAGGCTGGGGATCCCTGGGCTGCTGCATCCCTCACTTGAGCTCCAGAAGCCTGAGATGTTTCTTCCCCAGCTTCCTCTTCTTCTCCCCCACCAGCTGTCTCTTCTGGGTCCTCCCTGGGGTAGTCTCCTCCCTTCCCCACAGGGAACCCATAAGACTCACGGCTTTTCCAGCTCTCTTCGACATCACGGAGGAGTTGCAACGCTTGCGCCATCATGAGGCTTTCCTTTTGCTCTTGCAGCCACACTGCCTCTCCCTTACGGGGTCTGGAGCTGGTTACTCCCTGGGGGGTCCTCCCCAGGTCCGGCAACCTTCCTACTCCTCTCGACCATCTAGCTTCCTCAGGCTCCTCTCTCAGCCGAATTTTTTCCATCCATTCTGCAGCTTCCTTCTCTGCTTGAAGTTTTTTTAAAAATTTATTTATATTTATATGCCGCCCTTCTCTGGAGACTCAGGGTGGCTTACAATGCATTCAGCAATAGCCTTCATATTTTTTGTATATTTATACAAAGTCAGCTTATTGCCTTCACAATCTGGGTCCTCATTTTACCTACCTTAGAAAGGATGGAAGGCTGAGTCAACCTTGAGCCTGGTGAGATTAGAACTCACCAGCTGGCAGCTGGATGTTAAATGCTGCCTTAATAGGAGGCATTAGCCTTCTACGCCACTCAGGCTTTCAATGCAATAATAGACAATGACTTGGACTATAAACCTACAAAATTAAATAAGAAGATAAGAAAAACATTGCTAAAATCTTTTTCCACAATGATAGATGAATTAAGTCTACAAGATGCTTGGAGGCGAAGTCATCCAAAAGAAAAGCAGTACACATTTTACTCAAATAGACATCTATCATGGTCAAGAATAGATATGATGTGGATGTCAACAGAATTAATAGCTAAAATACAAGAAATTGATATTGGAATAAATGTATGGGCAGACCACAATCCAATAATAATGACATGGAAAGGGAAAAAAAGAAAAATGAGATGGACATTAAATCAAAAATTACTAAATGAAAAAAAATTCCAACAATATATGGAAAAAGAATTGACTTTTTTTCTTTAAAGAGAATAAGAAAGAAGATACAGCTTTACAAAACGTTTGGGATACCAGTAAAGCATGCATTAGAGGATTGGCAATGATATATTTAGCAGCAGCCCCGCCTGTTTAGGAAAACGAAATAAACAAAATAGACAAATACCTAAGAATTTAGAGGAAGAATATAAGAGATTAGAGATGAAACTACAAAAAAACCCACACGATAAAAAGATTAAAAATCTGTTGGATTTGAAAAAACATAAGATGAATTTAATGGAAAATGAAGAATTGGCAAATAGAATAAAAGCTACAAAGCAATTTTTTTTGAAAATGCAAATAAACCAGGATGATGGTTAGCATATAAAATGAAAAAAGAGAAAGAAAAGAAATTAATAAGTCAATTAATAGATCAAGATGGAAAGATATGTTATAGAAGTGAGGAAAAGAAGAGGATAATTGAGAAATACTACAATGGATTGTATCAACAAGAAACAGTAAAAGAAGGTAAGATAGAACAATATTTGAAGAAAACGGCATCCCAGCAAAGTTCAAAAAGTTATTAGAAGAAAGAATATCTATGATGGAATTAATGGAGTGAATTAAAAGACAGAAAAATGGGAAGACACCAGGCCCAGATGGATTACCAGCAGAGGTATATAAAACCCTATAAGATATACTAAGCAATGTGATGCTGCAAGTATTCAATGAACTATTACTTAAAGCTAAAATTCCAGACTCATGGATGCAGGCATATATAACTTTAATACCAAAAGAAGAGGCAGATCTGCAACAGATAAAGAATTATAGACTGATATCCTGTCCGCTGCAAACTATCTCCCTTTGTTTTCATCCTCATCCTCTCCTTGGTGTCACCACTATCTTGATCCCATGGACCGGCTCTATATTTTTCATCTTAGCCACTTAGCTGTAAGGAGAGATGGCAGCTTACTGATGTGGGTACTGAAGGAGCCAGTTCTTTGCTGCTGTCTCACCACCAAGGTGATGGTCCATCAATTTCCACTGCCATGTTTTCACCCTTGGCCAGCTGCCGTGAGAGGGTAGCTTTTGGATATTTCATTCCCCGGTGTTTCAAAACAGCGTGAGACTCCTCCCATGGTCATGAGAGGACAGTGGAGTCCAGTCAATCTGCATCTTAAATTCTGCATTCTTCTTCTCCGGGTATTTAGACTATCGTTTGACTCCCTGGCTGTATGTCTTCATCATCCCCGGCCTCTGGATGTACTCAGCAGTCGAGCTTCTTGTGCTGCGAGATTCCCCCCTCTCACAGACTTGGCCCTCCATATTATCGAGGGCCTACCTTGATGACGGGTTTTGGAATCCCGAGAGGTGGCATGCTGTGAAGAGGGGGGTGAGGGGGTTTTTGTTAAAATTTTTAGCTAAAATTTTAAGGGGTTCCAGGAGCGGGATGGGTTATCTTGAGAAGAATGGACCTGGGGGGGCGGTCCTTACAGATCAGCAACCTAGCCTGTTGGACAGTTGCAGTGGGGGGGGACAGGGATGGGGGGCTGGACAGGGTACAGTGGGGTGGGGGTCACTCTATTACAGTGGTGGTTGGTAGGGACAGAGGTAGTGGGAGCAGAGGGCATTATGACACCAGTTATGACATCAGTGGAGCGTGGCCCCGCTGCTTGCAGGCGGTGGCATGCTCCGGTCCCCTTCATTCTTCCTGTTTACCTGGGGGGATGGGAGTGCGGAACCCTGGATTCCGACTGGTAAATGTGTAAATGCCAGGTCTGTTGTGAACAAGGCCCCTCTCGTGCGTGAGCTTATTGACAATGGGGGCGCAGACCTGGCTTGCATCACTGAGACTTGGTTGGGCCCGGAGGGAGGGGTCCCTCTCTCTGATTTATGCCCGCCGGGTTTCCGTGCACTGCACCAGCTGAGACTCCGGGGAAGGGATGGGGTGGCGGCGGTTATTATTAGAGAAAGTCTTAGCCCTAGGTAAGTCACTGTCCCTCAGATAGGCGGGTGTGAATCTCTATTGTTGAAATGGAGCCCTGGAGGACAGTTGGGTCTGTTGCTTATGTACCTGTCTCCCAGCTGTGTGTCTTCAGCCCTGCCAGGACTGTTCGAAGTCTTAGCCGAACTGACAGTTGAGCTCCCCAACCTGATGGTAGTGGGAAATTTTAATCTCCCGTCAGCCGGCGAGACATCTGAGCTGGTTTGGGAGTTCATGGCCTCCATGACGGCCATGGACCTGACTCAGGTTGTACAGGGTCCAATTCACAGTGGCGGACACACACTTGACCTAATTTTTATCTCTGGGCAGTGGATAAATATTCAGGTTAGTGGGGAATTACCTATTCAACCCCTGTCATGGACTGACCATTACCTCCTTAGGCCGGACTTTCTAACTGCTAACCCACACCGCTGGGAGGTGGGACCAACACGTTGGTTTTGCCCCAGGCGCCTGATGGATCCTGAAAGATTCCTGACAGAGCTTAGGACATTTCCCACATCCCTATCCCGCGATTCGCCATGGCCCTGGTGGATGCCTGGGAACAGGCTGCTGCCGGGGCATTGGCTCGAATCACCCCTTTGTGGCCTCTCCTTCAACAGGGATCCCGGGCAGCTCCATGGTTCACCACGGAGCTTAGGGAGACGAAGCATCGAAAGAGATGCCTAGAGGGCTGTTGGAGGTCTTCCCATTCTGAGTCTGACCGAACACAGTTAAGAACCTATATTAGGTCCTATCTTGTGGCGATGGAAGCGGCGAAGCGCGATTACTTCGCTGCTCTCATTGTGTCTGCAGAGAATCGCCCAGCAGCCTTGTTTCGAGTGACCCACTCTCTTTTTAACCAGGGAGCGAGGGAAGACCCCTTGCAGGGCAGTGCTGAGGATTTTGCTCAATTTCTGCAAGACAAAATCGCTCAGATCCGGACTGGTTTAGACTCCGACTGGACAGGATCTGACGAGGAAATAGGAGACAGTCTTGAAGGTGACATCTGGGTTGACTTTGACCCTGTATCCATAGATGAAATGGACAGGATTGTAGGTAGATTGGGGGCCTCCACATGTTTGTTGCACCCATGTCCCTCCTGGCTTGTTGTGGCGACCAGAGAGGTGACTAGAGACTAGATCCAGGCAATTGTCAACGCTTCGTTGAGGGATGGGATCTTCCCTGCCACCCTTAAGGAGGTGGTGGTTCGACCCCTTCTCAAGAAGCTTGCCCTCGATCTGGCCTCTTTGAACAACTTTCATCCCGTCTCCAACCTTCACTTCATAGCGAAGGTTGTTGAGCCTGTGGTGGCATACCAACTTCCATAATTCCTGGACGAAACGGATTACCTAGACCCATACCAATCGGGTTTCAGGCATGGACACAGCATGGAAATGGCATTGGTCGCTCTGGTGAATGATCTCTGGCGGGCCTGGGACAGGGGTTATTCCTCCATCCTGGTCCTACTTGACCTCTCAGTGGCTTTTGATACCATCAACCATGGTATCTTACTGCGATGACTCGGGGGGTTGGGGGTGGGGGGGCACTGTTTTGCAGTGGTTCTCCTCCTACCTCTCGCGTCATACACAGTTTGTCTGGGGGGGGGTCAGAGATCCTCCCCAAAACCCCTTACGTGTGGGGTGCCTCAGTGGTCGGTTCTCTCCCTCCTGTTCTTTAACATCTATATGAAGCCGCTGGGTGAGATCATTCGCAGATTTGGGGTGAGGTATCATCAATATGCTGATGATACCCAGCTTTACATCTCCACCCCGGACCAACCCGGAGATGCCCTTTCCATGATGTCTAAGTGCCTGGAGGTGGTACAGGTCTGGATGGGTAGGAACAGGGTCAGACTCAACCCTTCCAAGACAGAGTGGCTGTGGTTGCCGGCATCTCGTGATCTAGTGGCCCCATCACTTTTGATGGGAGGGGAGTCGTTTATTCCCTCTGAAAGGGTGCGTAATTTAGGCATCTTCCTGGATTCGCAGCTGTCCTTAGTGGACCATCTGACGGCTGTGACCAGGGGGGCTTTTGCACAGGTTCACCTGGTGCACCAGTTACGTTCTTTCCTAGACAGGGATGCCCTCCACACAGTCACCCAAGCTCTCGTCATCTCTCGTTTGGACTACTGTAATGCCCTCTACATGGGGCTGCCCTTGGGGTGTACCCGAAGGCTCCAGCTGGTCCAGAATGTGGCTGTGTGGGTTGTTACGGGAGCTTCCCATTACTCCCATGCAACACCTCTCCTGCGCGAGCTGCACTGGTTACCAGTAGTCCTTCGGATTCACTTCAAGATGCTGATATTTACCTATAAAGCCCTACATGGCATGGGCCCAGGGTATTTACAGGACCACCTTCTGCCTGCTTCCTATCGCCCTGTGCGCTCACATAGGACGGCCCTTCTCTGGGTGCCATCGACCAGGCAATGTCGGCTGGCAGCACCCAGAATGAGGGCGTTCTCTGTGGGCATACCGATCCTCTGGAATGGGTTACCCACGGAGCTCCAGATAGCCCCCGACCTCCGCTCTTTCCGCCAAGAGCTGAAGACATGGCTTTTCCAACAAATTTGCTGATCTGATGGGTGGTTTTAATTTCGATGGATTTTAAACTGATTGTTTATGTAGTTATTTTTTACTGTTTTTATTGTCTTAATTTCTGTATACTGCCCTGAATCCCTTGGGAGAAGGGTGGCATATAAGTATAAGAAAATAAATAAAAAATAAATCTTTATTAAATAAGGATTATAAGATTTTTACATCAATCATGGCTGAAAAATTTAAAAAATTACCAAATGAGTTTATACATTTGGATCAAATGGCTTCTTACCAAAAAGACAAATTAGAGACAATATGCGAACTATATTAAACACATTAGAATATTATGAACTACACTCAGAGAAACAAATAGCGTTGTTATTTTTAGATGCACAAAAGGCGTTTGACAACGTGAATTGGCTATTTATGATAAAACAGTTGAAAATGATGTATTTTGGAGACAGATTTTTAAATATGATCCAAACTATATATAGAGACCAAGCAGCAAAGGTGATGGTAAATGGTGAAATGACAGAGAAAATACATATTAGAAAAGGAACAAGACAAGGAGGCCCTTTATCTCCATTATTATTTATATTAACATTAGAGATTTTAAATAGAAAAGTGAGGCAGGAGAAGGAAATAAAAGGAATGAGAATTTTAAAAAAAGAATATAAACTACAGGCATTTGTGGATGATTTGGTGTTTATCATGGAAGACCCAATAGAGACAGCGCCAAAACTATTAGAACAAATAGAAGAATATGGGAAAGTAGCAGGTCTGAAAATCAATAAAAATAAGACAAAAATATTAGTCAAAATATGAGAGAAAAGCAAAAGGAGATGATGGAGAAACTGAACATTCAAATTGTGAAGAAAGTGAAATATTTGGGCATCTATCTGACATCAAGATGTGCAACACTCAGGGAAGACAATTACCACAAACTGAAAAAACAAATTGAAATAGACTTGGAGAAATGGAGAAACTTGCAATTATCACTAATGGGAAGAATAGCATTAATAAAAATGAATGTATTACCAAAAATATTATTTTTATTTCAAACTATACCAATAAAACTGGAGAAAAAATATTTTGAAGAGTTGAAGAAAATTACGTGGAAATATGTGTGGCAAGGAAAGAGAGCAAGGATTAATATAAAAATGCTACAAGATGCAAGAATTAGAGGTGGGTTTGGCCTTCCGAATTGGGAATTGTATTATCAAGCGGCAGCATTAACATGGATTAAAGAATGAATTTTATTAAGGAATACAAGACTATTGACATTGGAGGGTCATGATTTACAACTGGGTTGGCATGCTTTTTTATGTATGGGAAACAAAGGATACATGGATATTTCCAAAGACATTATGTAAGAAATGGTTTGCTATCAGTGTGGGAGAGAGTGAAAGAAAAACATTATTTGAATATTCCAATGTGGCTTTCTACAATAGAAACGGTGACATACCCAAATATTGTGAGCATGGGGAATATTGTTAAAGACATTTTGACAGATCAGGGAGAACTGAAACAAAAACAAGAACTAGAGAGTCAAGGGATTGAAATAGATTGGTATACAAGACTGCAAATACAATCAAGATATGAAGCAGATCGTAGACAATATGGCTTTAACTTGGGGAAATCAGAATTGGATGAAATATTGACAGGAACAGATGAGAAAATGGTTAAGAAATTATATAATTATTTATTGCGTATTAGACTAGAAGATGAAGAAATAAAAGAAACAATGATAGCATGGGCAAAGAATTTTGGATACACCATAGAATTGGATAAATGGCAACAACTTTGGGAAAGAAATTATAAATTAACAATGGCAACAGCCTATAAAGAAAACCTGTATAAGATGTTTTATAGATGGCATATTCCATCAGAAAGATTAGCTAAGATGTTTAAAGATAAATCAGCTAAGTGTTGGAAATGTCACCAGTTGCTGGGATCATACTATCACATGTGGTAGTTGTGTAAAGAAGCAAAACAATATTGGGTGAAAATACAGACATGGTTAGAGGGAATGTTGCAGCAACATATAGAGTTAAAACCAGAGATATTCTTATTGGGAATTTTACCAGAGAACTATAATAAAGATACATATTTGATTATTCATATAATAACAGCGGCTAGAATTGTATTTGCAAAAAACTGGAAAGCAGATAAAATTCCATTGGAAGGAGAAATTATAAAGAAAATTTTAGAATGTGCAGAAATGAATAGATTAACATTGAGAATAAAAGATAAAGAAGAATCGATGTATTTCAAGACATGGGATAAATTTTATGATTGGTTAGAAAAGAAACATGAATAAGCACATAGAGATTAAATATTAAAATAGATGGGAGAAAACAGTTAGAAAAATAGATACCCAGATGATGTCAAGTAAAAGGAGAAAGGGGAGGGGGGGGTAAAAGGGAAAAAAGTGAGATATTATAAAAATGTATGCAAATGATGAAATAAAAATAAATAATAATTGAATAAGAAATTGAAATGAGAATAAAGATAATTAGGAAATCGGGGCTGCTCGAATACCACTTTTGATTGAACTGAAAAGGGAAACAACAGGAGAGAGGGGAAGGAGTAGAGAGAGAGGAAGGGAGAAGAGAGGAGAGGAGAAAGAAGAAAGGGAAAAGGAGAGGAAGAAGAGGGAGGGGAAAGAGGAGTAGAGGAGAAGGTTAGAAGGGGAAGAAGAGAGAAGTGTGGGAAGAGAAGGGGAAGTAGGAAAGAGAAGAAAAGGAAAAACAAAGGAAGTAGGAGGAGAAACAGGAAAGAAGAGAAAGGGAGAAGAAGAAGAAAGGTTGGAGTAAAGGTAAAGGGTAAAAGAGCAGCCCTGGAAAAGTAAAAATTAAAAATTAAAATTAAAAGAAAAGATGAATGAAAAATGATGGAAATGACTGTACATGTAAATGTGTTTATGAAAAATAAAAATAAAAAAATTATTTAAAAAAAAGAATTAGGAAAGGGGATGAGTGGAAGACTGCTTTTAACACCCTGCTGGAGTGCTACCAATTTAAAGTACTCCCTTTCAGATTACAAGGGGCCCCTGCTGTGTTTATGCAATTAATTAACAAGGTGTTCGTTATTGATGACATTCTAACTTACACCAAAACAAAAGCAGGACACATAATACTAGTCCAAGCAGTTCTTGCTAAACTCCAAGCCGTCAAACTCTATGCAAAACTCTCTAAATGTCAGTTCCACCAAGAAAGAATTGACTACCTGGGATATAGAATATCCAATGCAGGGAATAGAGATCCACTAAAAGTAAAAGTCATCATCGATTGGGAGCCGCCCCAAACCCCAAAACAACTACAAAGTTTCCTTGGTTTTGCTAACTTTTACTGCCAATTCATTCCAGCCTTTGCAAAAATCGCCCTCCCCATTATGAGCTTGCTAAAGATGAAGGTGGGGTCCACCCAGGGGTCTGCCTACGGGCTGTCCTCTTTGCATCAACCCCCCGCCCAATGAATGGGGGGGGCCAGAGAAAGCCAATGGTATATTGGAACAATATTTAAGATGTTTTATTAACTACCAATTGAACAACATTTTGAAATCAAAGACATCCTTGACTCCCATATTCACCACGGCTCCACACAATATTTAGTGGCATGGAAACACCTACCATCCTCTCAGAATGAATGGGTAGCCAAAAAACATGTAAAAGCTCCCACACTGTTACGGAAATTCCACCTGAAATACCCACACAAACCATCCTAAATCTTAATGTATTATGTTTTATGTCTTTCTAGGTGGATTTTCAATTTTTCTGAGGAGGGCAATATGTCAGATCCATGTATCTGCCATTCTTCGTGGAAGAAGGTGGGGGCGGGATTTGGATTTGTCACATTTAGTTCTCTTTCCCATGTATCCTAAGTATCCTATTTCCTGCCTGGTCCTCTTTGTATAAACTTTAACCTGATTTATAACCATTGCCTAGCACCAGAAATGCCTGGAGAATTCTCACTTCCTGGGAAATGAGAGGGGAGGGGGGATGTGTGGATTGCAAGATGGCCCTGAGAAACTCGTTATCTGCTTCTCAGAGAGGCCAGTACGATATCATCTTCATACCAGTGGATTGATGGGAATCCACATCAGACGGTGGGGAGGGGTTCCTAATTCCCTTTATCCTGTATTCCCTGAGGGACTTCAGGACCTGCTTTGAATTTTGACTTGCTTTCATCCCTTTTCAATAAAAGGTTCCTTTTGAAATACAAGTTTTCAAGACTTTGCACTTTCTTGGAAGGGGGGAGAGGCTGCTTCTTACACTTCCACCCTTTACTTCTTGTCCTACCCTCAAGTGTTTTGGAGAATAGGTCAACCCTGGAGAACCAGTAGTAAAAATTCTCTGGCTCCCAAGTCCCCTGCTGATCAGGAGGAAATGGAGATTTTACAGTAACCTTCCCCTGGAGTGGGATGGAAATGGAGATTTTACAGTATCCTTCCCCTGCCATGCCCACCAAGCCACGCCCACCAAGCCATGCCATGCTCACCAAGCCCACCCACAGAACCGGTAGAAAAAAAAATTGAAACCCACCACTGAAAGCATTGTATATTATGAACCATGCTCGCGCAGTGGTTAGAATACAGTACTGCAGGCTACTTCTGCTGCCTGCTGCCTGCCTGCAATTTGGCAGTTTGAATCTGAGTGCTCAAGTTTGACTCAGCCTTCCATCCTTCCGAGGTGGGTAAAATGAGGACCCAGATTGTTGGGGGCAATAGGCTGACTCTGTAAACCGCTTAGAGAGGGCTGTAAAGCACTGTGAAGTGGTATATAAGTCTAAGTGCTATTGCTATTGCTATCATTTACAATCTGGAAGATCCACAGAAACAAACAGGAAGTACTTGATTCATTGAATAGATAGAAAGTTCTGAATATTCTGTAAGATTACTTTTATTTTAGCAGCATGTACAGTAGTTATTAGAGATGGGATGTGCCCCTGGAGAAGGAGGGAGGATTGTGACTGCACCAGTTTCCTAGGAAAAGAAGCAGCACTTTCCAGGGAGAAGCCCAAATTGACAGACTGCACAGACCTGAGCTGGATGGGGAAGCGAAGGCACCTTCTTGCACTCAGGCCAAGGCTGCAATGAAGGAATGCAGAGAGGAAGGCCTTGCCTGGAAGACAACCTTAAAAGGTTTCATGGAAAGATAGCTGGTTGTGAGGTTTCCTGCTTCATTTGTGCATTTACTTAATCCATTATTGGAGAATAATAATTATTTTTTTCTGCTGGAAAGCCCACATTCAAGATCCAATTGCTATGCAACGGGTGAGCTCCCATCCTTGTCTCAGCTCCTGCCAACCTAGCAGTTTGAAAGCATGCAAATGCAAGTAGATAAATAGGTACCACTTCGGTGGGAAGGTAACAGCACTCTGTGACGTCATGCTGGCCACATGTTTGCAGAAACTTCTTCAGACAGCACTGGCTCAATAGCCTTGAAACAGAAATGAGCACTGCCCCCTGTAGATGGCAACAATTAGCAGAGTAAAATCCACAGGGACTTCTTTTTCTTTCTCCTGAACCAAAAAAATCATATTTCGGTAGTGTTGGGCTTCAGTGACTGCAGTCTGGAGAACAGATTTCCTGAGGTTTTGCTGGGGATTGTGGCTGGTGTCTTCAAAGGCAAAATGTTGTAATTCAGTCATAATCTTTGGAGGGCTGTCAGAGTCAAGCCTACGGATTCTTGCCTCACTCCTGACTGAACCAGGCTGCCATTGGGGATTTTAGTTTCTTCCTGGCTTCACCCCTTTTTTATCAGAGAAGTTAAAACACAGTGTGCTTTAGCAAGGAATGATTCCAAAATTCCCCACAACTGAATTTTCTCTACATTTTATGGAGGTCTTGTCTAATCTTTTTGTTTCTTTTGTTTTCTGAAGAGGAAAATATTTATTTATTTATTTTTAAATTTCTTTGCCACCTATCTTGCTGCAAGGCTACCATGGGCAGCATTTTGTGTGTGTGTGTGTGTGTGTGTGCGTGTAATAAAATCACAATAAAATTGCAATAAAAATTCAGGTTATGACTAAAATAAAGCTGTTCTATTACTCCATTTTTAAAATATATTTTATAGTTATATAGTTATATTTTTGAATTTTGCCCAGGACTGTTTTTTGTAACTTTTGATTCCTCAGGTTTCAAGCTCTTTCACTCCATGCAGGCCTTCCCCGTCACTCCAAATGTCTGTATGCAAATCACTTTGGCGGCTTTGTTAGTGCTGATGCTTGTATAGAAATGATGGCATCAACATTTTCTTTTCTCTAGTACTTTAATATTTTGCATGTGCATTATTTTTTTAAAAAAAAAATCTTAATGAAACCACACATACAATCACCTTGATTGCTTTGTTGTAGTGTTTAATCAGCACACACGCATACAAAATCATCCACTGGTAAGGTAAAAATGCAAATGAAGGGACTGAAATCCATCAATCTGTATGTGCCACTTCCATAATTAATTCTGGAGTTTCCTCCGGTTCTATTAGAATTGGAAAACAGAGCAGAGTGCACAATAAAACAATAGAATAGTTGAAATGGCTTTTTTTCCATATAATTTATAGCAGTGCTGTGATCATCCCCATACAAAGGATAGTTGAAGCAGACTCTGTCATTCAGCCATGTCAGCTGAATCTGCACACCAAAACCCATAGGTGAATCAAAAAATCCATTTTCAGGAAAGGGTGTTGAAAAAATGGCATGGATAAATGCCGTGGAAATTAAGGAATTAGCTCTGGAAGCCCCCGCATGGCAGCTCAATGTAGCTCTGCTCAAGGGTTCAGAGCTCAGGTAAACTTTTCAAGGCCTGTTAAAGCCGAGCTAACAAATTTGTCATTTCCTGACATGCAATTGAATGAGCATCCTGGAAGTGTCCATAAAAGTCCCTATCGAATCCCACTCTGGGTTTCATTTGCAAGGCTCAGCATGGAAGATGCCTTTGTGGTTGTGTATGAATCCTGCAGAGACGGTGGTAGACATGCTCTTTCTCTTCATTTTTGGGGGTCTTGGTTGAAATAGGGGCCCAGTCAAGCAGCTACATTAAATGTAAACCACCCATCCATAAAGCAGCAGAAAAGTCTCAGAGCAGTTTTCTCCTGCCTAATGGACAAGCCCTTTTCTGGTTTATTTTATTTTGTTTTATTTATTTATTTGTCAAGCATATATAAGATAACAGGTAAAAGTATAAACATAATTTGATTACATTATTATTATTATTATTATTAATTATTATTATTATTATTATTATTATTATTATTATTATTATTAAAAATTTTATACCGCCCTTCTCCTTTCAGACTCAGGGCGATGAACAGCCAACTAAAAACATTGTATACAAAAGTTAAAATAATTTTAAAATGATTTAAATAAAGTTTGGCCCATAATTTAAGAACATTTCAAATTAAAATCAATATCGAAACTTTAAAACCAACATGGGGTCATGCTAGCCCAGCTAACTGAAAGAGATGAGTTTTAAGAGCCCAAAGAAAAGTCTGGAGGTCTGGAATCACTCGTATCTCTGGGGGGAAGTTGTTCCAGAGGGTAGGCGCTACCACAGAGAAGGCTCTCCCCCTGGGGGTCACCAGCCAACATTGTCTGGCCAACGGCACCTGAGGAGGTCTCTCTGTGGGCGCGAACTGGCCGGTGGGATGCAATTGGTGGCAGAAGGCGGTCCCGTAAGTACCCCGGCCCTAAGCCATGGAGCGCTTTAAAGGTGGTCACTAACACCTTGAAGTGTACCCGGAAGTCCACTGGAAGCCAATGCAGCTCACGCAGGAGAGGTGTCACATGGGATCGCCCTGTCGCTCCCATAATCCCCTGTGCGGCCGCATTCTGCACCAGTTGGAGCCACTGGGTGCACCCCAGGGGGAGCCCCATGTAGAGAGCGTTACAATACTCCAGACGAGAGGTGACGAGTGCTTGAGTGACTGTGCATAAGGAGTCCTGATCTAGAAAGGGGTGCAACTGGCATATCAGGCGAACCTGATAGAAAGCCCCCCTGGCCATGGCCATCGTATGCTCTTCTAAAGACAGCCGTGAGTCCAAGGGGATTCAATAAAGTTGCGAGCCCTTTCCATGGGGGCCAGTGATTCACCCCCAATAACCAGCGATGGCACCAGCTGGCTATACCGGGACGCCGGCAGCCACAGCCACTCAGTCTTGGAATGGTTGAGTCAATCCCTTTTTTGCGGCATGCTACCTCTCGGGGTTCCAAAACCCATCATCAAGGTAGGCCCTCAATAAAGTGGAAGGCCTCACCTGCGAGAGAGGGGAGTCTCGCAGTGCAAGAAGATCTAGTGTGGTATATATCTCCACATATAATAATCGAGGCAAAGAGCTTAGTCAGGGGTCCATACAATAAACCCAGATGTCGCATGCAGCCATTTTACAGTGAAAGAGCTCCACCGGTATCTCCACTGTCCCCTCACAATAGTGGGAGGGGTCCAAACAATTGCATCCAAACGGGAGCGATGTCCAACCCGCCCTCTCACAGCGGTGAGCCCTCAGACAGCCATAGATTGAAAATACTCCTCCCGATGGTACAATCGTGGTGTAACCAAGACCCCCTTGGCAGTTGTTTCACTGGCTGTCCATGGTTGGAGAGAGAAAGATCTTATCAATCCACCAGTCAATCAGTCCGGGATAAGATGTAATAGTCCATTGGCGTATTTTATACTCAATGATGTATCTAAGTAATAGTCCCGATAGAGACGGGAAGGGAGGGAAGGAAAAAGAAAGGGGGGAGAGGAGAGGGAGAACCCCCTCAGTCAAGGGCAAATAAGTCAAGGGGGGAGGAGGAGGTGAGGGAGGTTGGTATCACTGCAATGGGGAAAAACCCCATTGCCCCCCCAACCCTATCCTCCTCAGTTCTTCCGGGATACCATACAGTTTCCAGACCCCAGCCTCCATTTAATTTCATAGGAGGCCTCCAGGTCTTCTGCAGCCACCAAAAGTCTTATTCTGAAGGGGTCTCTCATCCCTCGCCCAAAACCGGTTGTTTGTACTCCTCTCAGTTTCGCCCCGGCAATCCCCTTATATGCTGGCGGTGGCATTTGGCAACAGCGTCCAGTACTTCCATGGGGTGTGCCGCGGCCCTGTTTAATATCAGGGCTGACCTTGCCACCCCTGCTGATGCCATCACCAGCCCCAAAGAGTCGCTGAGGTAGTCACCGAGTAGAACAGATGAAATTCAAACTGGCTGCCTTCCACTCACTGCTATTGCCACCGCTGCCGCCGCCAAACCACCATTCCACACGTCACAGCGGCATGGCGCGGCGCGGCTCCAGCCTTCCGTAGATCGACTCCGGGTACTCTCAGAGGCAAGGAAGGTCTTAAATCACTCGCCTCGAGCTCACCCGACCAGGGCAGGGGTCGTTGGTAACCCAACACCCCTGTAGTAGCCCCTAGAGCCCTAAAGCCGCCTCCATCAGATCGGAGCGCTTTGCGGTGTGGCCGCCATCTTGCGCATGCGCCAACACTCCCATGAAACACATGAAAAGAGTAAGAATAAAAAGGAATATTAGGACAGGGATGGAAGGCATGCTGGTGCACTTATACACGCCCCTTACAGACCTCTTAGGAATGGGGTGAAGTCAACAGAAGACAGTTTAAGATTACAGTTTTGGGGAAGAAACTACAGAGTCAGGTAGTGCATTCCAGGCATTGACTACTCTGTTACTCAAGTCATATTTTCTGCAATCGAGTTTGGAGTTGTTTACCTTGAATTTGTATCTATTATTTGCTTGTGTATTGTTGTGGTTGAAGCTGAAGTAGTCATTGACAGGTAGGACATTGTGGTAGATAATTTTATTTACTACACTTAGGTCAGACTGAAGTCGGCATAGTTCTAAGTTGTCTAAGCCCAAAATTTGAAGTCTGGTGGAATAATGTATTTTATTGCGGGTAGAGGAATGGAGGACTCTTCTCGTAAAGTATCTCTCTCAATTGTATTTATGTCCGATATGCAGTGCGGGTTCCAGACAGATGAGCTGTATCTGAGAATTGGTCTAGCAAATGTTTTGTATGCTCTAGTTAGTAGTACAATATTACCAGAGAAGAAGCTACACAAGATTAGGCTAACAACTCTTAATGCCTTTTTGGCAATGTTGTTACAGTGGGCTTTGGTACTTAGATCATTAGAAATGTGTACTCCAAGGTCCTTGACAGAGTGAGGGTCATCTACAAGGTCATGTCCATCTAATTTGTATTTTATGTTTTGATTTTTTTTGCTAATGTGCAAGACGGAGCATTTGTTGGTTGAGATTTGAAGTTGCCACTTGTTAGACCAACCTGACACATAGTCAAGCTCTTTTTGAAGGGTAGTTGCATTGTCGGTGGTGTTGAACAGTTTAACATCATCAGCAAAGAGAACACAGTTGTTTTTAATATGATTGCAAAGGCCATTTATGTAAAGTATGAAGAGTGTTGGACCTAAAACGCTGCCACCACTATTAACAGGTATACGATTTGATAGAGCACTTCCTATTTTGGCCACTTGTCTGTTTGATAGGAAGGCAGCTATCCATTCATGTAGGAGTCCAGAAATGCCATGGGATTTTAGTTTTAGAAGTAATTTGTTGTGTACCACTGAATCAAAAGCTTTACAGAAGTCTATGTAAATTTCATCTATTGCTTTGCCCTGATCAAGATGTATAGTCCATATATTTTTGCAATGCAGTAATTGTAGATTACAGGATATTTTTTTCTGAAACCAAATTGTTTGTTGGAGAGTAGGTTGTTTGTCTCTAGATAATAGATTGGTTAATGATTGATTCCATGACTTTGCAGGTGACGCAACATAAAGAGACTGGTCTGTAATTTTCAACTAGGCTAGGGTCTCCCATTTTAAAGATAGGGATGACCATGGCTTGTGACCATTGGTAAGGCAAGGAGCTGGTCCTGAAAGAGTTTTCAAAAATTATGCTTAGAGGTTCTGCTATGGCAGTGGAAATCTTTTTTAGGAAGTATACACATAGTCCATCAGGTCCAATAGACAGAGATGGTTCCATAAAGAAGCTAACAAGGGCTACTTCCCTTACAGTCCATGTGGAACAAGTTAAAGACAAGTATTGGTGATTTCCCTGGCTTCATCTCCCCATCCTCTGAAAATCATTTACTGGTGAGAAAAAGAAAATTTCCCTGACTCTCTAATTTGGGTGGGTGGGTTAGAGGACTGGCACATTGAATGGCAGGTTCAGGGCATGTTGCCCAACTAGCCTTGAACCCCTTTCAAAAAAAGAGATAAACCAGGATTTAGACATTGCCCATCTGAGGGACAGCCTGGCATGGTCAGAGGTAGATTTTTACATCCACAACCTCAGTCTTGCCCTGGCTTCCTTTGGAAAGGCATTCCGCATCTGGGATACCATGATGGAGAGGCCCCCTCCTTCTGCATCAACACAGAAGGCTCTTCTCCCTCTGGCAGAGTTTAATCTTTAAGCAACCAATGGCCACCCCAGTCTGAAGTCTCAGCCTTAAGTGCCTTTACGAAACCCTCCAAGTCTGCCTAGGGGGATATCAGCCCCTTAGGACTGCTTTTAAAAGAGGCTCCAAGCAGCAGCTCCACCTGTGCACAACTAGGGCACTCAATTTGTATTAACCCTTTTGAAACTTCCTCACTCCAACTGGCTGTCAGAGGATCAGAATCCCTTTGAATTTGGCCTGCCTGATACATGGATTGGGTTTCATCCAAGAATCACCTTAGGGGTAGGAACACTACCTTGACTGCCTCCTCTTTTTATTCAGGAAAGTTGGGGGGCAGCCTTTGGTCAACTGTCCTGCTAACTAAGGAGGCCTGCAATGTCCCTTCATTTCTTCAGCTCCATCTGCACACATGATTTATTATTGTCTGTGAAAAAGAAGTCTCCCCAGATTTGGATGGGATCTCAGGCTCTCTTGTGCCTCCTGCACTTGTGGGCAAAACAATCACACAGGAAACTCTTTCCCAACAGATGGGAAAATTCATCTCAGACATGAAGGACTTGGCAAGTAAAAAAGACATTTTTCTTTTCTGGCTCTTGCTTTCGGTAGCAGGTGATAGACACCCATGGAGAAGCAACCCAAGACCAATATCTCCCCTTCTCCAGGATCACCTGCTTGTGCCTGGGGGTAGCCCCTGAAGGAGCTGCAGGGGCTTTGGACTGAATGCTTTTATTGCACAGAACAGTTGGCTTGATGCCTTGCAAGCAGACACAAAAATAAAAGCAGACACAAGTCATTGCTAGCAATCTTGGTCTATAATGACAATACTTCCTATCCCCACCCCCTGCTTTGCCAATAATGCAATGTACATTTTTTTACAAGATCATTTTCAAAGGTAACTGCTTATAATAATACAATTTATTCTTTATGGCTGCAGGGCAAGGCGAGTTCTAAATGAGGCATGTCTTCCATTAGAACCCTACAGAAACAAACTAATAGGCTGCAGAGAAAACCATTTGTAAATGTTCCTATAATTCACATGATTCATTAAACAGAGATGGAAAATGATAGCATTTTCCCCAGAAAAAAATCCTTATGGAATTACATGCTGAGACAACTTAGCTCAACTCTTTATTGAGTAAGCATCTTGTCCTGCTGATGTAAAGATTATAAAAGCCTGAAGACATTGATGGTTTCAATTGCTAAATTTAGAAGTTGTTTTATAAGTCATGGTTTCTCCAGAAGACAGACAAATTTTTGATTAATCATGAGATCCACAATGGATCTCAATGATCCTTTGTTGAGCATCCATGGGCCACACATAGGCATTTAGGAAGCTGGGATGAACAACTGGAGCCATATCACAACAAGGGAGTTAAGAAGAGATTCACAAGGCTCTTGACAAACTTAACATTGGGTCCTATTCAACAAGATGCAGTTCAATAGCAAGAAAAGGTCCTGCACTTAAGCAGGAAAAATCAAATGCACACATACATGATAGGCAGTTCCTGGTTCAATGGTTGTGCTTGGGGGAGGGAACTAGGTGTGCTGGTCTTAGGTATAAGTCAACAGTATGCTTTTAACATTAACAAGTTAATGTTGCATCAATAGAAGGATAGCATCGAGATCAAGGAAAATAATAATGTTGCTCTACACTAGAAAGGCCACACTTAGAGTACTGTGTCCAATTCTTATCACCACAATACAAAAAAGATGCTAAGGTCCTAGAAGGACTGCAAAGACAGCAAAGATGATTAGGTGTCTGGAGCCTAAATCCTATAAAGAATGGCTAGATGGACTAGAACAGAGCTGTCAAACTCCCTGCACATGAGCTGGATGCGTCACGTACTGGCCATGCCCATGCTCAGTTTAGCGAAGGGGGGGGGGAGTCCTGATTTGTCACATGATGCTGGCATGACAATGCAAGTTTGACACCCCTGGACTAGATGTTTAGTTTAACAAAGAGAAGGCTGAAAGGAATTATGACTATACTCTAAGGGCTACTCTAGGGATGAGGGTGTAAATTTATTCCCCGTAGTATCTGAAGAATGGACAAGAAGCAATGGATGGAAGCTCATCAGTTGAATATAAGGAGGAATTTCCTGACAGTGAGAACTGTTCAGGGGGCCTCTTAGAGTTGTGGGGGCTCTATTACTAGAGGTTTTTAAGAAGGACAACCATTTGCCCAAGATGGTATGAGGACTCCTGCCTTGAGCAGGGGTTGGGCTAGGCTGGATCCTTCCAGCCCTAGGATTCTATAAGAACATTTCAAACTAAGTATCACAAAAGAATAAATCTGTAAGAGTATCACATGAAGCATTGATTGACCTTGATTTCTCAGCTTTCCACTAATATGCTACAATTCTCAGAATGTCCATCTGGCCACAGGCTCTGTTGACTGGCACTCCTGTGAGTTGGAGGTCCAAGTTAGTGTCAGATTTGGGAAGGAAGGGAGGGGGGAGGGTCAAATCTGGTGACATTTTTTGAATTTTTAAACAGGAGAGTTTACAAAAAATGGCAGCTCAGGGCATCTATGTAGCATGCAAGTTTAATGAATTGTTTTTAATTAAAAAGGGGCAGGATTTCAATCATATAGTTTGGGCTGCCATGTTGATTCTCTTAACTTCTTGAAGGTGTCCCTGTGCAAAGGGGCACCAGGTATAACATTGAGCACAAGGAGCACTTGAAGCACCTCCACCAAGATTATTCTTTGGACAAGTTTTCTACGGGAAAGAGCAATTCTCACACCTCAAGTTTCTCAAAGTTTGGATTTCTCCTTAATGGCAACATGAGCCCAGTTTGTTTGTCTGTTTATATGATGATGCTCAAGTAAAAAACAACAAGCCCCAAATGGTAAAAGCTGCATCAAGAGACCTCTTCCTTGACTTTTTTTTAATTTTATTTTTGAATTTATTTTTGGACTCAGGAAGAAGACGTGTAAGAATTTGGGCAGACATGGGGTCCTTCTTTTCATTAGACTAAGCATGTTTCACATGTTTCTGTTTCACAGAGCTGGATCTCTCAATCTAGTTCTGTGAAACAGAATTGAATGCCCTTTTATAGTCTATCCTAGACATAAACAGATTTGTTCTTTTTCCCCCTCAAATTCTTTAAAATAGCAATAGTACTAGCAATAGCATTTAGACTTATATACTGCTTCATAGTGCTTTATAGCCCTCTCTAAGCGGTTAACAGAGTCAGCATATTGCCCCCGACAATCTGGGTCCTCATTTTACCAATCTCAGAAAGATGGAAGGCTAAATCAACCTTGAGCCATTCAGAATTGAGCTCCTGGCAGTGAGCAGAGTCAGCCTGCAATATTGCATTCTAACCATTGTGCCACCACAGCTCTTTCTGAAAAATTAGTTTCTCAATCAATAACTGGTCCTTTGTTCCTCTCAAATTTCTGTAGCACCCTTTGTGTTCTACAGAAAGTAAGCCATTTCTTTTCAAAATAGCTGTGGATTTGATTTGCAGTTATGCCTGTTGTATGTAGCCTGTATGTTATTGGCAAACTGGTTATGGGTTTATAGTTTCCATGCTCATTTCGATTCTTCTCCTTCTGAATTAGGAATGTCCTTCCAATAGTTAGCCTGTTAGTTGTTATGCCTTTGTGCTTTTCCTTCTCTGCCAAAAAGGTCACTGAGAACTTGGTTATTTTTATTTACTTATTTATTAATTTTTTATGCTGTCCATGTCCTCTACAAGGTGACTCTGGATGATTTTATTGGACTTATTTCTACAGATAAAGCTTTTTAGCCACATTTTCATTGTGAAAAACAATTTCCTACTGGGGATACAGATCATTAAAAACCATTCACATCTTTTAGTTACAGTAAAAATATCTTTAAAAAGTCGTATGTTTAAAATGTGGCATGAAGCACTTTAAAAACACCGTCTTATGAATGTTTCTTCCCTGAATGTTTCTTTCGAACAGGATACAAATTATTCCTGGAAAAAAAGGGGAGAGGAAAAGGGGAAAAAATTATCCTTATTATTGGTAAAAAATTAGGACTGTTTTTTGGGGAAAGCAGGGTATGTGCCCAGAAATATAGGGGCTCCCCCTCTGTCAGTGGGCTCCACTGGCCAGAATTAAGGCTGGAGCTTGTGAGAAGTAATGGCGCTGCCAGCTCTGACTGAATGCTGGCAAGAATTCTGGTGAAGTTCCTGCCAACAGCAATGAGGAACTGTTGTTGAACTTATTTTGTGGACACCTACTCAAAGTCTTGTGTGTCTGGGTTTTTTCTTTTTTTAAAAAAAGATGTATTTCTTGGAAAAAGTCCTTTGAGATATTTCTATGAAGCCTCATAAAACCATTGCAAGGCTATATAAAATACTTCTTTTGTTTTGCTTTTGTTTTAAAAAGCTTCTTTGGGATCTCTTCATTTTGGCTCTCAATCACAACAGAAAATTATCATTCTCATACTACTTATTTGAAAAGCCTTTGAATGAGCCCATTCAGCTACTGAGAGGCCATATGTCCCAGTGTGGGATTCACCAAAGTTACTGGTTGGTTTCCATGTATGTATCTACATTCCTTTATAACCTTTTTAGAAATCCTAACCTGACAGCAGAAAAGGAGGACAGGAGGAAATGGAAGATGTGATCCCAGAACCACTAAACAATACCTTTCAAAGATCCTGGAGCACCAGGGAACTACCAAAGGACTGGTAATTGGCAAGAGCCTTGGTGGCGCAGCAGACTAAAGTGCTGTTAAGTAGCACCAGCTGCCTACAATTACTGCAAGTTCTAATCTCACTCAACCTTGAGTATAAGGCTCAAGGTTGACTCAGCCTTCCATCCTTTCAAGGTAGGTAAAATGAGGACCCGGCTTGTGGGGGCAATAAGCTGACTTTGTATAAAAAAGAACACTGCTTGTGGAGGGGCAAAAGCCCTAGTAAGCAGGTATATACAGAAGTATGAAGGCTATTGCTTAATGCATTGTAAGCTGCCCTGAGTCTCCAGAGAAGGGCGACATATAAATCAAATAAATAAATAAATAAATAAATAAATAAATAAATAAATAAATAAATAAATAAATAAATCGTTCATTCATTCATTCATTCATTCATTCATTCTCTGGTAGAAAGATCTGATGTGGTTCAAACCTACAAAAGAGCCTGGTGGCTCAGCAGACTAAAGCATGTTATTAACATTCAGCTGCCTGCAATTACTGCAAATTCTAATCTCACCAGGCTCAAGGTTGACTCAGCCTTCCATCCTTTCTAAGGTAGGTAAAATGAGGACCCAGATTGTGGGGGCAATAAACTGACTTTGTATAAATATATAAAAGTATGAAGGCTATTGCTGAACGCATTGTAAGCCACCCTGAGTCTCCAGAGAAGGGCGGCATATAAATCAATTTTTTTAAAAGGGGAGGGGGGAAATGGATCAAGGGGATTACTTGATGGGTCAGATGCTGTTAAACACCTTTTCAGGTAGCCTCACTTCCTTCAGAGGATGCTGCTTCCAGGCCTGGCTGGACAGAAGGCAACTCAAATGAGCCTTGGTGAAGGGGGTTTCTTGGTGAGCTTCATTGTAGCCTAGAATGGCAGGAGACATGCAATGCTCGGCTCCGGCTCCCATGCCCAGGCTGCCTCCTGGCATCCACCCCATAGCTCTGACTTCTGGGAAAGCAGGCAGGCAGGCAGGCAAGGGTTAACTTTTCTTCTGTTCCTGTCCCTTGGATTAAATGAAGCAGAGAAAGCAGCACTATCATTAAAGAGCTCCACTAGTCAGGAGGAAAAGAAGAGGCTGTTTCTAATCAACAATGCTAACCTGATAATGGAAGGAAGCCTTGAGTTTAATGGCTTGAAACTTTCCAGCCAAGCTGACTCTCCGCTGATGTCTTCAGATAAGAGTGCCAGGTCCTCCATGCCATTAGATGCATCAGCACGAGCATCTCACTGCTTAATTCACAGCTTCAGGACATTTCATGCCGGGTCTGCCAAGCGTGTGAAGAGTTGCTGGGACAGACGATCCCAGGAGGAGGAAGGAGCGAGTGCCGAGCAAGAAATGGCTTCTGGGAAGGCAGCGTGACCCATTAGACTCACAGCGTTCTTGGGGTGGGTGGGGGAAGGCAGAGATGGGTTTACAGAACAGGGCTCTCTCTCCTTCAAATGGCAGCCCTCAAACTTACTCAGCAGCAAAACAGCAAGCAATTCAGCCATCTTGCACATAATCTGTTTGACAAGATTGATTATTTTTTAGCACTGCATGGGGAAATGTTCATCAGTTCATTTATACAATATTGCAGCTCAATCCTCCGCTGTGTCTGGTCCCAACTGACTTCAACCTGACAACTCTTTTGTCTTACAGAGCCAAATCTGCTCAACTATTGAGCACAGGGATAGCGCATCGTTTGCTCATTGATTTCTGATCATTGTACTTGAGAATCATAGATTATTCTCTGCAGATGGCAAAAGAAACACTTATCGGGGAAAAAATGGGATATCAAAGCAACAATTGCTAGTTGGTGAAACATTTTTGATTTACAAAAGTTATCTTTCAACTTGGACAATATGCCCAGTAACTCTAAAGATTCTTCCAACAAAAAATTTCCCAGGCAGAATTAATTCTGCAAGCAAGTTACATAATAATACATGCTTACATTTTAAAAAATATCCACAATATTTTCCTGATCATCAGCGCTTTTTTTCCTACAGGGTGCTTGTCATTGGTCTTTGCCAAGACAACAAAATCCTTTCTCTGAAGCTTCTACAGATATGTCAGAAGCTTCCTTCTCTCTTGCCTCCCTTCAACCTTCGTCCATTTTGACAACCTGAAAAACTGGATCAGGGAAACAGGTGCAATCATAAACCCCCACCTGTCACTATTACTGCATGTAAAACAAATGAAAACAATGGTGGGGGAGGGGTATTGAAAACCCTCTCATATCGAAGGCGAAGTTGGAACTGAGAGGAATGTGTGCAAAATACAGATAACGGAGATGAACTCCACCCTCCTCTCTTATCAACCCTCCCCATTTTCCACAGTAGGAACATATAATTTGGTACCTTAATCATAGAAATTGGAGTGGCAGCTGCCGCCTTTCGATGAGTTGGTTGCTGGAGCTGCCCTCCCCTCTCGTCTGCATCTAAAATGGAATCTTGCTTCCCGGGTGCATTTTCTCATCTGCTCTTTTTCTACATCTTGATGATGTGTAATGAAGGCAATTGGCAATAATGCATTACTGTAAAGCACTGGTTGGTTTGGGGATGCACATTTTTCCCCTGTTTCTGCCCATGCTTAAGAAACTGAAATGTAATGCTGTTGTTTTTCTCCATGGTATCACAATGCCAAGGAAGCCAGTTTGGCATAGCAGTTAAGAAACTGGACTAGAAACTGAGGGAACAGGCACCCAGCCTTCGGCACAAAGCCAGTTGGGTGAGTTTGAACCAATCTCCCACTCCTGGGAAGAAGAAAATGGCAAGGGCAAACCACTGCCCAACATCTTGACAAGAAAACTGCAAGGACTGGTCTAAGCAGTCAGAGGACCTGAAGGGAGGGAGGGACATTTAAGCAGGATCCACTTTGTACCACAGAAGATCTGTCAATAACTTCTCAAAGGGCATTATAATACCTGGCCAAGAACCAAGCTCTTCATTCACCTTCTTCCAAGATGTGCTACTTTTGACAGTTGGTCGGAAAACTAAACTAAGCAAGCCTTGGAAATTATTTAGAAATATGACTGAAGGTAAAGTAAGATGTTCTTTCTTTCTTTCTTTCTTTCTTTCTTTCTTTCTTTCTTTCTTTCTTTCTTTCTTTCTTTCTTTTTCTATCTATCTATCTATTTATCTATCTATCTATCTATCTATCTATCTATCTATCTATCTATCTATCTTTCTTTCCCTTTTACCCAAGAGACAGATTTGCCTACAAGGACTTCATTTCTTATGAGTAGTTGTGCCTAAGGCATTCATGTCTATTTGGTTTTAGGCAGATATTGCATTAAATGAATAAGATCCTTCAAAATGGGAGACAGTACTCACATTATTAAAATAAAAAGGGGAAACTTAAAAAAAAAAATACCTTCCTTCCCATGCAGTCTTGATGAAAAGCCCCTGAACAGCTTGGCACCTCCAGTCGATGCAAATTGCCACCCTGAGAATCTCCACAATTTTAATCAAGATTATGGTTGGAGAGAGAACAATAGCTTCGCTCTGTATTGTGATCCCAGTGAAAATTGAGAGGTTTCTCCCGCAAATACTGTTTATCTTTAAAACATCCCAGCATGGTTGCTAACTAGACAGACAAAACCATGTGTACTTTGAAACTGGATAAAAGCATGCATTTTTCTTCAAACGTACATTTGGAAAGGAAACTGGATACATGCAAAATGCTTTTTATCACTGTGACATCTCAGTTCTGAAACTGGCTCAGGACAAGGGCCAGATGAAGGCTCAGGGTCTCCCTGTAAAGTTTTTATTGTGGCATATTTATGCTACACCTTCTTATAGAAACACCTGCCTGCAATTTTAGAAATGCGAATTGCAGGATGCTTTGCAAACATGATCAAATCACAGAGCGTCCCCTGCTCCTCAGCCCTAATCTTGAAAGGAAACATAATATTCTATGAATGTAGAATAGGAGGCTGGGAAAGGTAGGAATTCATACCCACACACACTCCTGCCCTCTCCCCCCAATTCCTCCTTTCTGTGTTACAAAGAGAGAACCATCAATGGAAAGGATTCCATGAGGGATTTAGGAAATTCTGACTTGGTAGAGACAAAGAACACGTTTGTACACCTCTCTGAAAGGAATCTTACAGGAGCTGCCAGCTGCCTCCAGAATTGTAGTAAGATTCCCGGGAAGAAGTCTCCTCACAGTGGGGGACAAGTTGGTGGGGATCTTCTCTCTGTTCTCTCCTTCTTGATCCTTGCTCGGGAGGGAAGCTTTCTTTTCCCCAGCTAACAAGACAACTGTGTGGGGAGCCCTGGGCTTTTGAAGAACCTACACCGTGGTGGCCAGGTAGAGCAGCCACAGGGATGCCACCATTTGCCCCCCTGCTGGATAATTCCCAGAAAGAAGCTTCTGTCCACAGAGGCCATCTGGAAATTGGAGAGCAGGAGATGACTTTCCACGCTAGCTCCACCACCCCACTCCACAATTGCTAAATTCATATGCAGGCTCTTTGTGCCTCATAAATTTTCATCTTGGCATCGTTTCTTGTTCTCCTTTACCGCATTTTCAAAATGTAGGTTACCCCCTTTGCATTTTAAGCAGGCGCAATTGTATCTAATGCCAGGGATTTTATGGCCACTAAAGCGCTCCTCAGTTTGATGAACTGATCTCATGCGAGGTAAATTATGTCACTCATCGGCTTTGTCAGTAAATCAAGGGGTGACACTTCCCTGATTTGTAAAGACTGAAGGGAAAGATTCACATGGAAAAATGCAGAAGGCAAGGTTAGATTAATAAGCAGTTTAAAGAAAATGTTCCCCTTTCAATGGATACAGTGCATCCAAAATCAATTCTGGCTCTCTGACATTTTGGAGACTTCTATCTGAGACTGTATTAAACATGTTATGGAAAATTCAATCCCAGATTTTTTTGCTTTACAGTAATTGACAACATTTTCATGCCATTTGATGCTATGAATTTATATCAGCTCCCATCAATTCTGACCCTCGCACACACATCTAATTATTCTGCTTCAGTAGCAGCTGGCAGTAGAAAGAAAAGTCCTGCTCCCTTCTTGGTCTCCTGCACAGCTCCTTCCAATACCAGAACTAGAGACTTGCAGCCATTCCTGGCTGTGGGCAGAGCCAGTGCCAATTGATTGGGGATGCCCACCAAAGTCTAGGATTCTGGGGACTGGACAGAGTGACTTTAAGTCTGCATCTCCATTCTTTGTTTCTTGGAACTTTCTAACAGGATAGACAATTTTGCCTCCTCAAACACAAATGGTATCCCTTCACCTGCATCAGGAAATGCCTCAACCTCCTTCCATCCCAGTCTAATATTGTCAGCCTCAATTCTTCTCCTGGGTTGTGCTGAATAACTGAATCCTGGATCTTCAGAAAGACATTTGCGGTGCAATGCCTCTTCTACAGAGCAAAAAGGCAGAAAGGAAACTTCGGTGGGTTTGATTTTGCAGTGGGCCGAGCAACTACAATTAGGGTGGTCCTGAGACTCTCATTTAAAAAAATTCTTATTAGTGGCAGACCTTCAAAGAAAGATAGCACAACCTAAAAAGCTGAGAAATAGAAGGCAGACAACATAGCCACAGAAGGTCTCCAGAAAAGAAGCACAAGAGAAGGCACCAATAATGGGCCCACTCTTCTGAGTTCCACAAAAAGGCACCTAGCCAGCAGCAGGGGATTGGCAGAAACTGATGTCCAAGACAATGCCTTCCTTGTTGGTTATCAGGATGCTCCGATGATAGGAGCCTGGACAGTCAGCTGGAGAATTTTCAGACCCAGATTCTTGAAAGATAGATCTTGAATACATCTGCCTGGGAGAAAGGCTGAGTCTCCATAAAATAGCAACCAAAGCAGGGTGTTGTTGTTACAACATTTTTTGTAGATGGCCTTTCCTCTAGCATGGAATTTAGAATAGAATAGAATAGAGCTGGAAGGGATCTTGGAGGCTTTCTAGTCCAGCCCCCTGCTCAAGCAGGAAAACCTATACCATCTCAAACAAGTGACTTTCTAGTCTCTTCTTAAAAACCTCCACTGATGGGAGCGCCCACGATTTTGAAGGCAAGCTGTTCCACTGGTTAATTGTCCTCACTGTTAGGAAGTTTCTCCTTAATTCGTGGTTGCTTCTCTCTTTGATTAGCTTCCATCCATTATTTCTTTTTTTTTTAACAAAAAATATATATATTTTTTAAAACACATAAAAAACAATTTTTTAAAAAACATCTTCAATACTAATACAAACAGTGTGTCGATTGGTTACAAATCTTTTGTGCATTTTCATTCTATTCATATATATCCATATATTATTATCCTCATTAATCGTTTTTGTGTCATTTTTTCCACCCATGTGTGGATTTTAGTCCAGCATCTTTTAGCTTCTGCACACGTCCACCACATATGGTAATATGAACCCGGTATCTGATGACATTTCCAACATTTTTCCGACTTATTCTTGAACATTCTAGCAATTCTCGTGGGGGGTACGTGTCACCTGTAAAACATCTTATACAAATTTTCTTTATATGCAGTTGACATTGTCATTTTGTAATTTTGCGCCCACAATTTTTTCCATTTCTCGAAGTCAATTCCATGTGCAAAAATTTTCCCCCAAGCAATCATTGCTTCTTTAACTTGCTCATCCTCCAATTTAACCTCTAATAGATATCCATACAATTTTTTAATTATATTTTCATCAGTACCTGTTAAGATTTTATCTAAACTAGTCAAATTATTATAAAAACCTTCTGTTTTATAGTCTTTATCATGTCTAGACTGTATTTGCAAATAAGAAAACCAATTCATCTTTATATCTTGTACTTCTAATTCTTGCAAAGATTTAAGTTCACCCTTTTCATTCAGTAATTCACTATACCTAACAATTTGTTCCTTTCTATATGTTATTGAATGTGAGAATGCTTCAATAGTTGATAACCAGACCGGAATTTTTAAATAATGTTGTTTTTTTACCTTCTCCCAATTTAATAGCAAAGCCTCTCATATGAAATGTCTTCTAAAATACCCCTGTATTTTTGTTTCCTTGTACCATAAAAGGGCATGCCAACCCAATAAAAAATCATGCCCTTCTAAAGTCAATAATCTAGTATTTCTTAGCGTTATCCATTCCTTAACCCACATCAAACTCGATGCTTGATAATTTAGTTCCCAGTTAGGCAAGCCAAAACCTCCTCGTATTCTGGCATCTTGCAACAACTTTAGTTTTATCCTCGCTTTCTTATCCTGCCAAATATATTTCAACACTATTTTATTCAAATCTTCAAAATAATCTTTCCCCAGTCTGATTGGAATTGTCTGGAACAAGTATAGGATTCTAGGCAGAATATCCATCTTAATCGTTCTTAGTTGCTCTTCTCTGAACTGTTTCCAAAATCTCAACATCTTTTTTGTAGTTATGGTGACCAATATTGGTTGCAGTATTCCAGGTGTAGTCTTACTAGGGTTTTGTAAAGCAGCGTACCGGTCAATGGGAGGCTATTGGTGGCAGAATTTTCCAATCCTCAGGTACTTTCCGGTGCTCCAGGATTTTTGAAAGATTTGGTACAGTGGTTCTGAGACAACATTTACCAGCTCCTTCAGAACTCTGGAATCTGTCAGATCCCAGTGATTTATATTAGTCTTTTAATTTATCTTAATTTTTGTATTGTATGTATTTTAATTCTGGCTGTCCACCGCCCTGAGTCCCTTCTGGGAGAAGGGCGGGATACAAATTAAATTATTATTATTATTATTATATTAGTCAAGGTCAGATAGGTGTTCTCTTACCATTTTCTTGCTTACTTTAATTTTTATTTATGGTTTGTGTTTTACAGTAGCTTTTTGGATACATTGGGCTACAATTTCTTTTTGCCTGAAGACTGATGCAAAGAATGAGTTAAGCAGCTCTGCTTTCTCCCTACTGCCTATTACTTCCTTGTCATCTTCTCTCTTTAGTAGACCTACTGTTTCCTTGACTTTTTTCTTGTTATTAATATGTTAATATAAACCTTTTTTTAATTATCTTTGACTTTTGTAGCAAGCCTTAGTTCATTCAGAGCCTTTGCTTTCCTGATCATCTTTGCATGTTCTGGCTATCTGCTGATAATCAACCTTAGTTATGTGTCCCTCTTTCCATTTTTTGTGCTTGTCCTTGTTTGTTCAGTTTGTCAGAGAGATCTTTGTGCAGCCATGATGGTTTCTTCTTGAATTTCTTGTTTTTCTTTTTCAGTGGTATTGCACTGGACTGGGCTTTTATGATTGCATTTTTCAGAGTTTCCCATGAGTTGTTTTCCCCTTTAGGATTTTTATTCATGGAATCTTTCATAGGGTCTCTCTGATTTTGTTAAAATCAGGTCTTTTAAAGTTTAAGACACTGGTTGGATTATTTTCTATTGCTTTGTTTGCATTATATTGAATTCCAGTATGACATGGTCACTTTCATTCAAGGTTCTGGCAACTTCAACTTCCTCTATCACATCTTCTCTATTATGGCAGTAAGAATTAGGTCCAGTATAGCTCTACTTCTAGTACCCTTGTCTATCTTTTGGATGACAAAGTTGTCAGCTAGGTTGGTTAGGAATTTGTTTGATCTCCCACTCACTGCAGAGTTTGTCTCTCAATTGATGTTTTCTATAAACATTTGTTAACTGGTTGGCAAAGCGCTCATCTATTTCTTCTGATTGGTTGGGTGACCTGTAATATACACCTATGGCAATGTCACTTTTTTCCCCTTTTATATTGACCCATATACATTCTGGAGGGGTTTTATCTTTGATCATGTGCATTTTTGTAGATATGTAGTGATCTCTTACATATAATACAACTCCACCTCCTCTATTTGTAGATCTTTTGGCAATTTGTATCCATCCATCAGTACATTCCAGGCATGGTTTCATCCCACCAGGTTTCTGTAATGGCAACTATGTCATACCTACCCTCATGTACTATTTCTTATAGTTCACCCTATTTCTTCCCCAAGCTTTGAGCATTTGCATATAAGTGTTTAAGACTTTTATGCCTGTCTATGGGCATCTCCTGCTTATTATTTGAGTTTTTATTTTTTCTCATCACTCCCTATCTTGTTGTTTGATTTGTTTTCTTGGGATTTATGGTTGGTTTTGGGTTCTAGAGATTCTAAATATTGCTCCCCCTCCCCCCTCCTGGAACAATCCTCCCAGAGGAGTATGTGTGATTCCAGATCATTACAAGATTTTGTGATGTAATGATGTACATGTAATGATCCCTCACTCTATTTCTGCGTCCAACACAGAGCATCCATCAGAACCTTCCCCAGACTCCAGAACTGGCCCAAGTTTCTCCCCAACTTCCTCATTGTCCAAGTCTGACAGGCCACAACAAAGACTGGATTTCTTTTGAAGCTTGGTTTGAGGCTCATGATTTAATTAGGGCATCATTTGGAACCCTGACAGCAAGCCAACTCTCTCAAAACTAATCAAAATGACTGAGATTCCTGTGCCCCAGGCTCTCCAGTCGCTCCCTGACACCTGGGGTGCATGGAGAGAAACTCAGGCTACCATGGCAGAGGGCAGACTCTCTGAAGAGAGCCTGCACCAGGCGACCCAGAAAGAGGCAGAACTTGCCTCTACCCAGGGACTTCCAGGACCCAGCAACCCAATCGGAACCGGAGTTCAACCCTCACTGCCCATCAAAGCCAAGACAGCCGAGACACCCACCCCAGTGACCGAAACAAAAACGGATGAGTATTGATGGAAAAAAGTCCCTAAAGCAGTTGAGGTTGAGTTCCCCCACCCTAGCCCCCAGGGCTGGGGGAAATCACTGAGCAAGCTAGGAAGAGTGGAATGGATGAGGGACTAGGATCAAGCCAGACTCCCAAAAGCCCAGATAGAACCCTTGGGGAGATCTATAGAGCAGCTGAGGGAGGAATTTGACCAAGCCATCCTTTGTGAGGAGGGGTCGTCGTGTCACCCATAAGAGAGGAGGGTTGCAACTGAGCCCTTTGAAGTGAGGAGATGCTGACAGGAATGCAGTCCCCCTTCTCCACCCACAAGAAAGAGAATAAGACCAAGGCTGCAGCTAGTGCATCCCCCACACAACAGGCAAGCTGCCCAAGGCAGGGAGCCCCTCCCTCTCTATGAACTAGAGCTGAGGGAGACTGCCAAACACACCAAGCACAGGCTTGGTGTCAGCCTCTATGATGCTTGCTTGCTATCAGCTGCCATAGTAACAGGGGGGAGAGGTTGGCATTTGGGTGGGGGATGTGAGCTGGAGAGAGATTGTCCTGTGTGAACAAGTAGGGAGGATTGCTCCTATGTTCTACTGCGCAGCTGTATGAACTTGTTTATGCCCAGTCAAGGTCAACCGTCCGAGAATACCAGATGGACGAAAACACCTGAAGATGCTGCCCACATGACACCAATTGGGATGGGGATTGGACATTTACCCTGGGTCTTTGGGGGAGGGATTTGGGGATAATTTCAATATGTAACTTGCACCTTTTGCTTCAGATCTTGCTTTTCTTTCATTCCTATCAGTTCATACTCAGTAAAAGTACCTCTTCTCTACAAACATGGAGTTGGGTTTTTTTCTTTCTTGAGTTTTGAATGGAGGCACGCCTGACATTAAGCAAAATCTGCTTTACCAGCCATCCCGGGGAAAAATCTACCATGGGGGCTGAGCAAAGAATGTCTAACCAAGGTAGGAACCACAAGGATATGGGAGCTTCTGGGTCGACTCCCCCCCAGTCCCATCGCGGGTGGGAAGAGTCAGAGTCGATGTCTGAACTGCAGATTGAAAAAAAGCTGGTCCGGGCGAAATGGTCACTGGGCATGGTACAGATGGAGGCTCTGGAGGAGATCCCCCCAGGGGTGACAGCTGCCAGACACCAGTGGGGAGATGCCGCCTGGCAGGAAGCCAACAAAGAAGACCTCCTGCTGACTCAGGCCCTGCATCTCCTGCATGAAGCTCTTGAAAGGTATGCCTTGCCTATGCATGAGGAAGCTGAGCAACTGGGGGGGGGGGCAGAGCCCCTGAAAACCGAGATGAGATTCCTAGAGCTCAACCAGAGCCAGCACAAGCTGCCAGTATTCAAGCAGCAGCTGCAGCCCAGCCCACCCTCCACCCACCCCGGTGGTGCTGAATTTCAAAGGTTCCTCGGGAGTAAAATACAGAGGAGATCCCAAGGTTTTGGGATTCTTCCTAGCCCAAGTTTGGAATCATATGCAGGAGTACAGGGAGGATTTTACCTTGGAGGCAGCAAAGGTGAGGTGTGTCACCATGGCCCTGGGTGGGACCGCAGCTGAGTGGATGGTGGCCCTTCATAATGAGGATTCCCCACTGCTGAGAGCTTATGATTTGTTTATGATGGCCCTTCAAATGTGTTTTGATGACCCCCTGGCTGGGCTAGGACCAGGATGAAAACCCTAACCCAGGGAGGAGATGGGTGGCTGAATACACCCAGGGATTTCGCCAACTGGTTATCCACATGAGGGGATGGTCCCCAGAGGCCCTGATGGAATGCTATAAGGATGACCTTAATGAGGATGTCTACCAAGGCTGTTGTTCCTAAGCTCCCCCCCCCCAACCTGCAACACTGGTATGTGTTGTTGGCTGATGTGGAAATTGACAAGGCCAGAGATCGGTACTGGGGGGGGGGGGGCTGCAGCTAAAACAAGCCTTCCCCCTCTGCCCCAAAAGAGACCCCTAGAGCTGCCAAGGGGGGCCAGCATCCAAGCCCAGGTCCACTGCATGCTTCAGATGTGGGAAGGATGGGCACCAAGCTGCTGATTTTTTCTCCAAACCTGACTCCAAGCCGACACCAGCTGGAGGGAAGAGAGATGAAAAGCCACCAGCCAAGAACCGCGAAACAGCCCTGAAAGGCATGGAAGTTGTAGAGTTCGCTCCTCCAGGCCTGGAGGAGTTGGGAGCTCCAACCACCCCAGGGGACAGCGAAACTGACATCAACGATGACCCCCTGGTAAGTCAGCACATAGGCCCCATGACCATCCCAGTGGAATTAAGGGTGCCATCATCCGGTGCCCAAGGGAAGATGCTAGCCCTTTTGGACTCTGGGTGTACTAGGTGTGTAATCAGCCCAGAGGTGGTAGAAAAAATGTGACTGAGACTGAGGACAATGAAAATGCCCATAGCATTTTACCAGTTGGATGGGTCAGTAGCTTTGTGACTGAACCAATTGAGATGTAGATGGGGGACCACCAAGAGATTTTGAGTTTTATCGTAGCCCCTGGAATGGAACAACCCCTCTTGCTTGGACTACCTTGGCTCCAGAAATGGAACCCTCATGTGAATTGGAGGAAGGGCTTATTGCACATCTGCTCCACCCAGCAGGGGAAGGAAGGGGGAAAATCTTTCTGCCTGGCCAAAGCTGCGAAGGAGATTTGTGAAACTTTATTGATAAAAACTTGGAACGGGGTTTCATCCAACCAGCTAGGCTACAAATGGCCACCCTGGTGCTGTTCTGGGGGGGAAAAGATGGCTCTCTTTGCCTGTGTGTCGATTACAAAAATCTTAATGTCATTTGCGTTGTCAGGGAGTTGATTGATCCCATCCTGGCTCTGGGATAATCGCACCCTGGTTTAGAGGTTTGGACCGAGGCTTTTCCTCGAAAGTATACATTAAGAAAATAAAACCCGAAAGAAGTATTTCTATGAAAAACTCATTTTATTGTAAAAATAAAAATAAAGATAACTCTTACTATCTAATTAATTGGCTACATCTTGCCAGCGTTCCTGCCTCACCTCTTGGCAGGAGAACAAAGGAGTAAGAAAAAGGATAATGGAGGCTAGAAAGGAATGCACGCTTGCGCACTTAATACTGATAACAAAACTTGGCAAAACTACAGTAAGCCTATTAGACCAAAAATGACAGCTCAGCTGGGAAATACAAGAACGCAGTGACAATCCCCTTCTTTGCCAGTTGAGCGAACATCAGGTACATCATCACATAAGGCACATCTTATGCAGATACTCATGTTGAGCTGCTGGGAGTGGCTTGTTGAGGATATCTGCAATCTGATCATGTGTAGATACATATTGCATTTTAACAAAACCTTTTTTCACCAATTGTTTTATGTTTTGATAACAGATGTCAATGTGTCTGGACCTAGAACTTGTGAAATGTGATTCAGAAATATAAACCACCGATTCATTGTCTTCCATCACGATGATTGGTCGGATCGGACGTGTCCAGATATCTGTGACCAAAGCATCAAACCAAGTTAGAGAATTACATGCATCTGAAACACAAGCATATTCAGCTTCAGTAGATGAACAAGAAACAAAATTCTGTTTACGCACTTGCCAATAAACAGGACATCCATTCAAGAACCTCATATAACCTGAAGTACTTTTGCGTGATTTCTTATCACTCGCCCAATCAGAATCTGCATAACAACATAACTCTGCATAATCAGTATGTGTTGGTTCTAACAATAACTTCATGTGTTTTGTGTGCCTTAGGTATCTCAATAATTTCTTGACGCATGTCCAATGAAACTGTTTTGCCTTACCTACGTGTCGTGACAAGAGATTGACACTAAGTGCAATTTCAGGTCTGGTCCAACTACTAATGTACAACAGTGACCCAATGACTGAACGATAAAGTGTTTGATCCTCGAACTCAGGACTCGGTTCTTGTGTCAAATTGTGAAAATCTGTTTGCATGGGTGTCTTTGTTGTGTTAGCATCCTTCATGTTGCAATGATGCAAAATTTGTTCAATTTTATCTTCTTGTGAAAGACTAAACCCCTTCTGTGTTTTGTCAATCTGAACAACTAAATAAGTGCTAATATGACCTAAAGATTTCAATGTGAAGTATCTCTGCAAAGCTTTGGCAAAACTTTCACTCATCTGCTTATTTGGACCAATATAAACAATGTCATCAACATAAAGAAGAACTATTTCATATGCATTGTTAGATCTTTTTGTGAACACGCACTCATCAGTTTCGGACTTAATAAAGCCCATTGAATTTAGTTTGTCAGTAAGACATAGATACCACATTAAACCAGACTGTTTCAGACCATAAAGACTTTTTTGTAGAAACCAGGTATCCCCTTCTTGCTGTCGGAACCCTGGAGGACCTCTCACATAGATTTCTTCATCTAGGTTAGCATGTAGATAAGCCGTGTCCACGTCGAACTGGAAAACTTCTAAACCAAGGATAGTTGCAGTGGCTAAAGCAATTTTTACACTCTCAGTTCTGACTGTCGGTGAGTAGGTATTTGTGTAGTCCTCAGGATAATGTTGAGAGAAACCCTGAGCTACAAGTCTGGCCTTGTACAATGACTCACCATTTGGTTTCTTTTTGATTCTGTAGACCCATCGAGTGCCAATGATTCTTTTGTTTGTTGGAGGTTTTGCAGGAGTAAACACCTTAAGTTTCTTTAGACCGTCCATTTCAACCTGCATTGCATCATACCACTTCTCTTGCTCTGAATCAAGAAGATACTGGATTTGTGTGAACGTATCAGGTGGAAGTGTAACATTGCAAATCAAAGGCAAGGGTGCTTTTGTCAGTTGCCATGAAAATCGTTGTGGAGGGATTCCTTTTGTGGCCCTCTTGGAACGTCTCAGAACAACAGTCCAATCCTCTTCTGCTTCGTCCTCGTCCTCACATTCGTCGCTAGCATCAGGATCCGTGGCTCGCGAAGATGGAACATCGGGTTGAGAAGAACTGGTGGATGGAACTTTCACCTGTGAATCTTGGCCATCAGGTTGCGTGGCATCAACAACATCATCTCTAGGAAAATAAACTCCAGGATCATTGGAATGAATCCTGGAACAGTCAACATCTTCCTCAAAACTTCCTCAAAAATAGAGCCTTGGATAGTACAGTGGTCTAAAGCCCTATTATTAACATCAGCTGCCTGCAATTATTGCAGGTTCGAATCTCACCAAGGCTCAAGGTTGACTCAGCCCTCCATCCTTTCTAAGGTAGGTAAATTGAGGACCCAGTTTGTGGGGGCAATAAGCTGACTTTGTATAAATATACAAAAGTATGAAGGCTATTGCTTAGTGCATTGTAAGCCGCCCTGAGTCTCCGGAGAAGGGCGGCATATAAATCTAATTTAAAAAAAAAACTAGCAGATTGGGAAATCACAATTACATGTTTAGAGTCAATAAATTTGCTCCATTTTGAGTTATCATCAATACCCATAAATCTCAGTCTCTTTGCTACTGGACCTCCTTTTCTTCTTTGAGCTAAGGGAATGTTCACCATAGCGTATGAATCAAAAATATGGAGGTTTTTGAGATCTGGCTTGTAACCATACATCATGAAGAAAGGAGTCTGATTTATTACACTGCTCCAAGTACGGTTGACAATGTAATTTGCATATTTGATAGCTTCACCCCAGTATGGCATACTAAGGTTGGCATCTTCTAGGAGACAACGCATCATGGTTTGCAGGACCCCCTGTCGTCGTTCTACGACCCCGTTAAGAGCCGGTGTGTAAGGAGCTGAAGTTTGATGAATAATTCCATTCTTACGCATCCAATCCTGGAAACGCTGAGACATGAATTCGGCACCACGATCACTCTGGATTCTGGCGATGCGAACTTGGTGTTGGGTAGAAACAAGGGCTGCAAAGTCTTTAAAGATCTGAAAAGTCTCAGATTTTTCTTTCATAGGATATACATATCCATATCTGGAATAATTATCAACAATTGTTAGAAAATATTTTCTTCCACCAAGTGTTGGCGGAAATGGACCAACTATGTCAATGTGTACCAAATCAAAAATGCGTGTTGACAGGCGTGTAGCATGTTTGGGAATGGCTGCTGCTTTGGAGTTGGCTTTCTTGCAGACAGCACAATCCAAAAACACCTTACACCCCTTTAGATCCAAACCTTTTGCGAACTCCGGCATTTTGCTAAGAACACGGAAACTGGCATGCCCCAATCTTCTATGCCATTTGTGGATACACCTGTAATGCAAAGGTTTATCAGTTAGTGAATTTTCAACATTAACAGTTTTATGAGGAACCTCAGGCTTGCTCTGAGCAACCTGTTTCCTAATTTTCTTTTTGTTGGCTTTAGGAGCCTTTGGAGTAGCAACAGGATCTCTCTCTGGAGCATCTCTCTCTGGGCCTGTGCTCTCCTTCTTTGGAGTTTGTATACTTGCCTGTGCTTGCGATTTAGGCTTTGGCTTTAAGTAATAAACACCACCAATCAACATGGTTTCAGCAACAATATCTCCATTTTTAACTATGTAACTTGCTTTCTCAAGGTGGTGAACCTGGAACTTTAAAGCTCTAGATAAGTGGGCTTGACTAAGCAAATTGCTATTTGCTGTTGGTATGTAATAAACATCAGGGATGAATGTATCGAGCTCTTCAACATAAACAGTTCCTTTTCCTACGACCTTACAAGGATGCTTGGAAAAAGAATAAAATTCTCGTAGCTCAGGTTCAGGCTCGTGCATCTCTGTGAAAAGTTCCTTTCTGTAGGTAACATGCAATGCTGCACCACTGTCCAAAGTCCACAAAAGCCGTCTATCATACTCTGGATGAGGTTGTGGATCATTGGTTATTGCCAGTGTAGCTAGTGGAGCTTGTGGATCACGCCTTGGACCACAACGACCTTGTCTTCCACCTCTGCCTCTGCCTCTGGAGTCTGTTCCTCTGGGCTGGTATGAGATGGGAGCTGGAACTCATTGGGGACAATCCCGGGTGGCATGTTCCACACGATTGCAGATGTTGCATCTTGGCATCCTTGGAACGAAGGCCCTTCCTCGGAAGTGACACCTTGCTGGAGCTGTTGATGCGAGTGGTTCCCTCAAATGTGGCGTGGCTAGCATGAATGCCTCCTCTTCAATTAACAGTCTACATACATTATCCACTGTGCATTGAGCAATAGGGACTTGGTTAATTTTTGTAACAGCATCTTTCCAGTCATAGCTCAATGAGTTAATGATAATGCTGATCATTTGAATATCATCAATATTGTGACCTCTTTCTCTCAATTCTGTTCTGATTCCTTTCAGTTTGGTCAAATGTCCTCCAATTTGATCACCAGGTTTCAATCTCAAACCATGGAGCTCAGACATGAGCAAACATGAAGATTCAATTGAAATGGGCCTGTAGCAATTTTCCAATTGGGCCCAAATTTGTTGGGCTGTTGCATCAGGCGGAAAAGTGACTTGCAGTTCAGTATCCATGGACATCAATAATGTTGTGCGAGCTCTAATCTCTAAGTCTCTTATTGCAGGAGTCCATGGCTGTGCAGGAGGATTAAAAATCATGCAGTGAGTGCCTTCTCTGAGAAGCAATAGTGTAATCTCACTGACCCAGGCTTTATAATTCTGTCCTGACATTTTTAATTTGGACTCACCAGTTAGTGGAGCAACAGAAAATGCCTGGTGAGGAACATGCATTTGATATGCTGGCTGTGCCATTGGAGGTGGACCAGGAGCTGGTCTTGGTTGTGCCATGGCTGGGGGCACATATGCAGGCATTTGTGGCTCTTGCATTGGAATCTGCTGCATTCCAGCTGCCATTTGTGCTTGAGCTTGCCCTTGCTGCCTTAAGTATTGTTGTGTTCCATCTAAAGAGATACCAGCACCACCAGGGGGTGTATAAGATCGGGTCTGTGGAAACACTTGTGGCATTTCAGCCTGAATATTTAAACGAGCCAAGGATACATTTGCTAATGTCTGCTGCAACAATTCAAAATGTTTATGCAAACTGTGTTGCCTTTCAGCTTCCTCTTGTAAATTACTTTGGCCGGCAGATGGTGCTGCACCTATAGTCTCGGGCAGGTCTGCATATGTGGCACTTGTAATTTGATCAGGGAGGATTTCATGTGACGTGTGCATTGCTCTCTGTTTTAATTGGCCTGACACAGAATCCACCAGGGGGTATGTCTTTGGCTCTGAAGAAGAAGCCAAAATGGCGCTTTTAGAGATTTTTAAGTCACGAGGCTATCTCTTATCTTGCTCAAGCATAAGCAAATCCATCTTAAACTGGGATAGTTGATTTTCATAATATTTGATATGCTCCCGATAAAACTTGATATCTTTCTCACGCTGAGTAAGTTCGGGGCTTTGAGGAGAATAACAAATCTTTTCTCTCTGTGTGTGGGAGGAAAAGTTCTCCGCAGTTTGTGAAAACTTTGGCCTTGCACCAAGCATTTCAAAACTTTGGGCTTCTGGGAGGACAGATTGGGGGCACGGATATTGAGAAGAAATGGCTACTGACCTCAGTCGTAGTTCATCATCTTCAAAAGCGGCTGTACTGTTATCTCTCCCTTGATGCCTTTCCGAAAGCATTTTTGTTTCTTCGGCCCCTTGTTGGAAGTTTGGGAATCTTCTTTCTGCCTCTTCTTGGTCAGAAGAGTATAAATCAGTTGTAGGGAAAACTCTGGGCTGCATTTTCCCTTTTTTCTTTTTTTTTCTCGGCATGTTAGTAGGTAATTAGCGTTCCTCAGTCATAAATTTAATCATCCTAACTAACTAGCCTAGAGGTCTTATCAGAAGTAACAAACAAGGAAAAAGCCATAACTTTTAACCCTCCGACTGCTACCAGGTGTCAGGGAGTTGATTGATCCCATCCTGGCTCTGGGATAATCGCACCCTGGTTTAGAGGTTTGGACTGAGGCTTTTCCTCAAAAGTATACATTAAGAAAATAAAACCCGAAAGAAGTATTTCTATGAAAAACTCATTTTATTGTAAAAGTAAAAATAAAGATAACTCTTACTATCTAATTAATTGGCTACATCTTGCCAGCGTTCCTGCCTCACCTCTTGGCAGGAGAACAAAGGAGTAAGAAGAAGGATAATGGAGGCTAGAAAGGAATGCACGCTTGCGCACTTAATACTGATAACAAAACTTGGCAAAACTACAGTAAGCCTATTAGACCAAAAATGACAGCTCAGCTGGGAAATACAAGAACGCAGTGACATGCGTAGAAAATGTTTACCCATTAACCCTATGAAGGACATGTTAGCTCATTTGGCCAAGGGGAAGATTTTCACTAAGCTGGACTTGAGAGAGGCTTATTACAGAGTTCAAATTAAGGAAGGGGACAAATGGAAAACTGCCTTCAATTGCCCTTTGGGTTGTTTCCAATTTAGGGTGCACCTGTTTGGGTTACAGGGGGCACCGGCGGTGTTCATGCAATTGATCAATGAGGTGCTACATGAACATCTTTACAAGGGGGTCCTGGTCTATCTAGATGACATTCTTATTTACACTGAGACCATGGACAGACTCTTGAAAATAGTGCTGTCAGTCCTGAAAAAACTCAGGGCTTCTGAGCTGTATGCTAAATTGTCAAAGTGCGAGTTCCACCAGAGTAAGATTGACTATCTGGGTTACTGCATATCTCATCAGGGTTTTGAAATGGATCTGGAGAAAGTCTGGGTAGTCTTAGAGTGGGAGCTTCCACGCACCCGCCAAGCAGCTGCAAAGCTTCTTAAGCTTTGCCAACTTTTATCAACAATTCATTCCCTCGTTTGCAAAAATTACATTGCTCATTACCAATCTCCTAAAAACAAAGGAAGAAGCAAAGCCAAAGCCTAGCCTCAAGTGGACCATGGAGGGCCAGACAGCTTTTGAGAAACTGAAATGATTGTTTGCAGCCAAGCCCATCCTTAATTATCCTGACAGCTTTTGCTGTCCGATGGGCCCTACTAACCTGGAGGCATTTCCTCGAAGGGGCAAAACACCCTTTTGAGCTGTAGCCCTAGAGGCTTTAAAAACACCCTGGAGGTTGTCACCCAAGCAAGTTTGTTGGGCACAACACTTTAATTGGTTTAAATTCTCTCTACGCTACTTTCCTGGGGGAAAGAACTTCAAGGCAGATGCCCTATCTAGTTTGCCCCATTTTAATAGTACACGGCTGGAAATAATCCACCCAGTTATCCCCTCCAAGCAATTGGCTGCTCCTGTGATCACCAGAACCCAGGGAAAGGTGAACCTGGACCTTTCCACTGATTTAAGTGAGTTGCTAAAGGAAGCGCTAAAAACTGATGACTGGTTCATATCCCACTCAAACGAGTGTACTATTCGTGATGGCCTTGCATGGATGGGAGCTAAGTTGTACGGCCCCGCCAATCTTAGGTGACTTGTATTACAACAGGCCCATGATTTGAAAGCCGCTGGACACTTTGGGTTCATGAAAATGTTACACTTAGTTAAACAGCAGTTCTGGTGGCCTTCTTTGAAAAAGGACATAGAGGCTTATGTTGCTAGCTGTCCTGTGTGTGCTTCAGCAAAGAGGCCACCTGGAAAGCCACCTGGATTACTCCAAAATGTTGCTAGTCCTAGTGCTCTGTGAAAGGAAATATCCATGGACTTTATTGTTGAGCTGCCTGAGAGGAAATACAGTCATTTGGGTGATCACCAACTTATTTTCCAAGCAAGTGTATTTTGTACCCTGTTCCAGGATTCCCTCGGCAAAAATGCTAGCTAAATTGTTTATTCAAGATGTGTATAGCTTACACGGGGTTCCCAAATGTATTATTTTGGATAGGGAGCTACAATTCACCTCCCTCTTCTGGAGGGAGTTCCTGAAGGTGTTAGGCTCTGCTCAAGGGTTAAGCTCCACCCATCACCTTTTTTAAAAAAAAATGATTTATATGCCACCCTTCTCCGGAGATTCAGGGCAGCTTACAATGCATTAAGCCTTCAAACTAACAGAGCCTGTGAACACGCTAACTCAGTTCTTGAGCAATACCTCAGATGTTACTTAAATTATCAATAAGAGAACTGGGCCGACATTGCCTTTTGCAGAGGTCGCTTATAATAATTCCATCCATAATAGCACTGGTTTCACCCCATTCAAAGTGGTTTCTGGTCAGGACTTTGTATCCATTCCAGAGCTGCCGTAAGAGAAGCCACCCATCCCTTCATTAGTGGATTGGATCGAGCAGCTTCAGTTTATCTGGCCTGTTACCCGTAAGGCATTAGAGGAGGCTCATCAAGCACATAAGAAATATGCTGACAAGAAAAAAGCTATGCCAAAAGATTACCAAGTTGGGGATAAGGTTTTCTTGTCCACTAAGTACTTACAAACTACTCAGAAGTCAAAGAAATTGGGGCCCAAGTATGTGGGTCCTTTCCCTATTGTCAGGATTGTCAACCCAGTCACGGTTCAGGTAGAGTTACCAAAAAGCCTTAGAAGGATTCACCCTGTGTTTCATGTTAGCTTATTGCAACCTGAACATACCTCCTCTCTCCAATCAGATCAACCTACTCCTCCTGTACCCCTGCTCAAAGAAGGTGAGCAGTATTTTGAGGTCAAAGAGATCCTTGACTCAAGGAAACATAGGGGGAAAGTATAGTATTTGGTTCCCTGGAAATATTTTCCACCTTCTCAGTCTGAATGGGTGAATGAGCGAGATGTCAGAGCACCAGAACTTTTACAATTGTTTCACACAATTAAGCCTTAGTCCTCTTATTGTGGAATATCTTATATATTTGGGTTGTTACATTATTTCTATTTTGTCTATGTTGTCTTATATTTTCTTCCAGGGCTAACACCTCTCCTGCAGGAGGGTCGAATGACAGCCTCTGTGATGCTTGCTTGCTATCGGCTGCCATAGTACCGGGGGTGGGGGGGTTGGCTGCCCACTTGACACCAATTGGGATGGGGATTGATCATTTACCCTGAGTCTTTGGGGGGAGGGATTTGGGGATACTTTCAATATTTATTTATTTATTCAATTTGTATGCCGCCCCTCTCTGAAGACTTAGGGCAGCTCACAATGCATTTAAAATCATTATAAAAAACATTTAAGAATTAAAAACATTAATATGTAACTTTCATGCCTTTTGCTTCAGATCTTGCTTTTCTTTCATTACTATCAGTTCATACTCAGTAAACTATGGACTACAGTAGTTTAGTACTACAGACACCTCTAACCATCCCACAGAGCCATGGTGATTCCATTGCCAAGGGGCTAGAGGGAAAAGCAAAGGAATGACTAGCAGCCCTCCACAAGAGGAGCCCCCTAGCTGCAAGACGTTGACAACTTCCTACAAGAGCTAGAAGCCAGATTTGAGGAGGTGGAGGAGGATCAGTACACAGAGGATGAGCTTCAAAATCTAAAGCAGAGAGGGTGACCCACTAAGGAACACATCCATGAATTCAGGAGAGTTGTGGGAAGGTTACCCCCTTTGCTGGAGTGGCTGTTAGTTCATTTTTTTCAGGAGAAGTCTGGATAAGCAAATTGCCCAAGTATCGGGACATCCTGAACTGACTCTCTGAGTGGTTCCGAGTAGCCATAAAAGTTAACGGTGGATTGCATGCCAACGACATGAGAAAGCAGCACCACAGCCAGCCCCAAGACCAACACTCCTATGAAGCCAGCTGAAATGCTAAAGAGGTGGAGGGATAGGCCACATTGCATCATCATGCATGACCTCAGCTCTGAAACCCAAGCCAGAGCCATCACCCAGCGCATGACTGGAATGAGGCCCCAGGCGTGCTGTCGACATATCCCAAAAAGCCCTCCATAGGAGCCCTCCCAGCCGAAGGGGGGGGGGAACTCCAGCAAACGATGACCAATCACCGGTCCCAATGACAGTGAGGACAAAGACAAAAACGACCCAATGGTGAGTGAACCGATCCACCCCTTCATCTTCCCAATACACCTGACACCCCAAAAACAGGAACCCGGGGTACTTTTCAAGCCCTAATAGACTCAGGCTGCACTAGATGCTTGATTAACCACGGTCCTGAAACTGGGGATTAGAGTAAAAAGACTCGCTCACCCAATCAGATTCAAACAGGTCGATAGGTCCCTATTGGGGGGAGCCTACGCCACCCAGCTGACCGAACCAATGAAGCTAGAACTAGCAAACCATTGGGAAGCAATACAATTTGTAATAGACCCCAAAATGACAGACACGCTCATACTAGGGCTCTCCTGGCTAGACAAGTGAGGCCCCACCAGTGGTGGGTTGCCCCCGGTTTGGACTGGTTCACAAGGACCGGTAGTAAAACCGGCAGGAGGCCCCGCCCACCAGCCCAGATGTCATTGGCGATCTGTGCATGCACAGAAGCTTCTGTGCATGCATAGAAGCAAGGCGCACGCGCAAGCAAAGCAAGCGCACGCACGCGATCCCATTGTGAACCGGTAGTAAAGGTAAGTAGAACCCACCCCTGGGCCTGACCATCTGGTGGCAAGGGGGTAATGGGAGGCTGAGGCTAGCAAGAGGACTCCGACCTCCTCTGCACCAGCAAACAGGAGCATCGCCAACACAGGAAACCCTCCCAAAGGCCCCACCAGAACAATTGGCAGCTACCTCTGACAAAACTCCAGAGGTGATCCATGGAGAATATCAGGACCTTGTGGAAGTATTCAGCAAGGCTGAGTGTGACACCCTACCCCCCCCCCCCCCCCCCCCCATGGCAAGACGGACTGCACCATCAAAATCATCCCTGGGGCAAAACTACCCAAACCCAAACTGAACACCATGACGCCCTGGGAAATGGAAGAAATGTGCAAATACATAGACAAAAACCTAGCAAGGGGGGGTTCATTGAGCCAGCCAATATTTTTCTCCCTTTTCAAATGTTATCATCAAACCCATATGTCAAAATCTGATTTTTCACCATCTCCTGCAAAAAATCCACCAAAGGCCTTCCAATTATGGATGAATTTCTTCAGTGACTTTTCTCACACAAGAGCCATTAATTTAGCCATCATTGCCAGTTTTGTCATCTTTATTAACTATTTTTTTGTTGTGAGTATCATAGGATCCTTCCAAAGCTGAGTATATAAAAGTTGTGCTGATGTTATCATATATAACACAGGTGTCAAACACATGACATTTTGAGACATTTGCAGAGCTGGGGTGGGTGTGGCCTGCACATGATGCATCTTGCCTGCGGGCCGCCAGTTTGTGACCCCTGATATATAACAACAAAACACCATGTGATTTTCCCCACTGTTTTATCCATAAACCTTAACAAACAAAACTCTGCTCTGAATTGTACATTGATTTTTAAGATTTTTTGAATTACTCATTTCCACCCAGTATTACTTAGTTCTTTTGCAAGCCCACCAAAAGTAATAAAAGGTATCTATTCAAGTTTTACATTTCCAGCAACTATCTGGGGATGCTTTATACATTTTAGCCAATTTATCTGAGAATAAATACCATCTACAGATCATTTTGTAAAAACTCTCTTTGGGTTATAACATAACATACATTTTAGTCTCCTTAGCCACATTTTCCCATTGATCAATTGGTATCTTCCTGACAGTAAGAACAATTAACTAGTGGAACAGGTTGCCTTCAGAAGTTGTGGGTTCTTAAGAAGACACCGGACAGCCATTTGTCCAGAATGGTATTAGGGTCTCCTGCTTGAGCAAGGAGTTGGACTAGAAGACCTCCAAGGTCCCTTCCAACTCTGTTATTCTGTTATTTTATTATTCTGTTATATAAATTTATCCAGTTTATAAATACAATTTTTATCTTTGTCTTCTGTTTCCAATTTTAACAAAAGTGTATACATTTTACTCGTAAGGTGGTCATTGAAACAATTCTGTTTCAAAAATAGTTTTATCATGTTCGAAATCATAGAGTTTCTTATCAGCTTTAAATCCCTCTGTGAGTTGCAAGTATAAAAAACATTGGCAATTGAAACCTTCTAATGCCAGGTGTCCTCTTGGTTTTAATATCATCTGTGCAGTGTTTCAATAAATCTGAGTTATGCACCTTCTCCATGTTCTTCACCATTACAAGCTACAGCACAAGCCCCCCTGTACAAGAAAACTCCTGAAATAAAAGTTGAAGAATTTCATTTTTTGTTTGATTGGCTACCTGTTCAGTTCAGCATCAGAGAGAATATTATGCAATTTAGTCCTTCTCCATTCTCCACATGTGGAACTGAAGTTGCAGCATCATATAATAATCTCTAAGAATCCCAGAAGCAGCAGAAATCAAATTGCCAAAGTACTTCAGAAGACTTTAAAATGTTTTTTAACTATCCCGTTTGATCCAGTGCTTTGAAACAGGAACCTGTTTTGATTTAGACCTGCTTCAAGAAGAGGTCTGAATAAAGGAAGATAGACTTAAGATTCAGAAGGATCTTGACAGACTTTAGCATTGGATGCTATTGAATAAAATAAAACTCAGTGGTGCAAGGTTCTACATTTAGGCAAGAAACACCAAATGCACAAATGCAGAATATAATGGTCCTGGCTGAACAGTAACAACTGTAAGAGGAATCTAGGTGTCCTAATGGACCACCATTTGAGTATGAACCAGCAGCATTTGAAACTGCTAAAAAAGTCAATGCAGTCCAAATTGATATCAATAGAGGGATAGAATCAAGATCACAGGATATTGTAGTACAGGTGGCATGCAGAGCCATGTTGCCTGGCACGCGTGGTGGTGCCTATTTCTCTTCTGGGTTTCCGTTGCATACTGTACATGAGCACCAGCCAGCTAGTCTTCTGGTTACTGGTGTGCATGTGTGTGCGACGATCAGCAGGCCTTCATGCATGCAGCTGTGCCAGAAACCAGAAGATCAGCTGGCCAGCTAATCATCGCACATGCATGCTCGCCAGAGACCAGAAGACTAGCTGGCTGATGTGCATGTATGCACCAGAAACTGGAAGTTTATTTCCCGGTACGTGCATACCCACTGGGCAGTTCCTCTTAGTTGCATGTGCACCAGCCATGCCATCAATGGCCGCTGCCTGGGATTCACGTTGGAGGCCCTTTGCACCAGCAAAACAGCACTGCCTCTTTGTCTGCGCCACTGCCTCTTTGCAGAGGCAGCAGTGGCTCCTCCTCCTCCTCCCCCTGCCAGCTTCACTGTAAATTGCAGGGTTTGCCTTACAGGGGGGAGAAAAGTCCTGGGGGGGGGAATCCTCTTTGCAGAGGCAGCAGCAGCTCCTTCTCCTCCCCCTGTCAATCTCGCTGTAAACCTCAGGTAAGTAAACCTCGCTGTAAGCCTTACCGGGGTGGGGGGAGAAAGATCCTGGTGGAGGGAACATCCATGGTGCCAGTGACTGCAGCAATGCTCTGGAGAAGCCCCGTTGGAGTGCCGATCAGCTATGTGCAAGGCGATGGTGAGCGCAGGAGAAGCAGGATGCCAGACACTCAACTCTGCAGCCCTGCAGAGCCAGTTGAGTGATTTCCAGCAAGCCGGTGGGGTGTGGGGCTTGCCTACATAACTTTGCTGATGCTGATGCCTCTTTGCCGGCACGAAAAGCCTACTGCTGCTGCTGCTTTGCAGGGGCAGTGGCGCCGGCAAAGTTATGTAGGCAAGCCCCGCGCCCCACCAGCACAGGCCATGCTGGAAATTGCCTGATTGGCTTCAACGGGGCTTCTCCGGACTGTGGTTGCAGTCACTGGCACCACGGACCTCCCCCCACCACCAACCAGGACCTAACCCTAACCTTTCTTCCCCCCCCCCACATAAGGCAAACCCTGAGGTTTACAGTGAGGCTGATAGGGGGAGGAGGAGGAGGCACAGGCAAAAAGCACTCAGAAGCAGCCGGTGGAGTGCAATGTTAATTAACCATCTCAGAGAGATCTCACCTGTTGCAATTTTTCAAACCAAAGGTGCTTAACAGGCGCATGCGCACCCAGGAAGGGAAAAAGTATCATGGAGAAAGGGGCAAAGGAGTGATGGCCATTGTCTCCCTCCCCTCTTTCTGGAAAACAGCCTGCTGCTTCTTGCTTTTCTCTAGGCCTACATCGCCAGGCAGACGGCTCAACTTCAGGCAGCTTGCAAGCGTGCTGCAGCCAAGCACCGCCACCTTCCTGGCCCCTTTCTCAGTGATTCTCATTCAGGGCTGGGAAGAAGAGGCATTTTTCCAGAAAAAATGAATGTCCAGTTAGCAGATGGAGCATCTGTTTTCAGAACCATATATTCTTTGTAGGAATAGGAACAACCACTTTAGCAAAAAACTGGATTAATATTTTTATATACATACATTTTCTCTAATACAATTGTTTGTAATTTCTCTGTCCAATTTATGAAAATATTTTGCTTACTGAAAATCTTCAAGGAATCTCTAAGAATTTGATCTTCTCCCGTTAGGAAAGAGCCAATGCCTTCCCTGTTTTTGGTCCAGGAAGCTTCAGGGAGGCCTGCTAGGCCCAAAACAGGGCACAGGGGTCGTGTGCGCATTCGCAGGTTGGCGCGGGCTCATGCGCAGGGGGTGCGGTAGTGCAGAGGGGTCACGGGCATATGTGCTGGGGCGGGGTGTATGGGGGCATTGCATTTTGGGTTGTGCACATGTCACTCACTCACACACACACACACACACACACACACACATGTGCTCCTCCTGCTTTTGGCATGTGACACCAAAAAGGTTTGCCCTCGCTGTTCTATACTCTTCTAGTGAGGTCACACGTTGAATACTGCATCCAATTCTGGTCACCACGATACAAAAAAATATTATAAGATCCTAGAAGGAACACAGAGAAGAGCAACAAAGATGATAAGGGGTTTCAAGGCTAAACCATATAAGGAATGGTTACAGGAACTAGGTATGTCTAGCCTAAGGAAGAAAAGGATTAGCAGTGACATGATAGCTGTCTTCCAGTGCTTGAAGGGCTGTCATAGAGATGAAGAGTATCAACTTATTGTTTAAAGCACCAGAGGGCAGGACATGAAGTAATGGGTGGAAGCTTGTTTAAATCTAGAACTTAAGAGAACAATTAATCAGTAGAACAATTTTCCTCCCAGAGTTATGTGTGTTCCATCACTGGAGGTCTTCAAGAAAAGATTGGACAGCCGTTTGTCTAGGATGCAATAAGATCTCCTGCCTTGGGCAGGGCAGGGAACATATTTTGTTCTTTTAAAACTAGAGGCAGAACTTCAAGAAAAGAGAGCAAGAAATTGTGTGCCACATAAGAGAAGAAAGAGACTATCATTGACTTTCAGATTCTGATTATTATCAGATTTCCAGAAAAAATGAATGTCCAGTTAGCAGATGGAGCATCTGTTTTCAGAACCATATATTCTTTGTAGGAATAGGAACAACCACTTTAGCAAAAAACTGGATTAATATTTTTATATACATACATTTTCTCTAATACAATTGTTTGTAATTTCTCTGTCCAATTTATGAAAATATTTTGCTTACTGAAAATCTTCAAGGAATCTCTAAGAATTTGCATGTCATTCTAGTGTCCTTATAGCAAGTTTCCTTGAATTTTATAACAGCTCACTGCCATTTTGTGGACTGCAGAATCCTAATTTTCAATTTCAAGCTTTCAATTGGATCTCTTTTTTTCTCTCCCATTCATTTGTAAATTGTTCGATCCTCAGATCAGGACAACTATCTAATTAATTTTTTTCCTACATTGACTAACTAAATGTTAATATTTAAAGCTAAAAGGAGATCTTCTACAATTTTATCTTTTTTAAAATAAAGCTTAATTTATTTTATTTCCTGTGATACTGGTTCATCTCACAAGGGGTAGAAAGAATGATATTTCCAGTTGCATACCTGACTGATATGAGACCAAGTTATGGCATTATGGCAATTAACTTTTTTACCTTTTTAGTTGCCAGAACGGCAGCAGAAGGACACCCCCCCTTCCCACACCAAGGTCAGGAGGAGGATACTGGGTGGGGAGTCTTATTGGTGGGGTCAATGAGAACTGCCCTATTGCTGCCCCAAATAACAGTAGCTCAGGGTATGATGGCTCAGAGGGTTTCTGAGCTTTCATCAGGATCTCCTACTGGAGATCGAAACCAAGTCCCTATGGCTTAGCTATGCAGTCTCATTGCTTTTTTAAGGATAATTTGTCCCACATATGTTGGCATGATAGAATAATTGTGGGCAAACCCTGTAAATCTTGGAAGTTGTTCTGGGACATTTTTTGATTCATGCTCCTGGCAGAGAACAACCTTCACAGACAGTTCCTTTTGTCCTAGGGATACTCTTTCAGCAAGCTTTCTGCCCTTCCCTGAAAAAAATAATAAAATATCCATGGAGAAAATATCCTAAGAAAGGATGGGTGTGCCAAGCAAGGGCTCTACAGTGACCTGACTCCTTTTCTTGTCCTAGAGAACCTAATTCTGATTTAAGGGCCGTGTGCAGCACTCATTACAGCAATCACTGTAACACACCAGTAAGAAAGGAATGGATGCCACAAAAGGCTAACCCCTTTTTAAGCACATGAAAGTGGTTCATTATTGAATGCGCTGTCCTATATTCTCCACATTATTAATTTTTCAGTATAGCTCTACCAGGAAGCGTGCAGTAGCAGCATAAAAACTGCCTGTGGCTTCCTTCAGTTTTCTTTTTTTCTGTCAAGTCTGAAAGAGTCAGAAAAGAGGGGTTTGAAGAGGTGGAAGGGGGAGTAGCAGCAGAAACCAGCACCTCTCCTTGAAATTAATCTTCTCTGAGCCTGCTTCCATTGGGTTTTTCTTGAAACTGGTATTGTGCTAAGTGGGGATGCAATAATTTCTAGCCTACACCAGGAAACTCTCCACTTGCTTTTCTGCTTGCAAGATTGGCAGGAAGCTGTCAGCCACAAAAGATATATCAATATGGAATGATTAGAAATAGGAAATTACTTTAGGAATCTTTCTTACAAAATAAACTAACAAAAGTAGCACAAGAGATATAGTGAGTATACATCTGGCTGTTCTGCTTCTTTTCCCAAAGACCACATTTTCTGAAATGTTGTTCAATAATTTAATTTAATTTAATTTAATTTAATTTAATTTAATTTAATTTAATTTAATTTAATTTA
>WNWU01000029.1:15204534-15222657 GCA_012654045.1 Ptyas mucosa
TAATTTAATTTAATTTAATTTAATTTAATTTAATTTAATTTAATTTATATTTCTATGCCACCCAACTCCCAAGGGACTCTCGGTGGCTTACAACAGAAATAATACAAACAGTGACATAATTTTTTTTAAAAAAAAACATTATAAAAGCATTTTTAAAACATTAAAAACACATGCACACCATCCATGGCCGGATCTCGCAAGATTGAACAGCAAGATCAACTGCCCCAGGCCTGCTGGAAAAGCCAGGTCTTCACCGCTTTCCAGAAGACCAATAGGGTGGGGGAAGTCCGGACCTCAGGAGGTAAATGTCAAGGATATTAGGGGGCCCCAAAGTGTCACATAGGCAACTCTTTCATTGAGCTTTGTAAACATTGCATGGTATCATATTTTTCGGTCCAGTCCAAAGATGTGGGGTTTGTCTCAGCTCATGATGGGGTGAGCTTCTACCATCCAGAAGTCCACCAACATACCCAACACTTTTTTCTAGTATTTCCTTGATAGCAATGTAATGAATAGCCAGTAGAGATTGATTGATTGATTGATTGATTGATTGATTGATTGATTGATTGATTTGTCAACAAGGAAACAAGTAACAGTATAGACATAGACATGGACATGGACACATGAAAAAAAATTGGCACAAATAAAAGGAAATAAATAAGCCAAACATAGCCATAAACACATAAAATGAGTACATATAGATGGGAACAATAGGTAGGCACGCTGGTGCGCTTATACATGCCTCCTTAGGGACCTCTTTTTTTTAAAATTTATATTTATATGCTGCCCTTCTCCGGAGACTCAGGGCGGCTTACAATGTGCTAAGCAATAGCCTTCATACTTTTGTATATTTATACAAAGTCAGCTTATTGCCCCCACAAACCGGGTCCTCATTTTACCCACCTTAGAAAGAATGGAAGGCTGAGTCAACCTTGAGCCTGGTGAGATTAGAACTCATAGTAATTGCAGGCAGCTGGATGTTAAATGCTGCCCTAGTAGGTGGCATTAGCCTGCTACACCACTCAGGCTCCTAAAAAACATGAAAGGTCCATGGTAGACAGTTTAAGGTAAAAGCTACGGGGATTAGAGAGACTAACAACAGGATCAGGTAGAGTGTTCCAGACATTTACTACTCTATTACAGAAGTCATATTTCCTACAATCAAGATTAGAGTGAATTACCTCGAGTTTGAATCTATTGATAGCCCTTGTGTTATTGCGGTTGAAATTTACAGGTAGGACGTTTTGGTAAATAATCTTATGAACTAAGCTTAGGTCGGAATGTAGACGGCATAGTTCGAGGCTATCGAGGCCTAAAATTTCAAACCTGGTGGTATAGGGAATTTTATTTCGAGCAGAGGATTTGAGTACTTTTCTAGTAAAATATCTCTGGACCCTCTCTAATGTATTGGTGTCTGAAATTCAGTGAGGGTTCCAGGCAGGTGAGCAATATTCAAGTATAGGTCTGGCAAAAGTTTTGTATGCCCTAGTTTGAAGTATAGCATTACCAGAGAGAAAACTTCGTAAAATAAGATTGACAACTCTTAATGCCTTTTTTGTAATGATCTTACAGTGAGCTCTGGGGCTTAGATCTTTTGAAATGAGTCCTCCTAAGTCCTTGACAGAGTGTGAGTCAACTTTTAGATCATTTCCGGCCAGCAAATATTTGATGTTCTTATTTCTATTGCCAATGTGCAGAGATTTGGAGTTTGTTGTTAGCAGAGATTTGGAGTTGCCAATTGTTTAACCATTCAGATACATAGTCTAGGTCATTTTGAAGGGTAATAGAGTTATCTGTGGTGTTGAATAGTTTAACATCATTGGCAAAGAGGACACAGCTGCTTATAATTTGATCACAAAGTTTGTTGATATAAAGCAGAAAGAGTGTTGGACCTAGAACGCTGCCTTGAGGAACACAGCTGTTAACAGGTGCAGGATTTGATAGAGTGCTGCCTATTTTGACCACTTGTTGCCTGTTTAACAGGAATGCAGCTATCCAATTATGTAGGGGTCCAGAAATGCCATAAGATTTTAGTTTTAGAAGTAGTTTGTTGTGCACTACTGAATCAAAGGCTTTACAGAAGTCTATGTAAATTGTGTCTATTGCTTTGCTCTGGTTGAGTTGAGAGGTCCAAATGTTTTTGCAGTGTATGAGTTGCAGATTACATGACAATTTTTTCCTGAAACCAAATTGTTTATTAGAGAATAGGAGAATAGGTGTCGCTAATTGGAGGGTGATGGATTGGTTTATGATGGATTCCATGACATTATACATGATGCAGCAAAGAGAGATTGGTCTATAATTCTCAACAAGGCCGGGGTCACCTTTTTTGAAGATAAGTATGATTATTGCTAAGGACCATATATCAGGCAAGGAGCTCATTCTAAAAGATACTTATTATTATTATTATTAGTCGCATTTCTTTTTTTTTTTAACAATACTTTATTGAACTTTTCAAATATACAAAACATTTCATCTCTACTTACATCGGATGCACAGTGTTTTTACAAATATACATCGAATATGTCTGGTGTCACTTGAACTATACATTACTGTTTATTTAACGCACCTTATACATTTACTTTAATTCTATCGTTCATCCATTCATACCACCTATCCCACGCCATATAGAACTCCGAATTTTCATCATTGTTTATTTCGTGTGTTAGTTTGCTCATCTCTGCACACTCCAATATTTTTTTGATTATGAGGTCTTCTGGTGGGACGGTTTTCTCTTTCCAAAATTGCGCATATGCCAATCTAGCCATTGTTGTTATGTGTATTATCAGGTGAATTTTTCTCTTCCCATACCCCTTCCTTACTATTCCCAGGAGAAATACTTCTGGTAGCCATTCTATATCCTCTCCAATTATTTCTGGTAGCCAATTCCTGATTTTGTTCCAATACTTTTTCGCTTCGGGACACGTCCACCACATATGATAGAAGGTGCCCTGACTACAGCCACATTTCCAACAGTTGGAGTGCATATTGGGGAACATCTTCGCTAATCTGGCGGGTGCTAGGTACCACCTATGGAGCATTTTATACTGATTCTCCTTAAACGTCGCGGCTCTCGTCAATTTGTAGTTTTTATTCCAAACCTCCTCCCATTCGTTAAAGTTTAAGCTATGTCCTGTGTTTTTTTCCCATGCTTTCAATTGATTTTTGGCTGTCTCTTCCGCTCTACCATCATCTGTCAAATAGTTATATAATTTAGCCAAGGCTTTCTTTTCCACTCCCATTAGAATTTTGTCTAGTCCATTGTATCCTAAATCAATACCATAGTCCTCGTTATCCTTCAGATATCTTGATCTTATTTGTTAGTGGGTCCACCAATCTAAATTTATACCTTGGTTTCTCAGAGTGTCCACTGGCTTGAGATTTCCTCCTCCATCTAATATATCTTGATACCTGCATAGTTTCTCCATTTCCCACCTGTTGGGATAGATCAAAGCCTCCATCGTGGAGAGCCATCTTGGAACTTTAGTGTAATATCGCTGTTTAATTTCAAACCAAGTTTGTATTAAAGACTCTCTGATTTTATGTCTGTGAAAATAAGATATTTTTTTTTCTCTGTATCCCACAGGTAGGCATGCCACCCTCTCTGGAGGCCATGACCTTCTAAAGTTAGGGTTCTCTTGTTTTCAAGTGTGACCCACTCCCTTATCCAAACCATCTTAGCTGCCTTATAATAAGTTTCCCAATCTGGGAGTCCAAAGCCTCCCATGTTTCTTTTCCATTGCAAAATTTTAAAAGAAATCCTCAACTTTTTCCCATCCCATATAAATTCCCTGATGCTTTTGTTTAGTTCCAAAAAATTTTTTTTTGTTTAAGATCACTGGTATATTTTGATATAGAAATAGAATTTCGGGGAGGATATTCATCTTAATCGCAGCAATCTTGCCTATAAGAGACAGTTTAATTTTCCTCCACTTGGCCAAATCTTGTTTCACTTTTTGGATTAGGGGGGTGTAGTTGTCTTCCTTTAAGGAAGAGCACCTTGTGGTTATCCAAATGCCTAAATATTTTACTTTCTTGACTACCTGAAGTCCCAGCGTTTCTTCTATCTCTCTTTTCTCTACTTCGGTTGCATTCTTAATTAAAATTTTAGTCTTTGTTTTGTTCAATTTAAGACCTGCCACTTCTCCATATTCGCCCAGTTCCTCTAGCATTTTTGTCCAGATTCTAGAGGGTCCTCTAATATTAGAGCCACATCGTCTGCAAAGGCTTGTGTTTTGAAGACCTCCTTCCTAGTCTTTAGGCCTTTGATATCTCCATTATTTCTAATTTTCCGTAGCAGGACTTCTAAGGCCAATATAAATAATAAGGGTGACAGGGGGCACCCTTGCCTTACCCCCTTTCTAATCTGAAATGTACTTGTCCTGTCACTATTTACTAGGATACTCGCCCTTTGATTATCATAAACACTTTCTATCATTTTAGCAAAATTTGTTCCAAATGCAGTTTGTTCCTGATATATTGCCCTAATTGATTGTATAAAATTATCTCCAAAGTGCATTTTTTCTATTATCTTAAACAAAAACTGCCAATTCAATCGATCAAATGCCTTCTCTGCATCCAAGAACACAAATGCTGCCGGGACTTGGTTGTTTTTTTTCCAAATATTCCAATAAATTTACAACTTGCCTAACATTGTATTTCATTTGTCTCCCTTGTATAAACCCTGACTGATCAGTATGAATTAATTGTTGCATGACTGGCATTAATCTATTTGCTAATATCTTCCCAAAAATTTTATAGTCAGTATTCAAAAGTGATATTGGCCTAAAGTTTTCTGGTTTAACACAGTTTTGATCTTCTTTTGGAATCAATGACACAAAAGCTGTTCTCCAAGATGGCGGAACTCCCCCCCCCAATTGAATTTTACTAAATAAAATTTTAAGCGGTTCTACCATTTCATCTTGTAACTTCTTATAATAAACAGCTGTTAATCCATCTGTCCCCGGAATTTTACCTAATTTTAACTGTTTAATAGCTGCAACAATCTCCTCAGAAGTTATTGAGCAATTCAACCCTTCTCTCTGTTCCACTGTTAAATCAGGGATATTCTTATCTTTTAAGTACTTATCTATATCTATACCTTGCATTAAATCCCCTGAATATAACTTTGAGTAAAATTCTAAAAAAGCATTTTTAATCATATCCTGTTGGTATACTTCCTTACCTCTAAATTCAATCTTTTCAATAACTCTTGATCTTTGTTTTTTTCGTAAAGTATAAGCCAACCATCTACCTGGTTTATTAGCATTGCAAAATGCATTATATTTAGCATATTGTAGGCTAGTTGCCACTTGATCAGCCATAAGCATATTAAATTGCTGTCGCAATATATTAATTGTCTCCCTAATTTTACTATCTCCTGGAGTAACCACCAGTAGTTGCTCTTTCTTTTTAATTTCCTCCTCTATCTCCTTCCGTTTCAGTTGTTGTTTCACCCTATATTTATTGTTCATATATATTAAAACTCCCCTCATATAGGCCTTACTGGCATCCCATACCATTTCCATAGATGTACCTTTATACATATTATTAATAAAAAATTCCTTCATTTGTTTTCTAAGCTCATTCACATTCTCTTCGTATCTAAATAAATTCTCATTTAATCTCCAAGATCTCCTTTCTCCCCTTTCCTGTTGTAATTCCACCCAAACTGGACTATGATCTGTTAAGGTTCTTGGACATATCTTCACCTTCTTCACCCTAGAAAGAAAATCATTTGTAGTTAATATAAAATCAATTCTAGAAAAAGATTGATGTCTGTCAGAAAAAAAAGTAAAATTTGCATCATCCACATTCCGTATTCTCCAAATATCTCTTAATTCCATGTCTTCCATCATTTCAAAAAAGGATTTGGGTAATTTAGAACATACTGATATTGTAGACAGACTTCTTTTATCTTTCCTAATGTCAATCACGCCATTCCAGTCTCCCATCATTAAAAAAGATCTATAGTCCCATTGTAATATCTTGTTATGCAAAAATTTATAAAATTTGTCTTGTTGTTGATTAGGAGTATATATTCCAATTAAAAGCATTTTTCCATTCTGAGTCAAAAGTTCAATTGCAATATATCTACCTTGAGTATCTGCTTCAATTAAGCTAGCTGGTATACCCTTCTTGACATATATAACGAGGCCATTTTTCTTTTCAGTTGTTGATGCAATAAAATGAGAACCTAATCTTGAATTTATCAAATATTTTTGATCTAAAGTTCTGATATCCGTTTCTTGCAAGCAAATAACATCATTCTTAAATTGTTTCAAATGGTGAAATATCTTTTTTCTTTTTTGTGGTGAGTTTAAGCCATTAACATTCCAAGATAAAAATTTAGTTGCCATCTTTGGCCCCTCGAAGCCTAGTGAGCATGCCCTGAAGATCTTTTTCAATCTTACTCTTAGGCCTTGCTCCTCCCATTGCTTCTGTTTTTTGAACCATTTGGGCTGCCGCTTGAGACTGTTGTTCCTTCAATTTTTCTTGAAGTCTATAAGTTGCTCGTGTCACTCGTTGCTCTCCTGGATCCTCCAATTGCTTAGGTGGACCTGATTGCCCAGCTTGGATTAAATCCTCCTCCAAACCACTTCCTCCAGCTACAACTTCTGCATAAGTTTGAACCTGCTTTCCTTCTATCTCTTGTTGAGAGATCTCCTTCTTTTTTTTCCTTTCTACCTTCTCCAGATGAGGGTGGGTGTCCAGCCTTTAAAACATTAACATAAAAGTCCTTTGCCTTCCAAGATGAGTTCAAACGATATTTCTCACCTCCATAATTCACTGTTAGACCAATTGGAATATCCCATCCGTATTGAATTTGTCGATTTCTCAACTCATTGACCAAAAATCCAAAGTCTTTTCTATCTCTCAGCATCTTGGAGGGAATTTCTTTCAAAACAATTATTTCTTTTCCATCTGCTTGAAGCTTATTTTTGTATGAGGCTTGTAAGATATCATTTCTAATCCTCCTGGATGTAAAGTAAATCACCACATCTCTTGGCAACTGTTTTTGTCTTGCCACCCAGGAGTTAACCCTGTAAATTTTGTCAATCTGAATTGCAATGTGTTCTGGTCTTTCTTCAATTATCACTGATAGGGCTTCAGCACAGATAACTCTTAAGTTTTCTCCACTATTTTCTTTCAGCCCTCTCAGCCTCAAAACAAACTCCATTGATCTATATTGCATCATAATTAGCTCTTCATCCACCTTTTCTCTTTTGGCCCCAATCTCTCCAACTTTATTTTCCAAATTCAAATTAGCCTTATTGAGTTCTTCTACTCTATCCTCCAATTCAACAATGGATTTTGACAATCCGGAGACAGCTGCAATAATATCTTCTCTTATTTCATCATGTTTTTGTTCCACAACATCTTTAATTGCTTTTATTTCTTCTGCAAATTCTTTAAATTTTCCATCTATAATTGTTGTTTGATCATTCATGGCTGCAGTTTGACCAAGCATAGCTTCCCTTATGAACTCCTTAAGATCTTTCAGTGAGGTCTCCTGACTCTGTGTTTCCACCGGATGTTGTACTTTCTGTATCACTACTGGAGAACCTCCTCCCCCCCTTGGGAGCCACTGTTTTAACTTGTTTAGCAGCCATCTTTAACCAACAAAAGAAAAGGAAAAAAAGAAAAAAATGTTTTCTTATTCTTCTAAACTTGCCAAAACCTCTTTACTCAGTACTTCCAATCGTTTGCAATTTGTCAAATAAAATAGTCCCTCTTCTATTTTTCAACAAGTTCACAATCCGGCAGCTGTATCTTTAAAAGCACAATTCACAAAAGGCAAAAGGCACTTTCGTTTCCTACTTTCACTTTCACAGCCAGTTCAAAAGTGCCATCTTTAAGCCTCCATTCAAAAAGTTTCCATTCATAACAAAGTAACCTCGGAGCTAGGTATAAATACTTGCAAATACTTGTCCCTCTGCTTCCGCTCCGTCTGCTACTGTAATCAATTGGTTCTCTTTTGAAGGCAGAGTTGGTCGCGATGTCTGGCTCTGCACTTTACAGAGTCGTCCCGGACTCAGAGCTTCAGCAGGTGAAGGGGGGGGGCTCTCACCCTCCAAGCCCCTGGAATTAATCCAGGGACTTTTGGGGAGCTCTACCCACGCCCACCGGCTCTCCTCACCTTCTTCTCCTGAAGGTGGGGATTAGAAGCCGTCAGACAGCCGATTAACGCTGTCAAAACCACTTTATGAAATCGCGGGGCTGGCGGTCTAAGGAAGACCGTCCACAATGACGGCTGTCCCAACCGGAAGTCCCACCTTCCCGGCTTTATCAGCCATGGGATGGGTTACAGCTGTAGCATATTCAAATTTACCGCTCGCTCCCTCCTTCCGAGGAGCTGAAGACAGTGGTATATGATGTCATCGACGTTGCCAACTTCGCTCCACTGTCCTCTCATTATCCTGATTCCCCCTTTCCATATACCACCCGTCACCTGCCACCTATTCGAATCACCCTCCTCCACCGTGCGCTGCCTCATGGTCCTTGTGTCGTCATGGTCGTCATATAGGGCTCTGTGTCAAGGAGTACTTGATGCTCGACACTAGGTGTGTAATCATCCCAGAGGAGGTAGAAAAAATGGGACTGAGACTGAGGACAATGAAAATGCCCATAGCGGGAGATCATTTCCAGTTCCGGATGGCAGCAGATGCTGCCTGGGTAAGCTCTTGCCCCAGTGTCTGAATCCCCCCGCCTGGAGGCCCCTTGGGGCCGGGTGCCCTGGCTTTGGGGTATCCGCCATTAAGGGCGGCTCGCCAGGGGTCTCCTGCCTCAATTCCAGGGGCTGGGCGGCCAATCCTGGTGCGCCCGAGGCTCCGGCGAGTGTGGGCGGCACACAGCGGCCATTCCCAAGGCTGTTCTGTGCCTATGTGCCTGTAGGACCCAGTGTATATCGAGATTAAGGCAGCAGGTAAAGAAGCGATCGGAAGAGGAAGGGATGCAGGCCGGAGAATAAGTAGAAAAGGAGAGACCTTGATTGGTGAAGCGATGAGGCGTCCTGCGAGTGAGAGGGGGGGTGAAGTTCCCCCCCCTGTAGCTGGGAAGGGCGCCGTGGCTGACAAAAAAGAGGAGGAAAAAAGAAGGAGACCTCTTACCTTGCTGATTTTTTGTGGAGAATGGTGGAGGCGGAATTCAGGAAGGGAGGCTGGAGGCCCCTCTCTTTGTTGGAGAGTCATGGCTGGGGCCTGATTTCCTGCTTCTTTCTACACAATTGATGACATCACCCACCTCTGGTTTCCTGTTTGACCTACTCTACAAGCCGGACTCGTTGCTCCTGTGAGCGCCCTCTGGTGGATCGTGAGGAAACAGTGCTGATTTTTAAGAGAACCTTCTCCTTTCTGGATGCTTGTGCCTACCTGAGGACCTCTCATTCTTTATTATTGCAAGATGGCTAAAGGACAAAGACCAGCTGCAGGTGACATGGAAAAAGTTTTGGAGAAATTGGCAAAGTTGGATGAGAAGCTTGTCAAACTTGATAAACTTGATGACCTGCAAAAAGGGCAATTGGAAATAAAATCTGAAATTGTAGTTATGAAAAAAGATTTAATTGCTGTTCAACAGGTGGCAGAGGAGAATAAGAAAAAGGTGGGAGGTTTGGAGGGGGAGGTGTGGGCAATCCAGAAGAGGGAAGAAATGAGAGGAAATGTAATTTTAACTTTGCAGCTGGATAGAATGTCTTATTTTCTCAGGTTTCAAAATGTGGAAGAGGTGGACCAGGAAGATCTGCGAGAAGTGATGGTTAAATTGTTGGGCGAATTTACTGAAAGAGGTTTGGACTTTATGAGATGGGATATGGATTTAGTTTATAGAGTAAACTCACAATATGCAATTTTACATAGTGTCCCAAGAGAGGTCCACATTAAATTTGTGAGAAGGAAAACAAGAGATGAAATACTGAGAATTCAAAGATCGGGGGCGCTGATATACAGGGGCAAGGAGGTCACCATTCTGAAGCAGATCCCTAGACAGGTACGAGAATTAAGAAGAAATTATTATTTTTTATCAAATAAATTGTACCTTAAGGGAATTGGTTGATGCCGGAAGGTTTGATGATTTTCTGGGAGGGCAGTAAGAAGAAAATTAATAGTGTGGCGGAGGCTCAGGCCTATCTGGAGCAACATAAGACCCTCCTAGAGGGGGAAGATACAGGAACCGAGAAAGGGGAGGTACCAGATGACCGCCGTGGCGGTCCGGGAGGAGGGGGGTGCTAAGGCCAGAACTTTGAGATGTAGAACCAAGAAATGACGAAGTGGGAGGAATCTATTACTTTGTGCCTTTTATGATATCTCTTATTTTTGTAAACTTTAATATTACTCTGGATACTGAACTGATATTTTTGTATAAATCCGGTTGTCAAATTTGAAATTTTAATAAGGGAAGATCTGCTATACGTGAAAAAAAGAAAATATATATTATCTTTGTAAAAGGATAATGAAAATTCCACATATTGTAAGCGATAATATTGTTATTTTTTAACCAATAAAAACTTTTATAATAATAATAAAAAAAGAAAATGCCCATAGCATTTTGCCAGCTGGATGGGTCACTAGCTGGAGGGGGGGCAGCCCTCTTTGTGACCAAACCAGTTGAGATATGGATGGGGGACCACTGGAAGACTTTGAGTTTTATCGTAGCCCCTGGAATAGAACGACCCCTCTTGCTTGGACTGCCCTGGCTCCAAAAATGGAACCCTCATGTGAATTGGAGGAAGGGCTTGTTGCGTATCCACTCCACTCAGCAGGGGAAAGGAAGGGGGAAAACCCTTCTGCATGGCCAAAGCTGTGAAGGATTTGGCAGCGGTTGTGAACAAACACATTGCTGTGGAGGAAAAAATCCCTAAGGAATATTGGGACCTCAGGGAGGCTTTCAGTGAGAGGGCATCAGATGTGCTCCCACCCCATCAGCCCATGGACCGCAGCATAGAAATCCTCCCAAGGGTGAAGCTCCCTAAACCAAAGATCTACTCCATGACCCCTCATGAGCTGGATGAGTTGTGGAATTTTATTGATAAAAACCTAAAACGGGGCTTCATCAAACCAGCTAGGCCGTGAGTGGCCGCCCCGGTGGTGTTCCGGGAGAAAAAAGATGTTTCTCTTTGCTTATGTGCTGAGTACAAGAACCTGAACGCCATTTGCGTAGAAAATGTTTACCCACTGCCCCTTATGAAGGACATGTTAGCTCATTTGGCCAAGGGGAAGATTTTCACTAAGCTGGACTTGAGAGAGGCTTACTATGGAATTCAAATTAAGGAAGGGGATGAATGGAAAATTGCCTTCAATTGCCCTTTGGGTTGTTTCCAGTTTAGGGTGCTCCCGTTCTGGTTACAGGGGGCACCGACAGTGTTCATGCAATTGATCAATGAGGTGCTACATGAACATCTTTACAAGGGGGTCCTAGTCTACCTAGATGACATTCTTATTTACATTGAGACCATGGACAAACACGTGAAAATAGTGCAGTCAGTCCTGAAAAAACTCAGGGCTGCTGAGCTGTATGCTAAATTGTCAAAGTGCGAGTTCCACCAGAGTAAGATTGACTATCTGGGTTACCACATATCACTTGAGGGTATTGAAATGGATCCAGAGAAAGTCTGGACAGTCTTGGAGTGGGAGCTTCCATGCACCCACAAGCAGCTACAACTTTTCTAACTTTTATTGACAATTCATTCCCTCATTTGCAAAAATTGCATTACCCATTACCAACCTCCTAAAAACAAAAGGAGAGGCTAAGCCAAAGCCTGGCCAGCTATCGGCTGCCATAGTAATGGGGGGGGGGCTCTATAGGTATTTGGGTGGGGGGAAGCGAGCTGGTGTCTTGTGATGTGACCAAATAGGAAAGAAAAGGGAGAAATATTCTGATCGTCTTCTGCACAGCTGAATGGACTTGTTGATAGCCAGTCAAGGTCAACCATTCTGCCATACCAGATGGATGGGGCCATCTGAAGATGTACCAAATATAACACCTTGGGGAGCTGGGGATTGGACAGTCAGCCAGGGTCCTTGGGGGGAGGGATTTGGGAATACTTTCAATATGTAATTTTTGTGCCTTTTGCCTCAGATCTTGCTTTCTTTTTGTTGCTATCAGTTCATGCTCAGTAAAAGTACCTTTCTCTACAAACATGGGTTTTTTCTTTCTTGAGTTTTGAACAGAGGCACACCTGAGACCCTGGAAATTGTGTAAGTGTCATTTGTGAGACAGGATGAAACACGCATCATCACAATGCAAATAAAAAAGGATGGAGGTACTAGTACTTCATGACAATACCCCTTTTTATATTTCACATCATAGCGGTTGAGGAGAAAAAGGCAAGCAAATCCCATATGCCAGCAAGTTCATGTTTATCCCATGTCCTTTATGTCCCATGTATACTGCAGCTGCCAAAAAAGCCAACACAGTCCTAGGCTTCATCAACAGAAGGATAGATTCAAGATCATGAGAAGTGAATTTATACTGCACTGATAAGACCACACTTGCAATACTGCATCCAGTTCTGATTGCCACAACACAAAAAAGATGCTGAGACCCTGGAAACTGTGTGGAGAAAAGCAACAAAGATGATAAAGGATCTGGAGGCTAAATCAAATGATGAACAATTGAGGGAGCTAGGTATGTCTAGTGTATCAAAGAGGAGGATTAGATGTGACAGTCTTCCAACATTTGAGGGGTTGCCCCAGAGAAGAAAGGATTGACTATTCTCCAAAGTACCAGAAGACAGGACAAGAAGTAATGGAAGGAAGCTCGTTAAAGAGAGATCCAACCTGGAACTAAGGAGAAACTTCCTGTCAGTGAGAACAATTAATCAGTGGAACTACTTGCTTTCCAGAGTTCTTGGAGCTCTATTGCTCCCAGATTTTGAAGAAAAGATTGGACAACCATTTGATCAGGATGGTATAGAGTCTCCCACTTGAGCAGACGTTTGGACTTGAAGACCTCTGAGGTCCCTCCCAGCATATGATTCTATGTTTTATGTCCCTCTTCCCCAGTGTCCATCCATGCTTCTTTGAATACAATATCTGGGCAGTGGATGAAGAGGCTTCCTGTGTTTTGGAAGCCTAGGCGAGATGCCGAACCTTTTCCTTCTCCTGGTCATTGCAAGAAGAGGCAGGAGAACTCTCTGCCCTGCAGACTCCTGGATGAGATCTGGGGACTCCTGGCCTGAGGACTACACCCCCAGGCCATCTCTCAGGAACAATCCTAAGCAGCCCACAGATTCTGCTTCCAAGGGTAAACTGGCTTCAGGGAATTGCCTGGTTCTCCCTTCATCCTTGCTGCTGCTCCCACATTCTACCCAGCTCAAGGCTAGCACATTCAGAGGGTTTCCTTCAAAGGCAAAGGAGCCAGGATTGTGCCTGCCCCCCCCAGTCCCCCCTCCCTGTGTATATATTCCTCAACACTTGCAGATTTATTAATTAAAAGCATCTTAACACAAGCCCGCCTTGCTTTCCTTCTGGGAGACTTCGAAGCTTAGTTGTTTTATTAACAACCCCAGATCAAAGTGGTTAATTTATATGCATGTAAATAACAAAATGCACGAAGTCGCTCAATGAGGGACCGAGGAGTCCACGGCTGCTTTTGTATAATGCATCATCTGTGGATGATGGGGAGTGTTTTCAAAACACAAAGGCATGTTCAGGATCAATTAGTTAAATACATTGCTTTATCCAGGAAAAACACTTAGAGGAACATGAAGGCAATTTTAGAAGAATCAAATTTACATTTTTACTTACTTTCCACACTGACGTTGGCTCTGAATGCCACAGAAAGTCTGGCTTTGCTGCAGTGGCAGCGGCTTCTGGGCAAGCTTGGGCAGTTGAAAGTTTCATTTCAAGCTGGATCTGGGTAATTTCTCCAAGTCTCTCAGGTTCTCTTTGTCCCCAGAGAAACCTGGCTCTGGATAAGGAAATCAGAATGCATGAGGAACTTTTATTCAGTGCAATGCAACAGTTGCTGACTTTCTTCACAGAGGCCACACAACTGCAGGGATGGGGGGCTTTGATCTGGCTCCCCCAGCTTTGATTCAAGGCAGGCTGAGCAAGGGCTGTGTGCACTAAGCCCTTCACATGGGCTGTCCTAGCCAGATGTTAAATGTCACTGTCAGATCTGCCATCTTCAGCATAGTGCTTTGTTGGCATCCTGCCATAAATGGTTAGGGGGCTGGGGGAAAGAGGAAGTAGGCAATTGACATGTAGACAGTAGAGATGAGCCAAAGGGGAGGGGCTGACAGGTTTGAGAGAAGCCAGAGGTGTGAAAACCAGCCTGTTCCAGTCATCAAGGCCATGGAGTCTGGGCAGTTACCAAAACAACTGTACAGCACATCATTGGCCAAAGACCAACTCATCAAGAAGCAAGGACTGGAACAAAGGAGAAAAGTTTGTAATCTTTTGCGCTGGAACTTTAGTTCTAGCCTGCTTTTACTGCAGCCAGTAATCCTTAGTAAAAGAACCTATCACTTCAATCAAATAATCAAGGGTCTTTCTTTCCTAAGGGCCTAGCTGGGGCAAGTCTGACAGCCACCCTTCTAAAGTCTTCTCTCTGCTTTTTCTTCCCAAACTTTCCTTTATGTACTCATTTGGGAGACTTCCTCTATTGAAGGCAGTAGCTGGCTGTCACATCCAAAGCCCAACTGGAAAATCACAAAGTGGCTGAATTACCCCACACCTTTTAATTTTTTTTAGCTTCATATGTCATGAGAATACAGCATTAATGCATAAAAAGTCACCAAAACAGCATATAAAATGTGTAGCAAAATATAAAACATCAGCACAGTTTACCATTTTAAAAACACACAGCACAAGTGATGAATAAAATTATCTATAAAATTAAATTATATACAAGCAGTTACTGGCATGGCTAAACCTAAGGCTGGCTATATAGATAGTTTAGCCATTGGGCAGGGGTGCCATGCAGAGTAGCCTCCTTGTGGTGCACTCCAGGCAACGTGACTTTATCACAGCTAAATAGTCGACACATTCCAGCTGCTGGACCTCACAAGGATTTCCCAGCATAAAGAAGCAACATGAATATGAAAATAAAAACACACCTTTAATGAAAGTCTATAAATTATCCAGATGATGAGATTCACAGAGATTCAACATCTTAAACAAAATGGAATGAAACCGATTCAGCAGTGTTAAAAAGGGCCCAGCTGAGCCGGGGTCAACGGTGCTGGTCAGTCTGATCCAAGCTGCTTAAGGGTGCTAGCCAACCGAGCTGAGTCACCCTGGCCTGAATTCTGGAGTGACTCCTTCAACCTTCTTCCTTCCTTTGCCTCCAACTCCCAAGGTCAGGTCTTGCCCAGGTGTTCTTGCTCTGCTCAGCTCCCCACACTTGATGTGGGATGTTCTTCCTTCTGGCCTCACCAAGATAAGCCTCTCCCTTTAAGGCCAGGGAGAGATAGGGAGAGTTCCTGCCAGAGCTAAACTGTTATGTTCTGGGTAAAGAATGGAGGTGAGGCCAGAGTGATTTCTAACAGTTCTTTATTCAATACTGCCTGTGAGGCAACAACAACTCGGGCGATCCGATAGTGGCGGGCAGCTCGGAGAATTCCTGGTGCCCCCCCCCTGCTCATGTCCACATAATCGCCTGGTCGCCTGCTTGCCTGCTTGGCTGTTTGTCGCTCGCTCACTTTTCCCGCCACTCAGCACTTCCCCTTCCACCAGTCACTTTTCCAGTCACTCAACACTATCCAGCCCATCCACCCAACCCCTAGCCTATATAAGTTCCCCTTCCTATGTGGCCCAGCGACTTCGCCCAGAAGTTCACCTGGCCGCTCGGACCTCACCTTGCCTCGCCTCGCTCCAACGCCTCGCTGACTGCTGCTCACTCAAAAAGGTAAGCATTGCCAGTTGCGTCCTAGCATGCCCCCCCCCCCAATCCCCGGGCTCATGTACGTCACGCAGCCACCAGGGATCATTTGCAGGCCTCATGCTACCCCCCCGGTCCCCAGGTCCCCGTGCTTGCCTGCCTGGCCTGGCTAACCATCCACCTTCACCTCCAGCCTCCAGCTTGCTTACCTTCGCTTTTTGGAAGTTCGGACCGAATACCAAGCCGCTGGTCGCAATGCCTTCCTTGCTTCACTTGCTGCAATCCAGCAATCCATTGCACCAGCAAGCAACTGAATCTCCCTGCCTGCAATCAAGCTCTATCTGCCTGCCTGCCTGCTTTGTCCAATTGGGTAAGTAACTGGGGGTTTTTTCCCCCTTGGGAGCTTTAAATAGTTAATTGGGGAGATTTTTTTAGTTGTTTTTTTTATACCTAGCCATTTAAAGTTTAGGAAGTTTTAAATTTAGCTGCTTTTATCTAAAAATAAAAATAAAATAAAATAATATTTGTGCAGCTTTCTGAGATTTTGTGTGTTTCTGTAGTAGAGTATCTTCGAGACCGCCTTCTACCGCATAACTCCGAATGACCGGTAAGATCCCACAGAGTTGGTCTTCTCTGGGTCCCGGCTGGCAGGCCTGTGGGGGAGGGCCTTCTCTGTGGCTGCCCCAGCTCTCTGGAACCAGTTACCTCCTAAGGTCTGGACCATCCCCACCCTATTGGCTTTCTGAAAAGCGGTGAAGACCTGGCTTTTCTGGCAGGCCTGGGGCCATTTATCTCGCTCTTGCGATCCAGCGAGATCCAGCCATGAATGGTGTGAATGAGTTTTAATGTTTTTAATTCTTAAATGTTTTTTGCCATGATTTGCGCATGCCCTAACATGGTGGTGCCGGCCTGAGTTGCTGTCGGGATGGGCAGCGTTTTGGTGTTTTGGGGGTCCCCTGGGGCTGCCACGACCATCGGCGCCCTCACCCCCGCTTAGGAGAGTCCCTCCCCAACTTGCTGAGGGCTTTCTTGCCCTCTGGAATGCCGGAGTTGGGGAGAAGTGAGCGAAAGAAGATTGAATGAAGCGGCAGTGGGAGGCAGCGGGATGCCGCGAGATGCTGCTGGAGGAGGAGGATTAGGGAAGCCGGCTTGCAGCGATGCCAGCTTCTTTTCCCTGCTTGCTGAGCTGCGGCATTTTGGGATCTCCTGGGGCTGCCAGGACCATCGGCGCCCCTACCCCACTTGGGAGAGTCCCTCTCCAACTCGCCGCTGCTCAGCGACTGAGAGGGAGTGAGGAAGACAGCTGCAATTTGGGAGAGGCTGGTGTTGCTGTTGCTGGACGCTGGCGGAGAGGCGAAATGGAGGCTGCCAATGGAGGCATGGCTGCTACGAAGAGACGGGATGGATGGAAAGACTTGGGGTTGGAGAGTCCGGTGGATGGCTCTGGTATTGAGCCTCCATGGGTGGCCTCTCATCCCCCCCCCTCTTCCTGGCCCTGTAATCGGCCTGAGGATCAGCCTTTCCCCCCCTCCCCACCCCGTGTGTACATGTACTCTCTTGTGGGACTGTTATGCTTCATTTCATCTGCAACCCACGTCATATTGTAAGTGGGATTGCTGTGCTGCCTTTCTTTTGTACCCCGCTTTAAATTAAATTAAATTGCATTCATTCCCATCGAAACCTCTTGGTGGATGAGGATTTGGACTTGGACAGCATTGTATGGACCCTGAGGGAGTTGACTGTTATGAACCATCTATCACCAGAGGAGATTAAACCATCAAATTTCCTACCTTTGGACATCTGGTTGGCCGCTGTGAGAGGGTGGCCAGGAAATTTTCCCTCTGAGTGACTGTATTAACCAACTCCTGCCACTGCTGTGAGAGGACAGGGGAGTCTGGGCTGTTACCATATTGAGACTTTCCTGTCCTAGGACTTTGGTGGACCCTACCAAGCTGCTTTCCCATCCTGGTCTTACTGATGTACTCAGCGGCGGAGCTATGTGCTCTGCGAGACTCCCCCCTCTCGCAGATTTGGCCCTCCACTCTATCAAGGGCCTACCTTGATGACAGGTTTTGGAACCCTGAGAGGTGGCATAGTGCGAGAAGGCGGTTGAGGGGTTTCTTACTTAAATTTTTAGGTAAACTTTTAAGGGGTGCCAGGGAGGGGGAGGGTCGGATTTTAATTCGGACTGTGGGTATGGGGGATGACCCATGGTATGGTCATCCCCCATAAAGAGAAGACCATAAAGACCTTCCCATAAAGGGAAGGTCGGGTCTAGCTGTAAAGCGCGGCATAGGGGGTGGG
>WNWU01000029.1:15222757-15244132 GCA_012654045.1 Ptyas mucosa
GCCCCCCTCATTTGCGATCTTGTTCAGGAGGTGGGAGCAGACCTGGCAGGTATTACAGAGACCTGGTTGGGCCAAGAGGGGGGGGTTCCCCTCATTGAAATGTGCCCACCAGGTTTCTGCGCATTTCATCAGCTGAGGCCACAGGGGTGGGGTGGGGGGGTAGCGGTTATTATCAAAGAAGGTCTTAGACCGAGAGAGGCCACTGTTCCTCAGACGGCTGGTTGTGAGTCCCTCCTTGTAAAGTACAGATGGGTACAGATGGGTCTGCTGATCACGTACCTGGCTCCCTGCCATGTGGCAGCAGCCCTGCCCGAGCTACTCAATGTCATCGCCGCGGTGGCGGTTGATACCCCTAGACTTATGGACATGGGGGATTTCAACCTGCCGTCTGCAGGTGAGGCGTCTGAAGTGGCTCGGGAGTTCATGGCTTCCATGACAGCTATGGACCTGACCCAACTAATTCATGGCCCTACCCACAGGGGGGGAAACACGCTGGACCTAGTTTTCATCTCTGGACAGTGATTGAGTGACCTTGAAATAGGGGATATAGTCACTGAGCCCTTGTCATGGTCGGATCACTCCCTCCTCTGTCACTGGAGGGAGGCGGAGCTGGTACGGTGGTTCCGCCCCAGGCGCCTGATGGAACCCAAGAGGTTCCAGATGGACCTTGGGCCATTCCCTGAGGCTCTGGCTCACGCCTCGACTGGAGACCTAGCGGCCACCTGGGATAGGGCAGCCGCTGGAGCTCTGGATCGGGTCGTGCCTTTGCGGCCTCTGACCCTGTGCTGATCTCACCTGGCTCCCTGGTTTACCGAGGAGCTGAGGGAGATGAAGCGCTGGAAAAGACGCCTAGAGAGTTGTTGGAGGGCCAGTCTTTCTGAATCTGACTGGACACTGGTAAGATCTCATATTAAGAATTACCTAGTGGCAATAAAAGCAGCAAAATGTAACTATTTTGCTGCTCTTATTGCATCATCAGATAACCGCCTGGCCGCCCTGTTTAGGGTGACCCGCTCCCTGCTCCACCAGGGAGCGCGGGAGGACCCCTTGGAGGGTAGAGCCGAGGATTTTGTACAGTATCTGCATGACAAAATCACTCAGATTCGGGAAAATCTGGACTGGGTGGCTAGGGCAGGTCCTGTGAATGTTATCTGGGATGAGTTTGATCCTGTGGCTCCCGATGATGTGGACAGGATTCTGGGAAGACTGAACGCAACCACATGTTTGTTGGACCCGTGTCCCTCCTGGTTAGTGCTGGCTTCCCGGGAGGTGACGCGAGGCTGGCTCCAGGGAATTAAAAATGCTTCGTTGAATGAGGGTGTCTTTCCCACCGCCTTGAAAGAGGCGGTGGTGAGGCCTCTCCTCAAGAAGCCTTCCCTGGACCCAGCAATGTTATCTAATAATTGTCCAGTCTCCAACCTTCGCTTTGTGGCGAAGGTTGTCGAGAGTGTGGTTGCGCGCAGCTCCCCCAGTACCTGGATGAAACAGTATATCTGGATCTGTTCCAGTCGGGCTTCAGGCCTGGGTACAGCATGGAAACGGCATTGGTCGCATTGGTAGATGATCTCTGGAGGGCTCGGGACAGAGGTTGCTCTTCTGTCCTGGTCGTATTAGATCTCTCAGCGGCTTTTGATACCATCGACCATGGTATCATGCTGCACCGGTTGGAAGAGTTGGAGGTGGGAGGCACCGTGCTGCGGTGGTTCTCCTCCTTTCTCTCTGACCGGTGGCAGTCTGTGTTGGCAGGGGGGCAGAGGTCGACTCCGAGGCGCCTCATTTGTGGGGTACCACAAGGGTCGGTCCTCTCGCCCCTCCTGTTCAACATTTATGTAAAGCCGCTGGGCAAGATCATCCGTGGTTTCAGGGTGCAGTATCATCAGTATGCTGATGATATGCAGTTGTACATCTCCACCCCGGACCACCCCAACGATGCCCTTGAAGTGATGTCCCGGTGCCTGGAGGCCGTACGGATCTGGATGGGGAGTAACAGGCTCAGACTCAAACCATCCAAGACCGAGTGGCTGTGGTTTCCGATGTCCCGATATAATTAGCTGGCGCCATCGCTGACTATTGGGGGTGAATCATTGGCCCCCACGGAGAGGGCTCGCAACTTGGGCATCCTCCTGGATTCATGGCTGTCTTTAGAAGAGCATATGACGGCCGTGACCAGGTTCGCCTGATTCGCCAGTTGCGTCGCTTTCTGGATTGGGACTCCCTACACACGGTCACTCATGCCCTCATCACTTCCCGTCTGGACTACTGTAATGCTGTCTACATGGGGCTCCCCTTGAGGAGCACTTGGAGGCTCCAACTGGCGCAGAGTGCGACCGCGCGGGTGGTTATGGGAGCGACATGGCGTTCCCGTATGACACCTCTCCTGCGCGAGCTGCACTGGCTCCCGGTGGTCTTCCGAGTGCTCTTCAAGGTCTTGGTTACCACCTTTAGAGCGCTCCATGGCTTAGAACCTGGCTATTTACGAGACTGCCTGCTGCCACCAGTAGCCTCCCACCGGCCAGTTTGCTCTCACAGAGAGGGTCTCCTCAGGGTACCGTCAACTAAACAATGTCGGTTGGCGACCCCCAGGGGGAGAGCCTTCTCTGTGGGGGCACCTACCATCTGGAATGAGCTCCCCACAGATATACGAAGGACCCCGGACCTACGCACCTTCCGCCGCGCTCTTAAGACCTTTTTATTTAATCAGGCTGGCCTGGCCTAATTTCTCCTTTTAATAATTATGTAATTTTGTAATTTTAACTTGTTTTAAATTATTAGGGTTTTAAATATTAAGGCCAAACTATTTAATCAGATTTTAATTGTTTTAAATTTTGCATGCATATTGTTTTACTATATGGCTGTTCACCGCCCTGAGTCCCTCGGGAGATAGGGCGGTATACAAATCAAATAAACCTAAACCTAAACCTAATAATGATTTTAAATGCATTGTGAGCCGCCCTGAGTCTTCGGAGAGGGGCAGCATACAAATTGAATTAAATAAATAAATAAATAAATAAATAAATAGTGTTTCACTCTAACTACACAAACACAAACACACAAAATCTCAGAAAGCTGTATGTGGCATTTTGTGTGTGTAAAGTGTGAAAGTTGTTTTTTGGGCTTTTTGTGGCTGTGTGAGGTTCCTGCTTGTTGCAGAGGCCATTTTGGGTCTAGCACAGCTGTTTTTATATTGTGGGTGAGCCAGTTGTGTTGTGTTGCATTGTGTTGTGTTGTGTGAAAGTTGTTTTGGGGGTTTTTTTGAGGCTTTTTGAGGCTTTTTGTGTGCTTTTACATTGTGTGTCATCAGCTAACAAAGCTGCTTTTTTTTTTTTGCAGTAGCTGCCGCCTTTAACAGGAAGGATGAAAAGGCAACAGACTTTGATGGGTTTCTTGGCCAAGAAACCAAAACTTGAACAACCACCAGCAGAAGTGAAACAAAAACAAAAATCCCCTGCGCCACAACCACCACCACCTGAAACTGGAGAAAGCAGCAAATCAAGTATAGAGTCACCCGCCGCACCCAAAATCGGAAGCATTTTTCCAGACTGCTGGACCATACAACAGTACAGCTATTTCCAAGAGTAGTATGATGGTTTGGAAGTTTCAAATACTGTGCGAAACATGGGTTTGCAATGGAGAGCAGTATTCATATGTCCAAAGAGAGGAAGCTTTTCAAGATTGAGCCAGCTGGGAAAAACAAGGAAGTGCACCAGGAGTCTCTCCAGAAGAAAATGAGAGAACATTTCCTATCAAAATCACACATCATTTGTAGAGACAATGTAAAAGAAGCTGAGCAGGAAGCCAGAACAAAAGTAATGGGCAAGATTTCTGAAAGGCAATTTGGCACCACTTCTAAAATGTTCAACACTGTTTACAGCCTGGCAAAAGCATGCAGATCAATTTCAAGCATAGAGGAATTGATAGAATTACAAACTGAAAATGGAGTAGATCTGGAAGCAGGATTGCATTCAAGGCCAACAGTTGTGAAAATAGTTGAGTGCATTGCAAATGAAATTAAAACCCAAATGTTTTCCAGCATCATTGCACGGAATCTGAAGACATGTCTGATCATTGATGAAGCCTCAACAGTATCCTGTATACCAGTTCTGATAGTTTTCTTAAAGGTTGAGGACTCAGAGGACCCACCAACTATTTTTGTCAAGCTTGTTGAATTGAAGAAACAAGATGCAAAGACAATGTGTTCTGCAGTTTTTGAAAGTTTACATAAGGTTAGCTTTACCCGGGACTACCTACAAAAAAATTTGATAGCGTTCTGCTCTGATGGTGCCAGTGTGATGCTTGGGAGAAAATCTGGAGTGAGCACCAGAATAGCAAACGAGTTTCCAAACTTCATCATATGGCACTTCTTGAACCATCACCTCCAACTTGTTTTAGATGATGCCATAAAAGAAATAAAGCAAGTAAATCATTTAAAAAAATTTATTGATAAGATATGCTCTATTTTCTAGCAGTCCAATAAAAACCAAATTGAATTTGATGAAATATCTGAAGAACTTGAAATTAACAACATAAGGATTGGTCGAGTTTTTGGGCCAAGATGGGCTGCCTGTAGTTTACAGCAGTGGTGAAATCTAAAACTTCTGTGGGTGTGGCTTGGTGGTGGTGGTGGTGGTAATGTGACTGGGTGCGCCTGGCCAATTTTTTTTTTTACTTTTAAAACCATTTTTTCTACAACCTCTTCAGCAAAAAGGTTGTAAAAAAATGCTTTCAAAAGGTTCTGACGATCCCAGCTGAGTTGCCTGATCGGCAGAGGCTTTTTTCCTTTTAAATGTCTCTGACGATTAGGTAACCCAGCTTGGATCATCAGAGGCATTTAAAAGAAAAAAAGCCTCTGGAAATCAGGCAACTCAGCTTGGATTGTCAGAGGCATTTAAAAGGAAAAAAGGTTTTTTTTTTCTTTTAAATACCTCTGATGATCCAAGCTGAGTTGCCTGATCAGCAAAGGCTTTTTTTCTTTTATAAGCCTTTGACGATCCCAGCTGAGCCATGCAATCATCAGAGGCTTTTTTTTTTACTTTTAAAAGCATTTTTTCGGCCAAAGAGGTTGTAGAAAAAATGCTTTTAAAAGTAAAAAAGAGCCTCTGATGATTGTGCAGCTCGGCTGGGCATGGGGGGGGGGCAGGGACTTTTGCTACCAGTTCTCCGAACCAGCAGCCTCCATCGCTACCAGATCAGGCGATCCGATCCGAACCGGGAGCATTTCACCCCTGGTTTATGGGCAACCATAGCTGTGTGGCGTTGATGATAGACATTTTGGAGGAAATTTCACTTCTTTCAACTGCACTGCAAGCATGCAATATGGACATAATAAAAGCTGAAAAACTGGTGAGAAGATCAATAAAGGCATTTGAACTGCTAACAAAGGGAAAGGGCCTATACGAAAAAAAAAGTTGAAGGACTAATTACCTCAGAAACCTTCAGGAATATAAACTTTATAGAAAACCATCGATTTGTTGGTCTTCATTGAGAAAGACTTTTACAAAGTATCATCAAAAATTTGCAGAAATACTGATGGACCGTGAACATTTAAAAACTGGGAACCAACTGCAAGACACCACAAATAAACTACAGTTTCTACAGTTTTTGGTGCCAGAGTACTGGGATTTTGAGGAAATAGTCGTTCCATGGGCAGCAGCTGAAGAACAACTGTGCACATTTAGTGACTTTTCAACTACAACATTGACATCAATGACTATAGAGATTTTGTGGAGAATGTCTTAAAAGTTTCAAAGAGGTATGCAATTCCTGACAGTATCAAAAAAGCAAAAGATATTGTCAGAACAATTGCAGTGAGTTCTGCAGAAGCAAAAAGGGTTTTTTTGAAAATGAACCTGATATGTTCAGAGAGCAGAAGTCGCCTAGCCGTTCCCAATCTAACCAACCTCATGACCATTAGCGTTACTGGACTACCTCTTCCAAAATGGGACCCTATTCCTGCGGTGAAAAAATGGTTCAGTGTTGTGGCCCACCAGTGGTCTGCGCGGATTGTTGCTGATCCCAACGATGAGGAGGCTGGTGTGGTGTCACGCCAGCAGCCTGTGCAGAGGCAGAGACTCAGCCAGGGCCTTCAGAACCTCCAGAGGCCCCTTTAAGTGCAGAGGATGAAGTGGAGGAGCCTCTTCTCAATGCACGAGCACGCAGAGCTGCCAAAAGGCAGGAGTGGTTACTCAGGAAGAGGTCTCCTCGAGAGTAAGGCTTGGGGCTAATTGGCCACTCCCTTAGCCTATTTAAGTTTGCACACAGCTTGTAAAAAGCTGCAGGAAACAATGTGTGTTTGTCCATTCATTCGCTGATCATTGAATTTGAATTTTCTCTGCAAACCTGGCTTCTGGGCTTTCTGCCAACTGTAGTAAGACTCTATCTTATCTGTGGAATTTCTGGCAGGTTCTTAAGAACGTTTTATTAACAGCCTGCATTTGCAAAAGACTATTTTGAAGTAACTGAGTTTTGTTTGGAGTTGTGTGTGCTACATTCTTTGGGATCCGTAGCTGGGGCAAAACATTCAGAGAATACCATTGCTCAGCCAATGATCCACGCATCAAGTGCAAGAAAAGTGGAAGTGAGGAGAGTGCCACTGAAATAGCTATATGGAAACATCTCAAAGCTAAAGACGACTAACAATTTTATGTAAGTATTTATGTACATCTTTTATTGTTTTTTATTGTTTTGTGTACTTCTGTTATTCTTATTTATGTATTAAGTGGTTAAATTTGTATATCATGTTATATCTCCTTTTAGGTCATTATTATCATTGGTGCAAGAAGCGACGTTGAAGACAACACTTTTATTGCTCTTATGTAAGTATTTGTGTACCTCATTGTTTTGTATACTTCGTTTATTATTTAAGAATTTATTGCATGAAATAATTGGTATATCTTCTTTTTTTTATTGAAAAAGTTTTACAAATACAAATTTTCCCCCTTTTTCCCCCCCACCCTTGCCCAACATTATAAAATACATATAGAAAAAATATATAATTCCCTTCCAATCCCACCCTAAACCTCCCCCTCCACCCCTTTCCCTCCCATCCCCCTTGACTTCCATTATATGCAATACTAATATTCCCAAACAATATATATGTTATTCATCCTTCCATATCTTTTTCTATATTTACTAGCATAATCATCAATCCCTCTCAGCTGAAAGCTACATAATATTTTCTAGTCTGATACTTATTCTGTATATACTCAATCCATTTATTCCATTCTTGTATATACTTCTCATGCGTCTGGTCTTTTAAAAAGGCTGAGATCTTCGCCATTTCTGCAAATCCAGCCATCTTCTGAATCCATTGGTCCACACTCTTTCAGTTCAAAAAAAGGTTGTGGTAATTTAATCCCTAATTTGGCCGTACTTTTTTTATCGATTTTAGGTTGAATTACTCCATTCCAGTCACCCATTATTATAATAGTTGAATAATTCCATTCCAAAATTTTTAAATGAAGCAACTTATAAAAATTTTCCTGCTGCTGATTTGGAGCATATATTCCGACCAACAAGATTGGTCCATTATCTGTAATAGTTTCAATTGCAATATATCTTCCATCTTCGTCTATTTCTATAGTTTTAGCTACAAGTCTTTTATTTATATATATCACCACTCCATTCTTCTTTTCCAAATTTGAAGCAACAAATTGCATTCCCAATCTTGAATTTATCAAATATTTCTGATCTTGCAATTTTATATGAGTCTCCTGTAAACAAATAACATCATTATGAAATTGTTTCAAATAATGAAATATCTTCCTTCTTTTTTGTGGAGAGTTCAGTCCATTAACATTCCAAGACAAAAATTTAAGTGCCATTTGATCCAGTCTGAAGTTTTGAAAGCAATTGTTGAAGATTCTTTTCTACAGAAGTAATCTTCGGTTTAGCTCCTCCCATGACTTCAGCTTGCTGCTTCTCTTTAACTCTCTTTTAACGTTGTGGCTTGTAATGTTCTTGCTGCTGTTCCTTCATTTGTTTAGACATCGCTCTGGTTATACGTTGCTCTTCCATTTTAGATGTTATCAATTCAAGAGCCAGCGCCTCCTCTGTGATAGTTTTAGACATTTCTTCCAAAGGAGAAGCTTCAAATGGTGCAAAAGGATCAACCACAACACCACCTACAGCTCCCATTGTCTCTCTTGCCTCCTTTTGCGACTGCTTTATTTTTGCTTCTATTTCTTGATCAAACTCAGCTTGTAATTGAGCCTCCTTATCTATTGGTGAAGATGTACGTGGAGGAGGAGAGCCCACTTTCAAAACATTGTAATAAAATTCTTCTGCTTTTGCAATAGTATTAAGGCGGTATCTCACTCCTCGCAGCCTCAATATTACACCTATTGGGGCATCCCATCTGAATTGTATATTCTGTTTTTTCAGTTCTGTCACCAAAAATCCAAAATCCTTTCTATCTCTTAACATTTTAGGTGGCAATTCTTTAAAGACTCCAATCTCACTTCCATCAACTTGAACAGTTGTAACAAAGGAATTTTGCAAAATATCATTTCTTATTCTTCTATCTGTGAAATATATCACCACATCTCTAGGCAGTTGCCTTTGTACCGCCACACGAGAATTAACTCTGTACGCCTTGTCAATCTTACACAGAACCACACCTGGTTCTACCTTCAACAAAACTGCTAAAGCCTCTGCACAAATTTTCCTAAGATCTTCCCTGCTGTTCTCTTTTACACCTCTCAGTCTGATAGCATATTCCATTGATCGAAATTGCATCATAGCAATCTCATTTTGCATTTTTTGTGTAATTTCTTCAATTTCAACCATTCTTGAATCAGAGGCTCTAAATTTAGTCTCCATCTCTGAGGCAAGATTATCCACTTTTTTATCAATCTGCAACACTACCTCAGACAGGCCTTTAGCCACTGTTTGAATATCTTGTTTAACTGCTTCATATTTCTCTTGAACAATTCCTTTGACCTCCTGCTCTGATCTTTGAATTTCTTTAATAATAAGGTCATAATGGCTTTCTTCCTTTGTCTGAGTTTGCAGCTGCGCTATTTGAGGCTGCTTCTGCTTATGAGTGGGGGAATCCCCCCCCTGCTTGCTTTGTTGCCATTTTGCCTCTTACAGATCTTCCTTTTCCACAAATTCTAGCAACTTTTCCCAAAAGGTTCTCCAGATTCAATCAGGTCTAAAACAATCAATTGCTGCTTTTTTCCCCCTATTTTATTTTATTTCTTGCCACTTTTCTTTTTCTTCCAGCCGGATTTGTTACTGTTAAAATGTAGCCAAATACACAGTTCAGATTACTTTCGCTTTCAGCTGCTCTCCGCTAAAAGCAAGCGCCATTTTTTTTCCCTTTCCTTTTCAGTTCCAAGTTACTTTAATCCTCCAAATATTTCAGAAAAAAACTTTAAATACTTGCAATTTGACAGGAAGTCCAAAACTTTCTCTTTTATTGTTTGATGGTAATAATGCTGCCACGCTATCTTGCTCTGCGGTTTGCAGAGTTTCCCAGCCGTCCGGAGCTTCAGCAACTTGAGTAGGGAGTCCCACCCTGTTAACTCCCCAGAAACGGGAAAAAAAACACTCTGGGGGTCTCACAGGGGACTCTACCTTCTGCCACCGGCTCTCCTCACGACGTCCTCTTGGCTCGGAGTTTTTTGAGCCGTTTCTAGTCTCCGAAACGGCTCTTTACAGGTGGCTGGGCTGGCGGTCTTCAAAGGACCATCAGCGATGGTCCGTGGCAACACCGGAAGTAGGTATATCTTCTTTTTGTACAGCAAAAATGGGCAAAGAAGTGACATCAACTTGGCCACGCCCACCTGACTACCAAGCCACACCTACCAGGCCACCTGACTACCAAGCCCCGCCCACCAATTTTTATTTTTATTTTTTTAATTTGATTTATATGCCGCCCTTCTCCAGAGACTCAGGGCGGCTTACAATGCGCTAAGCAATAGCCTTCATACTTTTGTATATTTATACAAAGTCAGCTTATAGCCCCCACAATCTGGGTATTCATTTTACCTACCTTAGGAAAGATGGAAGGCTGAGTCAACCTTGAGCCTGGTGAGATTAGAACTTGCAGTAATTGTAGGCAGCTGAATGTTAATCAGTGCCTTAGTCTACTGCACCACTCAGGCTCTTTAACCCACACCCACAGAACTGGTAGCGAAAATTTTTAGATTTCACCCCTGAATCTAATATATGTAGTCTTTTAGGTAGGCAGGGTGGTGATGTGTCCATCCTGACCCACGAAGTTCCATTTCAAGACCAGTAGCTCTAGAGCCTTGACTAGGCGGAGTGGCTGACGCTGCTTCAGGTGCAGCTTGTGGCAGCAGCAAGGGCTTGGTCACTGGGAACCATAAAGGGAACAGGGTCAGCAGGCATCTGCCTCACCACAGTCCCTTGTCGGTACTGTTGGTGGTGGCGGCTGAGTTGGTGTGTCCTTAGCCAGGGTTGTCTCTGGTGGAGTCCATTCTGGCTGGCAGCAGATGGAGGTTCTGAGGTGGCCATGCAGTTGGTCAATGTGGCAGCACCACAACCTGCCATCTTCAAGGGCCACCCTGTAGGAACATGGCCAAGTAACATCCTACATCCTATATCCTACCCGGGCAGGAATCCAGGAAGGGCCCCTGGCATAGTTGTGGGCATAGACAAGGTCACCCAATGAGAATGACGAGAGCTGGCTGCTCGAGTCTTTAGGGACCTCCAAGGAGTAGTCCAGATACAGCCAGTCCAAGTTAGTCTGCAGATGGTGACCCATTAGGAGTTTGGCCGGACTTCTGTTGGTGGTGGAGTTTGGTGTGATGTACTGGACCAGGAAATACTCAGCTATCTATGTTTGCCAGTCCCCCGGGCCCATCCTTGTCAGTGCTTCCTTTGCTGATCGGATCATCTGCTCAATATGCCCATTGCTAGCAGGATGGAATGGTGCACTCAGTGTTTGACAAATGCCGTGGCCCGCCAGGAACAGCTCGAAGTGGCTTGATGTGAGCTGTGGCCTGTTGTCTGAAATGAGGACAGTCCACGGGTCACAAACAGCCTTCCAAGGGCCTTGATCATGGCATTTGAGGTGGTTGATGTCATGAGTACGACCTCAAGCCATTTTGAGTAGGCATCCACAACCACCATAAAGGACTGTCTATGGAAAGCCCTGCAAAGGGTGTCTTGGATGCTTTCCACTCATGTGCTGGAGCAGAGGGGGGGGCTGGCCTTGACTCTTGGCAAGGCTGACAAGATGTGACCCAATCAGTGATTGCCTTGCCTAAGTTGGGCCATCAGACAAAAATGTGGGTGAGTGCCTTCACCTGCATGATGCCTGGGTGGCCTACATGAAGAGCTTCCAAAACTGGCCATTGCAGCCTCTGGGGTATCACCACACAACTTCCACAGAGTAGGCATCCCCATTGAGCGGACAGCTCATGTTGCCAGATGTGGAAGGGAAGGGACTCTGTGCTGACTGGCACCTTCAGCCACCCCCTCCACACTCAGTTGAGAACTTGGATAATGACATGGTCCTTAGCGGAGTGTGCAGCGATCTCTGATGCTGTAATGGGGCTGGACAGCAGGTCTTCAATTAATAAAATAGATTATGCTGGGGCTGGATCCTCAACAGCAGTCGGGAGCAGACATCGGCTGAGGGCATCCACATGGCTAAGTGTCTTACCTGGCTGATGCAGGAGGCAGTAGCTGTATGCAGCTAGGAACAGAGTCCAGTGCAGCATACAAGGGGACAAAACTTGTGGTGTTTGGCGGTCCCCTGTGAGCAGGCCCAGTAGTGGCTTGTGATCAGTCACAAGGTCAAATGGTTTGCCACAGAGGTATTCATGGGAGCGTTTGACTCTTGCGACCACATCAAAGCTGTAGTTTTGTTTCAGCCAATGACAAGGTCCATGAGAAGAAAGTGACCGGGGCCTCTCTTCCATTTGGGAATTGGTAGCTTAAAACAGCACCAACACTGAATGGAGAGGTGTTGTAGGTGAGAACCAAGGGAAGATTCTCGTTGTACTGCACCAGGGCGCTGTTTGAAGACAGTAGCTCCTTGACAGCAGAGAAGGCAGCAGTTTCTTTTCAGCCCCAGGACTAAGATATCTTCTTGTCGAGCAAGCAATGGAGAGACTCAGCTATGGAAGCTTTGTGCAGCAAGAAGACGCTGTAGAAATTTAGGAGTCCCCAAAACACCTGGAGTTCGGTCTTGTTCTTGGGTGTGGGAGTTTCCAGGATGGCTTGGACCTTTGCCTGTGTAGGGTGTACCCCAGAGGCATCAATAAGGTAGCTGAGGAACTCTACCTGTGGAACAGTGATCTTGCACTTTTTTTAACTTTGAGGCCAACTTCCTGAAAACAGGTGAGTACCACTCACAGACGGTCGAGGAGTTCGGCGCTGTTGGCCGCTGATACTAAGACATCATTGAAATAGGGGATGACACCTGGGATGCCTTGCAAGAGATCCTCCATCAGGCTCTGGAAAAGTCCACGCTCACCCCAAATTGCAGCTGGCAACATCTAAAAGCTCCTTGATATGTTACAATCATCTGAGCCTCAGCCATGGCATCATCAACTGATAGCTATTGGTAGGCTTGGGCAAGGTCCAGTTTAGCAAAGACCTTTCCCGCACCCAGAGAGTGCAGCAGATGTTGGACTATGGGCACCAGGTATGCATTTGCTGTAACGCTTTATTTAGTGTACATTTATAGTCTGCGCAGATGCAGATAGAACCAGCTGGCTTCACTGGGGTCACAACTGGAGTCTCCCATTTTGCGTGGTCAACCAGTTCCAGGATTCTTTTTTTAATTTTATTTATATGCCGCCCTTCTCTGGAGACTCAGGGTGGCTTACAACGCATTAAGCAATAGCCTTCATACTTTTGTATATTTTATACAAAGTCAGCTTATTGCTGCCACAACCGGGTCCTCATTTTACCCACCTTAGAAAGGGTGGAAGGCTGAGTCAACCTTGAGCCTGGTGAGAATTGAACTCACAGTAATTGCAGGCAGCTGGATGTTAAGTGCTGCCTTAGTAGGAGGCATGGATTCCTTGGCTGATGATCTTGTCGAGTTGTTCATCAACCTTTGAGTGCAAGGCAAACTCTTTGCGACTTCATTTGGATTGGAGCAACCTGGGGGTCAAGATTGAATGAGATGGGTGTGCCTGTATACCTGCCCAGGTTTCCATCAAAGATGTCTGCAAAATCAGACATTAAGGCCTCGATATCAGAATCACTGACAGAGTTGATGCCAGTGATTCCCAGACCCTGGGAGGAGAACCAGTCCAGTCCTAGGAGACTTGGTAGGGAGCCGTCCACTATGAGCAGTCACAGTGGGCCCAAGAAATCCTTGAAAGATACTCTAAAAGTGCCAAGAATGCTATTCCCCTGGTAGTCTCAGAGGTGAATATGGTTGAAGTCCAATTGTCTTTTTGATATTCTTGGCACTAATCTCTTTAGTGTACTCCAGGAGATGATGATTATTGAAGATCCCATGTCCACCTCCATGTGGCAAGGAGACCCCTCAATCAGGATGGTGACATGGACCTTCTTGCAAGAGGAGAGGATGGCTTGACCAATGACTGCTTCTGCCTTGCAGGTGCCTCTGGAGACAGTGAAGCAGTCCTCTCCAAGACTCTGTTATTTTTTCTGCATTCTTTTGGGGCACGTTTCTAGGCTCACAGGGGTAGCTGTCAGTTCATTTGCACAGACCCTGGCCAAATGTCCTTTCTTTTCACATCTTTGACAGATGGGGTTCTTGAACTTACATGCCATTCACAGGTGATTGCCACCACAACCAACACATACTGTTTGCCTCTTTTCTGTGGCCACATTCCTCCACTTGGAGGATTTGAGGTGATAGATGTCATCATCCTCATCTGCTGATTCACCGTGGTTAGTATCTTCATGGTGCACAGTGACAGGTTTCCATGATGCTGATGGGCTCTTTGATTTTTGAATCTCAATCGTTGACTGACTGGACATCTCAGCTGCTTGTGCCTCATCAAGCACCTTCTGCAGGGTGAGGTCTGTTTTTGCAAGGAGTCGCCACTGTAGCTTGACATACCTCATAGCACAGACCACTCTGTCCAATAGAACATCATCTAAGTCCCTAAACTCACAATACAGGGCTGCCTTTCGAAGGGTAGCATTATTTGTTGATGGATTCACCTTCACCCTGATTCTGATCATGGAAGGCATGCTGACTTGTGATTCGCAAAGGTTTGGGCACATAGGGAGTCTGTAGCTTGCTCTGCAGCATGCCCCATGGTGCAGACTAAATGGCCAGTGGAGTGAGGAGAGCCCTGGCCATCTCAAAGATCTCTGGGCCGCAGATAGATAAAATCTATAGAGTTAACTCCTGGGCGGCAAGACAAAGGCAGTTGTCAAGAGATGTGGTGATCTATTTTACAGCCAGGAGGATTAGGAATGATATTGTGCAAGCCTCTTACAGGAATAAGGTTCAAGTAGATGGAAAAGAACTGACTGTTTTGAAAGAGATTCCTCCTAAGATGTTAAGAGACAGGAAGTACTTTGGCTTTTTGGTAAATGAGCTGAGAAACCGTCAGATTCAATATAGATGGGATGTTCCAACTGGTTTAACAGTGAATTATGGTGGAGAAAGACATCGCTTAAATACACTCTGGAAGGCTAAGGATTTTTATGCTAATGTCCTAAAGGCTGGATGCCCGCCCTCACCAGGGGGGGCTAGAAAGGAAAAGAAAAAGGAGATGCTACAACAAGAGAAAGAGAAAGAGGAAAAGGAGAAGGAGATGTTACTACAAGAGAAAGATCAAAAGCGGATACAAACTTATGCTGAAGCTGCAGCTGGAGGAATTAATCTGGAAGTGGAGCTTGCTCAATCAGGGGGTTTACCCCCAATTTCAGAATCACCTAAAAAGTTAGAGGAGCCAAGAGAACAGTGTGTGACACAAGCAACTTATAAACGTCAAGAACAACTTAAGGTTCAACCACAAATTTCATCTCAAGAAGGTCGTAAAACAGAAGCCGTGGGAGGAGCTAGGCTGAAGACTACGATGGAGGAGGACGTTCAGCGCATGCTCATGAAGCTTCGAGGGGCCAAAGATGGCAACTAAATTTTTATCCTGGAATGTCAATGGTTTAAATTCACCACAAAAAAGAAAGAAAATATTTCATTACTTGAAACAATTTAAGAATGATGTTATATGTTTGCAAGAAACACATATTAGACTATCAAACCAAAAATATTTGATAAACTCAAGATTAGGCACAAATTTTATTGCAGCATCATCGGAAAAGAAAAATGGCCTAGTTATATATGTAAAGAAGGGTATACCAGCTAAATTAATTGAAACAGATGTTCAAGGCAGATATCTTGCAATTGAATTATTAACCCAGAATGGAAAAATGCTTTTACTTTGGATATACGCACCCAACCAGCAACAGGAAAATTTTTATCAATCCTTACATACTAAAATAATACAATGGGACTATAAATTTCTTATACTGATGGGAGACTGGAATGGAGTAATGGACACACAGAAAGACAAAAAAAGTTTGTCAAAGACTTCATCATGAGCTAAATTACCTAAACCTTTTTTTGATATGATGGAAGATATGGAGTTACGAGATATATGGAGAGTGTGGAATGCTGATGAAAGAGATTTTACCTTTTTTTCAGACAGACATCAATCCTTTTCTAGGATTGATTTCATACTAATCACAAATGATTTTATTTCCAGAGTGAAGAAGGTGAAGACATGTCCTAGAATTTTAACTGATCATAGTCCAGTTTGGATGGAATTAGAATTAAAAGGGGAAAGGAGGAAAAGGGGGAAAGGAGGAAATGAAAATTTATTTAGATATGAAGGAAATGTCAATGAGCTTAAAAAACAAATGAAATATTTTTTGTTATTAATTATGGATAAGGGTACCTCAATGGAAATGGTGTGGGATGCTAGTAAGGCCTATATGAGGGGAGCTTCATATGAATAATAAACATAGATTGAAACAACAACAGAAATGGAAAGAGATTGAGGAGGAAATAAAAAAGAAAGAACAATTACTTATACTAATCCAAGTGATAAGAAAGTAAAAGAGATTATAAATATATTACGGGAGCAATTCAATATGCTGATGGCAGACCAGGTGGCAACCAGTTTACAATATGCTAAACACAATACATTTTGTAACACTAATAAACCAGGTAGATGGTTGGCCTATATGCTGAGAAAAAAACAAAAATCACGAGTTATTGAAAAGATAGAATTTAGAGGTAAGGAAGTTTATCAACAGAATTTGATTAAAAAAGCTTTTTTGGAGTTTTATACAAAGTTATATGCTAAGGGTGCAGAAATAGATAGATATTTAAATGGTGAGAATATTTTAGAATTAACAATGGAACAGAGGGAAGGGTTGAATCAACCAATAACCGCTGAGGAGATTATTGCCGCAATTAAACAGTTAAAAACAGGCAAAGCCCCGGGAACAGATGGATTAACAGCTGTTTATTACAAGAATTTACAGCTTGAAATGGTAGAACCACTTAGAGTTTTATTTTGTAAAATTCAATCAGGTGGAGGAGTACCTCCCTCTTGGAGAACAGCTTTTCTTTCACTGATTCCAAAGGAAGATCAAAATTGTACTAAACCTGAAAATTTTAGACCAATATCATTTTTGAATACTGATTATAAAGTTTTTGCCAAGATACTGGCCAATAGGTTAATGTCAGTTATGCAACAGATAGTTCACAATGATCAATCAGGGTTTGTAAAAGGGAGACAAATGAAATACAATGTTAGACAAGTGGTTAACTTATTGGAATATTTGGAAAAAAACAACCAAGTCCCAGCAGCATTTATATTTTTGGATGCAGAGAAGACATTTGATCGATTGAATTGGCAATTTTTGTTTAAGATAATAGAAAAAATGTGTTTTGGAGATTGTTTCACTCAATCTATTAAAGCAATATATCAAGAGCAAACTGCACAAATTATAGTCAATGGAGGTTTAACTGAGGTATTTAAGATTGAGAAAGGAACACAGCAGGGCTGCCCTTTATCTCCACTGTTGTTTATTTTGACTTTAGAAGTTTTATTGAATAAGATATGTGACTTGAATAAAATAAAGGGGGCTGTAATTAAACAGCAAGATTACAGAGTAAGAGCATTTGCTGATGACTTGGTTGTTACTCTATCTCAACCCCTAGAATCACTTTCTCATATGCTGGACATACTAGCTCAATATGGTAAGATATCCGGATTTAAAGTAAATCAGCATAAGACAAAGGTGATAGTTAAGAATATGTCTATATCTCTATATAGACAACATGAATATAAGCTACGTGCATTCGCAGATGACCTGGTTGTTACCTTAACCCAACCATTACAATCTGTTAAAGTATTAATGGATACAATTAAAGACTATGGATTAATATCTGGCTTCAAAATAAATGCAGCCAAAACAAAGATAATAGCCAAAAATATGACTGTTAAACAAAAACAAGAGATGGGGAGTGAAACAGGATTTGAAGTAGTTAAAAGGGTCAGGTATTTAGGTATAAATATCCTGACAACCAATTCGAAATTATATCATCACAACTATGAATTATTGTGGCAAAAGATGCAATTAGAGATTCAGAGTTGGCAAAAGTTACAACTGTCACTGTTAGGAAGGATAGCTGCCATAAAAATGAATCTTTTACCAAGGTTTTTGTTCCTCTTTCAAACAATTCCAATACTTAAAGAGTGGCAAAAAGGTATAAATGCTTTTGTATGGGCAGGAAAAAAACCTTGAGTTAAACAAAAAAATAATGCAGGATTCTCGAGAAAGAGGACTTAAATTGCCCAACTTAGGGCTTTATTATGAGGCAGCTGTTTTATCATTAGTTAGTGATTGGATTAACTCAACAGAGGAAAGGATATTAAATGTTGAAGGATATGGCCTGGTTTTTGGCTGGCATGCATATTTACTTTATGATAAAAAGGTAGATACTACTTTTAAAAGTCATATATTGAGAAGTTCTTTGCTACGTGTCTGGAAGAAATATTGTTATAAGCTAAATGATAAAATTCCGATTTGGACAATACCCAGACACGTGATTGAAAATATGAATATAGAACAAAAGCAAGAAGGGATTACATATGAGCAACTTTTGGATAAGGAAGGAAATGTTTATCATTTAAAAACTATTCAACAATTAAAAGAAGAAGGAATAATTAAAACCTGGTTTCAATATGGCCAGCTACAGGCCAGATGGAAAGAGGACCAAAAGAAGGGTATTTTGCAATATGAAGAGAATTTGATCAAGCAGATAAGAGACCAGAGCCAAATGCATATAAAAAGGTTATATAATGTATTATTGGAAATAGATTCCGAGACAGAATTAGTTAAGGATTGTATGATAAAGTGGGCACAAAATGTAGGGGAAATAATAATGTTGGATACGTGGGAAATTATATGGGTAAGAAATGTAAAATTTATGCAAGCTCAAAATTTAAGAGAAAATTTTTACAAAATGTTTTATAGATGGCACTTAGATCCAAAAAAATTAGCTTGTATGTATCCAAATCTCCAGCCCAAATGTTGGAGATGTGAGAGTCCGGATGCCACGTATTATCATATCTGGTGGACTTGTAAAAAAATCAAGGCGTTCTGGGTAAAAATTTGGTGGATAATTCAAAATATATTAAAGAAAAAGATTAAATTTACGCCACAGTTCTTTTTGTTGGGAATTAGAACAGATTGTACTGGAACAGAAATAAAGATGATTTTAAATTTAATAACAACTGCAAGACTATTGGTGGCGCAATACTGGAAGAAGCAAGATGTACCTACAATTCAAGAATGGACATTAAAAGTAGTGCATTTGGCAGAGATGGCAAAAATCTCTGCACATCTTAAAGACTATTCAAATGAAAGATATATAAAGGAGTGGCGAAGATGGATAGATTATATACAAAGCAAATACTGGACTAAGAAATTTCAACTAGCTTATGAATGAAATACTTTGTGTAAATTGTTATAGTATTGAGAATATAGTTGTTTTACGAATAGGAGTTAAAGATCAAGGTTAATAATGTTTTATTATATTGTTAGCTAATTATAGCATTAAGTTTGTAAATGTTATGCCCTGAGCTAGTCCCGGGAAGCCAAGGGAGGGTGGGGGGTGGGAAGGGAGAGGGGAAGGGGGAGGTGGGGAAGGAGTGGGGGAGGGGGGAGGGATTGGGTTAGGGGCGGGGTGGGGTGGGGAGGGGGTGGGGAGGGGAGGGAAGAAAATGTTTTGTATAATTTGTAAAACTTTTTAATAAAAAAAAAAATCTCCAAGCTAAATGTTGGAGATGTGATTGTGATGATGCAACTTATTATCATATTTGGTGGACCTGTAAGAAAGTTAAAGCATTTTGGATAAAAATATGGTGGATAATGCAGAATATTTTTTTAAAAGGTTGAAATTTACTCCACAATTGTTTTTATTGGGTATAACAATAGAATATACGGTAGTAGAGACTAAATTGATTTTAAACTTGATATCAGCAGCTAGATTGCTGATTGCACAACATTGGAAGAAGGACTCTTTGCCTACTATTGATGATTGGATACTGAAAGTGATGAACTTGGCGGAAATGGTGAAAATCTCAGCGTACCTGAAGGACCATATTCAAGAGAGATATTTACAGGAATGGAGAAGATGGATTGACTATATTCAGAATAAATACCAGACAAGAAAATATCAAATCGCTTATGAATAAATGTTAACTTGAGATGTATTATTTTATCTATAGTGGAATTAAGGTTTTAGGGGAGAATTGTTACTTTAAAGTTAGCTAGTTTAATTTAGCTTATGATTGTCAACTGAACTACCCTGTATTTTGCTTTGGGAAGTTAGGGTGGGAGGGTGGGAAGGGGGGTTGGGGGGGTTGGGGGAAGGGGAAAAGGGAGGGGGGAAATGAAGAATGACAATTTATTATGTAATGTTTGGCTGTTTGAATTATAAAAAATAAAAAAAACTTTTGTTTAAAAAAAAAAGATCTCTGGGCCACAGAAGTTTAGGAAAAGTGTGCTTTTCCTGTTGTCAGTGATCTCAGCAAAGTCACTGGCTTCGAGGAAGCAGTCAAAATGAGTGTTGTAGCCCATCAGTGGCCTGTGCAGATTATAGCTGACTCTGACAGCAAGGAGACTGGTGTGGTGTTGCACCAGCAGCCTGTGCAGCTGGCACTCGAATCAGACAATGAGGAGGCTGGAGAAGATGTGGTGCCAGAGGCAGGGATTCAGCCAGGGCCTTCAGAACCTCCAGAAGCTCCTTTAAGTGAGAAGGACAAAGAGGAGGAGCCTCTTCTCGATGCATGGGCGTTCAGAGCGGCCAAAAGGCAGGAGTGGCTCCTCAAGAGGAGGTCTCCTCGAGAGTAAGGCTTGGGGCTAATTGGCCACTCCCTTAGCCTATTTAAGGAGGAATACCAACTGAAGCAATTTGTAGGGAACAACTTTAGTTCATTCTCCTTCACATTTGGATTCTCTGCAAATTGCTTCTGGGCTTTCTGCCAACCTTAGTAAGATTGTGATTACTTTATCTTTGGTTTCTTGTAGGCTGTTAAGAAAGTTTATTAACAGCCTTTGTTTGGAAAAGACTGGGTTATTTTAGTAAATTTAAGTTTTGTACAGACTTTGTGTGTGCTGTGTTCTTTGGGGTCCATAGCTGTGGATGAGCAAGGCAGGAGTCCCATTTCTCAGAGGCTGGGCTGTTTGGGGCAAAAGGCAATAGTGCAGCTATTGTCCAAGAGACCGAATGGTCTATGATCAATGAAGTGGCAGCAGCTCCGGTGATTCAGGTCTGAGTGGGTCAGCTCGCAGTGATCGGTTCTTTGCAGCCTCAGTTTCCATTTGATCCCACCTTTGTCACCAGTGTTAAGTTCTGGGCGAAGAATGGAGGTGAGGCCAGAGTGATTTCTAACAGTTCTTTACTCAATACTGCCTGTGAGGCAACAACTCTCTAGCTGACACAGTTCCTTTTATATGAAACTGATCAACCAAACAACCAATTAGGAAAGAGTATTTTCCTGCTCCAACAGAGGGCCAGAATGAGAACATCAAGTATACACTATATACAAGAAATAACATAAACATCTTAGGGCAAACTTGTTCCAAGGGTTTTGCAGCTCATGACGTGTTCTTTGTGTGGCTGCCATCTTATTGTTTTTTATGACAGCCAGCAGATAACTTGCAGAATTTTGTTTGCTGGTTTCTTGTGCCATGTAGCTACAGATTAACAGAGTTGGAAGGGACCTTGTAGGTCATCTAACTCAACCTCCTGCCCAAGCAGACCCTACACCATTTCTGACATCTCTTCTTGAAAGCTTCCAGTGATGAAGCTCCCACAACTCTGAAGGTAAGCTGTTCCTGTCAGGTATGCTTCCTTCAAATACCAGGAAAGAAAAGACCAGACTC
>WNWU01000029.1:15251238-15280087 GCA_012654045.1 Ptyas mucosa
AGGCAGGCAGGCAGGCAGGCAGGAAGGAAGGAAGGAAGGAAGGAAGGGTTATGGAGGAAGACTGAGAGAAGATGGGATGGAGGGAGGAAGAGAGAGAGAAGGGCGGAGGAGGGAGAGAGAGAGAAAAGAGGAAGGGCTGGGGAGATGGAGGAATGAAAAGAATGGGAGGGAGGAAGAGGAAGGGAAAGAAGGAGAAAGAGAAGAGAGATAGAGAAGAAGGAAGGAATGGAGCAAGGAAGGAAGGAGGATAGAGAAAGGGCTTAGAGGCATGGAGAGAGGCATGAAAGAAGAAGATGGAAGAAAGAAAAGTTGCTCCTTTTTTCTAATTTTTGTCATCCAAAAGGTAGAGCTGGAGACCAGAGAGTCAGCTATACTGGACTTAATCCTTACTTGCTGAACTTGCAAGTACTTTGAGGGAGAACGACCGTGTCATATTGGAATTCAGAATAGTGCAGGTTCAGGAAATAGAATAAAGTCAAGCAAACAGTGTTAGACTTTAAGAAAGCTGAATTCAACAAACTTAAAAGGAGAGTTTGGGAAGGATGAAATGGATGAAAATCTTAAAGGGGAAATCAACTTAATTTCTTTTCAGTTTAGCACAATAAAACTGAAGAAGAGCTCTCAGATAAACTGAAAGACAAAAAGGACAAGTATAAAAAAACGGAAAGAGGGGCACATACCTAAGTCAGAATACCAGCAAATAGCCTGAATCTGTAAAGTTTACATTGGAAAAGTTAAGGCCAGAATGAACTAAGGCTTGCAACAAATGTTAAAAATAAAAGTTTGTTTCAACATGGTAAAAAACAAGAAGTAAATCAAGGAAATTATTGGTCCACTAATGGGAGAAGATGGCAAGGAGTTAACAGATAGCAGTAGAATAGAATAGAATTCTTTATTGGCCAAGTGTGATTGGACACACAAGGAATTTGTCATGGGGCATATGTTCTCAGTGTACATGAAAGAAAAGATACATTCGTCAAGAATCATAAGGTACAACACTTAATGAGAGTCATAGGGAAACAGTCAATATAAATCGTAAAGATATCAGTAATAAGGTTACAGTCATACAATCATAAGTGGGAGGAGATGGGTAATGGGAATGCTGAGAAGATTAATAGTAATGCAGACTTACTAACTAGTTTGACAATGTTAAGGGAATTATTTGTTTAGCCGAGTGATGGCGTTCGGGGGGGGAAATTGTTCTTGTGTCTAGTTGCTCTGGTGTGCAGTGCTCTATAGCGTTGTTTTGAGGGTAGGCATTGAAACAGTTTATGTCCAGGATGCGAGAGGTCTGTAAATATTTTCACAGTCCTCTTTTTGACTCGTGCAGTATACAGATCCTCAATGGAAGGCAGGTTGGTAGCAATTGTTTTTTTCTGCAGTTCTAATTATTCTCTGAAGTCTGTGTCTGTCTTGTTGGGTTGCAGAACCAAACCAGACAGTTACAGAGATGCAGATGACAGACTCAATAATTCCTCTGTAGAACTGGATCAGCAGCTCCTTGGACAGTTTGAGCTTTCTGAGTTGGCGCAGAAAGAACATTCTTTGTTGTGCTTTTTTGATGACGTTTTTGATGTTAGCTGTCCATTTTAGATCTTGTGATATGGTAGAACCTAGAAATTTGAAAGTCTCTACCGTTGATACTGTGTTGTCTAGTATTGTAAGAGGTGGTAGTATGGGAGGGTTTCTCCTAAAGTCCACCACCATTTCTACAGATTTGAGTGTGTTCAGTTCTAGATTGTTCCGGTCGCACCACGAGACTAGTTGTTCAACCTCCTGTCTGTATGCGGATTCATCATTGTCTCTAATGAGACCGATCACTGTTCTGTCATCTTGCAAACTTCAATAGTTTAACAGGTGGATGATTAGAGATGCAGTCATTGGTATACAGAGAAAAGAAGTGGGGAGAGCATACAGCCTTGTGGGGCCCCTGTGCTAATTGTACAGGTATCTGATGTGATTCTGCTTAGCTTCACCTGCTGCTTCCCATCTGTTAGGAAGCTTATGATCCATTTACAAGTGTGTGTTCAGGTACCGCTAGCTGGTTTAGTTTAGTTAGAAGAATGTCTGGAATGATGGTGTTGAATGCTGAACTAAAGTCTACAAAGAGGACCCTTGTGTAGGTCTTTGGAAATTCAAGATGTTGTAGGATGTAGTGCAGATCCATATTCATAAATCATAAGTTTATTTGTCAAGCATATATAAGATAACAGGTAAAAGTATAAACATAATTTGAATACATGAATAAGAGTAAAAAGGAATATTAGGACAGGGATGGTAGGCACACTAGTGCAGCTAATCACGACCCTTACAGATCTCTTAGGAATGGGGTGAGGTCAACAGTAGACAGTTTAAAGTTAAAGTTTTGGGGATTTGGGGAAGAAACTACAGAGGCAGGTAGTGCATTCCAGGCATTGACCACTCTGTTACTCAAGTCATATTTTCTGCAATTGAGTTTGGAATGGTTTACCTTGAGTTTGTATCTATTATTTACTTGTGTATTGTTGTGGTTGAAGCTGAAGTTGAAGTCATTGATAGGAAGGGCATTATGGCAGATAATTTTATGTACTATGCTTAGGTCAGACTGAAGTCGGCGTAGTTCTAAGTTGTCTAAGCCCAAAATTTGGAGTCTGGTGTCATAAGGTATTTTATTGTGGTTAGGCAGGGCTGACCTTTCCTATTGTTTATTCCTGAATGAACAGCTTCTTTTCAACTTGACTTTTATTCTCTCTTTTTTAATAATATTTTTTTATTTATATATAAATATTTTTAAAACAGTATATTATCCACACATTTCATTTTACCAAAACAAACAACAGATATAGTAACAATGATAATAATAATATACATAATAATTATAGCAATATTAATAGTTATATTAGCTAATTTATAATCATATTCATTATACTAGCATACTTATAGTCATCTTTTACGTGTACATAACAATAATCTTCCTTCATCTAACATCTACCTCTTATATCTAACCATTGATAAAACCTATCCCATGTTGAATAGTACTTTGTATCTCCTTTATCTTATATTTTCAGTGTCAGTCTATCCATCTCTGCACAATCCAATATTTTCCAAATTATGCTTTCACCTGATGGGGTGTTCTCATTTTTCCAATATTGTGCAATTACATACACTGCTGTCAATACATGTAGCATTAGGTATATAGTCTCTTTACCATAGTTGTATGATATTATACCTAACAAAAATATTTCTTGCTTTAAATCTATATGCTTTTATTCTCTGGATAAGGTCTCTCCCAACAGCAGACGCCATCTTCTGTTTGGGGCTCAGGAAAGAGGCCTCTTTGTAAACCCCCCCCCCCCACCTCTTGCAACTGCCAGAGTGTCTTGTGTAAAATAGCACTCCTGCGGGGTTTGTGCTACTGTTCTTTAATCTGACATTTAAATGGATTTATGCATTTGATGGGATGGTATTAAAAATAAATTAGTTTAAAATGGATTCTCCATAAAAGAAAAGAATTATGTCTCAAAGTACACAATGTTTGAGTCTGGTTGGATGTGCAGGAGGGCCCCAGCAGGCTGAAGAGTGAGATCTCCAAGCCAAAGATATATTTTAAGCATAAATCCTGCTCTGCAATAATATCTCCTTAATTTGAAGCAGCAGAGTTGAGAGTACGTAGAAATGAACAAAGTGATCACTAGGAGCCAGCATGGATTTGTTTAAAACAGATCATGCCAAAAAACTTTTTTGCCTTTTTCGATAAAGTGACTAAATTAGTGAATCAGGGAAATACTGTGGGCGTAGTTTATTTAGATTTCATAAGACATTTGACAAAGTAGACCACTTACCATATTTCTTGTTAAGACAGAAAAATGTGAGATAGACAGCATCACCACCAGGTGCATTTGTAACTTGGCTGACCAACCACACTCAACATGTAGTCCTCAACTATATCTACATGGAGGGAAGCGTGCATGGGGTACCACTGGATACAGTCCAATCCCTTCTTTCATCAAGAACCTCTAGGATAGTGAGGGCAAACCTTTTTGGCGTCACGTGCCAAAAGCAGGGGGAGCGCAGGGGGATCATGTGTGCATGTGCCCACACCCAAAATGCAATGCCCCCCATGCCCCCCACCTCTGCACATGAACCCCCTGCACTGCCCCGCCCCCTGTGAATGAGCCTGCACCCCCCTGTGCATGCGCGCATGACCCCCATGCCCCATTTTGGGCCTAGCAGGCCCCCCTGAAACTTCCTGGGACCAAAAACAGGCCATGGGGGGGGGGTCACATCGCACCCCTCCATGCCCCATTTCAGTGCTAGCAGGCCTCCCTGAAGCCTCCTGGGACCAAAAACGGAGATGGCATTGGCTCTCTCCTAACAGGAGAAGATCAGCACCCAACCTTGACTGGAAGTGGGGAGCCACTCCAGATCCTCATTCCTCAAATGAGTACCATAGAAAACAGATTAGGAATAGAAGTCAAATTAGGCAAGAAAATAGTAAGACAATACCTGTCCACCCTAGACAAGTTCAGATTACCAAAACCAGATGGGTTACATCCCAGAGTTCTGAAGGAGCTGGCAGATGTGATCTTGGAACCACTGAACCAAATCTTTTAAAGATCCCAGAGTACTGGGGAACTACCAGAGACTAAAAAAGAGCTGATGTGGTTTCAATCTTCATAAAAGAAAAGAAAATGGATCCAGGAAATTACAGACCAATCAACCCGACATCAATATCTGGAACATTCTGGAAAAAAATAATCAAGCAATGGTTCTGTGAATACTTCAAAACAAGCAAAGTTATTACTAGAAGCCATCATGAGTTTGTCAAAAAGAAATCATGCCAAACAAATCTTATTTTATTCTTGGACAAAGTGACTAAATTAGCAGACCAGAGAAATGCTGTGGATATATAGTTTATCAGACTTCAGTAAGGCATTTGGCAAAGTAGACCACAGTCTAATTCTTGGCAAGATGGAAGAATGTGGATTAGATAGCATCATCACCAGATGAATTTGTAACTGGCTGATCAACGTGTAATCCACAATGGGGGTACATCTACATAGATATCGCCATTGTGGAAGAAAAACCTATAAGAGGGACACAGAACAGCTGAGTCTACAAACACATCAGGGTGGGTTTGTACAGGTCCATGAATCCCCTGGAAATGTTCAGCAGTATTCCAAAAAAGAGACAATAGCTTGTCTTGATAGAACTCCAAGATTATAAAACACAACTAGTGGCAAACTGGTTATAAAAAGGCAAAAGATCCAAATAGACTCCCTAATTTTGCTGGGTTTCACCCAGGGGTGAAATGCTCCCGGTTCGGACTGGCTTGGGTGAGTAGGTAGCGATGGCGGCGGGCAGTTCGGAGAACCGGTAGCAAAAATCCCTGCCCCTGCCCCCCATGCCCAGCTAAGCCGCATGATCATCACAGTCTTTTTTTCCTTTTAAATGGCTCTGACCTGCCAAGCTCTGATGATCCAAGCTGAGTTGTCTGCTAATCAGGCAACTCAGCTTGGATCGCCAGTGCCATGTAAAAGAAAAAAACTTTTTTCCTTTTAAATGGCTCTGACAATCCCTCCCCCACCCCCCTTCAGCTTGCTTACCTTAGCTGCTGGTCGCAACGCCTTGCTGCAATCCCTGCAATTGATTGTATCAGCAAGCAACTGAATCTCCCTGCCTGCAATCAAGCAGGCAGGGAGTTGTAGACTTCAACTCCCAGAATTCCTCAGCCAGCAAAGCAAAGCTGGCTGAGGAATTCTGGGAGTTGAAGTTTACAAGTCTTAAAGTTGCCAAGGTTGGAGACCCCTGTTCTATTGGGTAAGTTTTTTTCCCCTTTGGGAGCTTTAAAAAAATAGTTAATTGGGGGGGTTTTTAGTTGTTCTTTTTTTAGACCTAGCCATTTAAAGTTTAGGAAGTTTTAAATTTAGCTGTTTTTATATAAAAATAAATAAAAATACAATTATATTTCTGCAGCTTTCTGAGAATTAGTGTGTTTCTGTAGTGTTTTACTCTAATTACACAAACACACAAAATCTCACAAAGCTGTATGTGGAATTTTGTGTGTGTAAAGTGTGAAAGTTGGTTTTTTGGGCTTTTTGTGGCTGTGTGAAGTTCCTGCTTGTTGCAGGGGCCAGTTTAGGTCTAGCACAGCTGCTTTTACATTGTGGGTGAGCCAGTTGTGCTGTGTTGTGTTTTGTAGGTTAAAAAAGGGCAAAGAAGTGACATTGACTTGGCCACGCCCACCTGACTAACAAGCCACACCTTCCCACTCACCTTATCACCAAGCCATGCCCACTAATTAAGCCATGCCCACAGAACCGGTAGCAAATTTTTTTAGATTTCACCCCTGGTTTCACCCACTGAATCTCAGACCACTTCAGTTGGCTTCAGCTGCCTGACCAACGTCCTCTCAAGACGCTCTGCTAAAAGCTTGCTTGGCTGCTAAACAAGAGCTTCCTAGCATTTTTTCTGCAAGTGCTGGTCTACTTTTTTTCAGACCAATCAGGTGTTGATCCACTAGTTGCTATCGGAATTTACCAACTGGCTTGTCACCAAGGTCTGATGTTCTGGGCTGAAAGAAAGAGACTGGCCGAAAGTTACCCAACTAGTTTTCATCTCTAAGCCAGGACCAGAATACACCATCGCCTGGTTTCTAGCCTGGTGCCCTAACCACTAGGCCAAACTGCTTCTGTCTAATGCCTGCATGAGCCCAGGATAAACAATGTGAAGAAGTACTACTTATATTCGGACATTATTGTTGTTGCTGCCATAGGAGAAACTGGGCTTTAACACATCCAAACATCTAGAGCGAGCTCACATTTTGTCCAAAGCCTTCTGGTGCTTCAATTAATAAATAAAAATCACATGCTTCCTTAGGCTAAGGTGACCAGATGTCCCGCTTTTGGCGGGACAGTCCCGATTTTCAACAATTTTTCCCACGTCCCGTGGCGTTTTTAAAAAGTCCCAATTTTTGGAAAGAATGCACGGTTTGCTTATCCCACCCACTCCCAATCTATTGCTGCCTCCTGAGTCCCAGCTGATGGCTAGAGGGGGGAAAAAACTGTTTAAATTGTTGCCGCGGGGCTTCAAAGGGCCGCCCTACAGCTGATCAGTGTTAAAAGAAAACAAATGAGTAGACCGGTGATGCAAAAATAGAAAAAACAGCCCCTTTCAGCTTCAGCATAGGTTAATTACCATAAGTTGATTAGATCGGCCTCCCGATTCTCAGCTGATTTGCTCTCAGCTGTTTTGGGCAGGGTTCTAGCTGCAAAGAGGTAAATTGCTGGAGATTTTTTCCCCCCTAGCTGTGCTGAAAAGTGAAACTGAAAGTAAAGCAGGCTCTTTGCTGCAACGTGACAAAATGAGACAGAGAGAGATTTCTTTTTCTTTTTCCTCACCAAAAAAGGTAGGTGCAAACAATGGGAAATTTAGAGCAAAAGAGGAGAGTTCAAGATTTTAAAACACAAAAGAAAGAAATCTCTATTTAATTAGGGAATTGTAATAATTGAGATACTATTAATTGTAAATTGTGTTGAAAGCAGAAATGGTTAAGTTGTGGTTTGGAAGAATATATGGGGGAAATTATTTGGTTTATTATTATTGGTAAATATAATTAATGGATTTGTAAGAAATTGGATTGCATGGAAATAATTGGAATATTCATGTTCATATTGATTAATATACAAAAAAGATAGTTATATAACTAATTGATTTATATTAAAATGTTGAATTTGTATTAAACAACTATAATATTACATAATTAACCAATGTGAGGATGGATATAAAAATAGATGACAATGGGAAGGGGTATAATATAGAAGTGAAAAATTGAATTTGATTAAGATTAGAGATGAGGATGAAGGGTAATATTGTTTTTTTAAAAAAAATAGATGAGGAATAAATATGGCAAAAAGGAAATATAGAAATTGTAAATTTAATTGAAATGACTAAACACTGTTTAAATTTGTGAGCCGGCCAAATATTCTGTTCAAAGAAAATACATTGTATGTTTGTATGTGTGTTTCTAATTATTGCTATTTATTCATATTTGTTCTCTTTTATTCTTTAAAGTTTAACAATTCATTCTTTATCTTAATATCTTTATATTTGTTTGGGGTTGGTTTTCTTCCCTTTCATCTTTTTTATTGTACAGCAATCTTTCTCCTCAAACCTCTCTCTTTTCTTTCCTTCTTACTTTCTCTTTCCCGCCCTCTTCTTCTCATCCCTACTTCCTCTTCCTTTCTTCTCCTCCTCCTCTCTTCCTCCCTCTCTTACCATCACTCCTACTCTAATTTCCCTTCCCTTCCTTCATCCCTCTCTATTGCTGTATCCTTTTATGCACATGGACTACTCAGAGGGCTGAAAAAGTTATTTTTGACTGGTCCTCGCACATTTGACCAGTCCTAGAACTTACGACTGTCCTCACATTTTACGTTTTTGCCCTATCTTGTCACCGTGGTGAAGAGAAGCAGCTGTGAAATGAGTGACATGGTTGTTAAGATTGCTGCACGGGCATAAATGTGAGGATGGTCATAAGTGTGAGGACCAGTCGAAAGTGAGAGGACCTGTCAGAAATGACTTTTTTCAGCCCTCTGAGTAGTCCCTATAGAATAAAATAATACTATACATATTTTTTTTATTTATTATATTTGTAAATTGTACTTACATTGAAATTTTAAAAAATATATTACAATACTATTTTTGCATTCTATGAAAATTTTTGTTGCTCCATATAGACCAAATTTTTAATCAAGAACCCCTCCCCCCCCCCCCACGTCAATGGTGTCCCTCTTTACTAATGTTAAAATCTGGTCACCTTACATTAGACCCTTTTATTCCAATAACATGCCTGCAAAGGAATCTGCTTCAAATTTTGTTCCCTGTTGTTCCCCTTTTCCCTGGATATGGTAGATGCACAGATGCCCTCTGTAAGTGGGGCAAAGTACCTTCACCAAATTTGAGACCAAAAAACAAACTACCCAACACATAATGACAGAGTGCCAAAACAGAGCTTTTGGTGATTTCCTGGCTGTGACAAATGAAGTTTAAAAAAATTGCAATTTAGATATACATTTGTAATCTGCCTGTTAAAATTTTGGATTTTACATTCTATGTCTAGTATTTATCCCCATGTTTCTTTTTACTGAAATATGATGTGAATGTGCCATATGGTAAATAAATAAATCCCTGGATAAAAATAAAGTTGGTGGCAAATTTGAAGTCTCCTACTCTAGTCTAGCAGACCTCCGACCTAATGTCAATTCATTACTTGAATGGATGTTGCTTCTCAGATATACATCCTTAGCCAGACTCTTTGATGGCTTGTTAAAAGGCCCTAAAGCATGCCTTTAACTAGGCTATTAATTGCTAATTTCTGTTGTTAGTTTTAATGGTTTTTAATTGCTGTTTTAACTGTTTTTAATGTCTCAGGATTTAGATTTTGTTTATTATCAACTGCTAACAACCATCAATAGCAGGCTGTGATAGTAGGTAAGACAGACCTTGGGAAACTGGCCAAGAGATGCTGCCTAGGAAGCAGTCAGATGAGAGACAGCCTAGCCTGCAGCTGGACAGCAGGCAGGAGGAAAGGCGCAGAAAGGGCACCCTTAGTTTCTCAGGCTCTAAAGGAGATAGTGAAAAATTTGTACTTTCACACTTACAAGTTTCTATATTTATAGAAATACAGCTTTACAATAAAGTAGAATTAACTCGCTTGGTTGTGTTACTGCCTGGTCTTCCTGGGACACAGGCTATATAACATATTTAAGAAATAAATTGAATACATCCTTTGTTAAAACTATTAGTCCATACCAAGCACTAAATAGTAAGTATCAGGGAAAATTCAGAATAAAAAAAAAACACCCCGATTTTCATGCAAATACCAAGAGAAAAACGTTTGCTAATATTTCCCATTTGAAAAACCCAATGCTGAAATAGTAAAAATAGTTCTCATTTTAGTTTATCATCCTTTTTTCCTCTACACCCAGAAGAAACTCCCACCCTTAATGAAAATTCCCCCTAATGTTTCAGCTGCAATAATGCGTTTAGCAAAGACCACAAATCCTCTATTAAGAGACATACCTAAAACACACATACATATACAGATATATTACCCAGTCACAGCAGGGTGCCTCGATTTTCGGGCAAATAGATTTAATGATTCTGTCATTTACATTCCAAAATTGATAAAAGAATTGAAAATGTTAATAGAGGTTAACTTCCAGTAATCATTACTACTGCTGCTCCAAAAGACTTCTTGACTTCCCACCAAGAAAAGTACTTTGCAGACAGAAGATGTTCTATCAAGTACTGGACATAATCTTGACAAACAGGGATTTACACAATTTCTCTGCAAGCATCCTTACCCATCACTCCCAACTCTCAGATTTGAAGGATCCTGGATTATGTGTACTCAGATCTAGCTATCTGGGGATGAAGGAAATTGTACCTCCAACTTCAGTAGGGGAAAACTGATCATCTTCAAGGGTCCTGGAACAAGCTGGAACAGGATGACTCCACACAGACCAAAACTGCAAACCAACATTTAAGATTAAAGATCAACAAAATTTTTGACAGGACTAAAAACATTCTACATATAGTCCTTGACCTATGACCACAGCTGAGTTCAGATTTTCTGTTGTTAAGCAAAACAGATCTTAAGTGAGTTTTGCCTGATTTTCTGACATTTCTTGCCACAGTTGTTAAAGAATCACTGCAGTTGTTAGTAACAAGATTGTTAAGTGAATCTGGCTTCCTCATTGACTTTCTTTGTCAGAAGGTCACAAAAAAGGATCATGTGACACTGTGATGCTGATAAATTTGGACACTTGGCAAGTGTCCAAATTTTGATCATGTGACCCTGGCAATGCAACAACAGTTGTAAGTGTGAAAACAGTCATAAGCCATTTTTAGTGCCGTTGTAATGTCAAATGGTCAGTAAATAAGTGCTTGCAAATCAAGGACTACCTGTAATTAAGAACATGAGAACCCAGCTTTACCACACACACACACACCATGGGCATATGCATACCACACTGCCCTGCCCACTGAGGTTTTCTGCTGCTGATTTTTTCTTAAGGACCCACAAATTGTCCAAGGTCTACCTAAGGAATGCATATTTCTTGATGTTCCCGTTTAGGAGCTTTATCATTATTTCTAATGGTGGGACTTATTTTTCTGGTTAGTTGGCTGTCTTTGGGCACATTGAGTTAACAGTCATCAGAAGTACAAATCTGGAATGTATGAGCCAAACTTTTATAGCTACCTGTACAATTTCTTTGGGTAGTAAGTCAAGGTAACCTACCAGCCATCTGTTCTAATTGGACATGCTGCCAAGAGAGGCATTATAAATATGCAAAGCACTGAGAGCAGGAGAGGCAACTTCCTGATGGATTATCTGGATAACAATACTTCTAATTTTTCATTTGTTTATGTGATTTGCTGCAGTGACTCAAGTATTGGGGTGGCATCTGGAGGAGCTGAATTGAGACAGATGAAATGCTTTAGAAAAAACCAGCCCATTGCAACAAAACAGCTTGGTCTCTCTGGCTCAAACCCTTTCATTCTTTCAGGTTGCTTTTGAAAAGATTTAAGGTAGGCAGAGAAAGAGATGGAGATGTTAACCTTCCTCAGCTTTTCCAGTGCATTTCAACTGCATACATTATTGGTTACAAAACATGAGGTCAGCATTACATAACATCTGTCCTCTGCCTCAACTCACCAAATCCCGGAGGAATAGTACTGGATAACCTTATGGAAGCTGAAATTCAACCCATTTGAAGGCATCAGGTTGAAAGGGGGAATTAGACGATTCCCTTGTACAAACTCCATTAAAATATGCTTATTCATTGTATTTACATCTTACAACTAAGAATTCAAGGTGGCTGGCTTAAGTATCTCCTCTGATTTTATCCCCACAAAACTCATGAGAGGCTGGTGGTACTAAAATAAAGTGAGTGGGTCAAGCACCCCAATCAAAGAGATTTGAACTGGAACATTCTAGTCTCAACAGTAGTGAGAGGAATCTGGGTTTCCTAGCTGACCATCACTTATATGTAAGCCAGAAGTGTGCTGTAGCTGCCAAAAAAGTCAATACATTCCTGGGCTGCATCAACTGAGGGATAGCATCCCTGCCAACTCCTTTAAAACTCTGGAATATAATTCACTTGGTCCAGGTGATTTGAACTTGTTTAGAGTGGATAGGCATTGTCTTACTATTTTCTTACCTATTTTGACTTGTATTCCTAGTACCACTTTGATAGATTGAACTAATTTTTTATTTTGTGTAAAGACAGATTTAAAAAATGAATTAAGCAGTTCTGCTTCTCCTTCCTGATGGTGACCTCCTTGTCATGTTCTTGTATGACCACAGAGATATGTTGTCTCCCTGGAGCAAAAACAAATGATGTGGCTGAGAACTTAACCAAAATAATTAGGCCCACAAATTACTAACCTTTCCTACTCCTTCATATAGGGATGAAAGACACAACAAAGAACCTGAGTACAATATTAAGAGATTATAAGCAACTAGGTAATAAAGTTAAGGAGCTAGGAGCACAAGCAGTGTCATCAGTACTCCCAATAAAAGGCCAACACCCACTGAGGGGAAAAAAGAATTCTAGAAATAAACAACTGGCTAAAGAGTTGGTGTCACCAAGAAAACTTTGGTTTCCAGGACCATGGACAGAATTATTTACACAAAGGACTCTTGGCAAGGGATGGGCTGCACTTCACAAAAGCAGGGGAAAATGTACTGGGAAAAAGACTGGCCCAACTCATTAGAAGGGCTTTACTAAAATTGAGGGGGGGGAGGGTGAGCAATCTTTAGAATCTCTAGAACACAAAACCAACCATAAATCCCAAGAAAACAAATCAAACAATGAGGTAGGGAGTGATGACAAAAAAGAAAAAGTCAAACAACAATTAGGAGATGCAGGAATCATACCCATGGACAGACATAAAAGTCTTAAATGCTTATATGCAAAGCTTGGGGAACAGAGTGATCTAGAAGCAATAATACACGAGGGTAGGTATGATATATTTGCTTTTACAGAAACCTGGTGGGACAAACCCATGCCTGGTATGTACTGATGGATGGATACAAATTGTTCAAAATTGGTGGAGTTGCACTATATGTAAGAGATCACTACATATCTACAAAATGCACATGATCAAAGATAAAACCCCTCCAGAATGTATATGGGTCAATATAAAAGGAAAAAAGAGTGACATTGCCATAGGTGTATATTACAGGCCACCCAACCAATCAGAAGAAATAGAAAAACTCTTTGCCAACCAGTTAACAAATATTTATAGGAAACTTATCACAGTAGTAATGGGAGATTTAACTACCAGATATCAATTGGGAGACAAACTCTGCAGTGAGTGGGAGATCAAACAGATTCCTAACCAATTTAGCTGACAATGTTGTTATCCAAAAGGTAAACAAGGTCCTAAAAGTAGAGCTATAGTGGACCTAATTCTATATTGGACCTAATTCAATGAAGAAGTGATAGAGGGAGTAGAAGTTGCCAGAACCTTGGGTGAAAGTGATCATGTCATACTGCAATTCAATATAATGCAAACACAAGCAATAGAAAATAATCCAACCAGTGTCTTAAACTTTAAAAGAGCTGTTTTTAACAAACTCAGAGAAAGCCTAGGAAAGATTCCATGCCTGAAAATCCTAAAGGCAAAAACAACTCAAGAAGCATGGGAAATTCTGAAAAATGTGATCATAAAAGCCCAGTCCGGCACAATACCACTGAAAAAGAAAAACAAGAAATCCAGGGGAGTGGGGGAGAGGACTTCTGGTTGCAGCCATGGTGAGAATGGCTGGATAATAGCGGGCTCTGCTGAGCCCCACGAAAATCCAGTAACCACTGTCGAGAGACCCTTCAGGGTCTTAGCCTCCTTGTAGGGGAGGTGAAGGAAGGAGAGGCGCTTTGCTGGCCACAAGGAACCTGCAAATTCCTCATTAGGTCTCAAAATGGCAACAGACATTGCTGGCAGTCACGAAGCCTGGACAATCATGATCCAAGATTGGGCAGGAGCAGTGTATTGACAGAACATTGAAACTGGGTAAGATAATTACCAACTTCCACTCTAATGACTTGCAATAACAAAAAGAATTCAAAAAGGAAACTCCTAAGCTTAAAATAGCTGCGAATTGATACATGGAGAAAAAAAAGAAATTACTTTTTTATTTGAATTTTTAAATCTCCTGGATTTATTGGTGTCAGCTGTTTTTGACAGATTGCTTAACATTGGATTTGGGAATAAGAGAGCCATCTATTGGAGAAAGAGAAGTATTGCAATTCTATAGCTGCAGTATATTCAATGGAAGCTAATCTGATACACACAAAGTCTAATACACAGAATAGAAGCAACAATATCTAGTGAATAACCTGATCTTGACTCTGTTGATGCTGTTGTTAGAAGACGACTGGAAAATCTGAGAAACATTGAAAGGTGCAATGTTTGCAAACAACTAAATCTTATTAAAATTGTTGATTGGATTATGGATTGGAAAGATTGGAGAAATTTAGTGGATTAATTTGGATTTGGACTATTAATGCTATTTAATATAATATTCTACAAGGCAAAAAAAAGAAAAATGTCAGAAGAAAAGAGAGAAGAAGGAAATAAGACTGTAAAATTTGGACAATTGGGAGATATATAATTGAGGGATGATAAGGCTCTAAACTATTATGAAATAAAATGTGGGGGTTTGGAGATATAATTATGGGATTGATGTAATTTGATTAAGCAGGAATTTCTTAAATATTGAGATACTGGGATAATAGAAAGATACTTTAAATAGCAAGAACATGATAAGAGAACACCTCTCTGACCTGGATGAATGTGAATGACCACACCTGACAGATTACATCCCAGAGTTCTGAAGGAGCTGACAGATATTATCTCAAAACCTTTGTACCACATCTTTCAAAAATCCTGGAGCACCAGGAAGTACCTGATAATTGGAAAAGAGCTGATGTGGTTCACATCTTCAAGAAAAGGAGGGAAACAGACCCAGGAAACTATAGTCCAATCAGCCTAACATCAATACCTGGGGAGATCCTGGAAAAGATCATCAAAAACAGATCTGCGAACAACTAGAAACAAAGTTATAACTAGTAGCCAGCATGGGTTTCTTAAAAACAGATCATGCCAAACCAATATTTTCATTCTTTGATAAAGTGACTAAATTAGTGGACCAGCGAAATGCTGCGGACATAGTATACTTAGATTTCAGTAAGGCATTTGACAAAGTAGATCACAACCTACTTCTTGGTAAATTAGAAACTTGTGTGATAAATAGCATCACCACCAGATGGATTTGTAACTGACAAACCATACTCAATGAGTAGTCCTTAATGGTACTACATTACCATTGCAGGGTCAAGCTGAGGATTTCGTTCAGTATCTGTATGATAAAATCACTCAGATTCGGGAAGGCTTGGCCTCTGACTGGGTACGTCTGGATGGGATGATTGAGGCAGGTCTTGAGAGTGTTATCTGGCAGGAGTTTGATCCTGTGGTTCCCGAGGACGTGGACAGGTTTCTGGGACGGCTGAACGCGACCACATGTTTATTGGACCCGAGTCCCTTCTGGTTGGTGCTGGCTTCCCGGGAGGTTACATGAGGCTGGCTCCAGAGGATTATTAAAGCTTCTTTGAGTGAGGTGTCCTGCTGGCCGCTTTGAAAGAAGCGGTGGTGAGGCCCCTCCTCAAGAAGCCCTCTCTGGATTTGGCTGTTTTGGCTAATTATCGTCCAGTCTCCAACCTTTGTTTTATTGTGAAGGTTGTTGAGAGTGTGGTGGTGCGGCAGCTTCCACAGTATCTGGATGAAGCTGTCTATCTAGATCCTCTCCAGTCCAGCTTCAGGCCTGGGTACAGCACGGAAACAGCATTGGTCGCATTGGTAGATGATCTCTGGAGGGCTCGGGATAGGGGTTGCTCCTCTATCCTGGTCCTGTTAGATCTCTCAGCAGCTTTTGATATCATTGACCATGGTATCATGTTGTGCCGGTTGGAGGGGTTGGGGGTGGGGGCACCATTTTGCGGTGGTTCTCCTCCTATCTCTCTGACCGGTTGCAATCTGTGTTGGCAGGGGGGCAGCGGTTGACCCCGAGGCGCCTTATTTGTGGGGTGCCGCAGGGGTCGGTCCTCTCGCCCCTTCTGTTCAACATTTATGTAAAGCCGCTGGGTGAGATCATCCATGGCTTTGGGGTGGAGTTCCATCAGTACACTGATGACAGCTATACATCTCCACCCCAGGTCACCCCAACGATGCCCTTGAAGTGATGTCCCAGTGCTTGGAGGCTGTGCGGGTCTGGATGGGGAGCAACAGGCTCTGACTCAATCCTTCCAAGACCGAGTGGCTGTGGCTTCCGGCGTCCCGATATAGCCAGCTGGCGCCATCGCTGGTTATTGGGGGCGAGTCACTGGACCCCGTGGAGAGGGCTCGCAACTTGGGCGTCCTCCTGGACACACGGCTATCTTTAGAAGAGCATATGATGGCCATGGCCAGGGGGGCTTTTTATCAGGTTCGCCTGATACGCCAGTTGCGTCCCTTTCTGGATCAGGACTCCCTACACACGGTCACTCAAGCACTCGTCACTTCCTGCCTGGACTACTGCAATGCTCTCTACATGGGGCTCCCCTTGGGGTACACCCGGAGGCTCCAGCTGGTCCAGAATGTGGTTGCGTGGGGAATTATGGGAGCGACAGGGCACTCCTATGTGACACCTCTCCTGTGCGAGCTGCACTGGCTCCCGGTGGTCTTCCGGGTGTGCTTCAAGGTGTTGGTGACCACCTTTAAAGCGCTTCATGGCTTAGGGCCTGGATATCTACGAGACCACCTTCTGCCACCAATTGCCTCCCACTGGCCAGTACGCTCACACAGAGAGGGCCTCCTCAGGGTGTCGTCGGCCAGACAATGTCAGCTGGCAACCCCCAGGGGGAGAGTCTTCTCTGTGGTGGCACCTGCCCTCTGGAATGAGCTACCCCCAGAGATACGCATGATACCGGACCTCCGGACTTTTCGTCAGGCCCTTAAAGCTCACATATTTCATCTAGCCAGGCTGACTTGATCCCATCCTTTGGTTTTAATTTGAATTTAATTTTAACTGGGTTGTTTTAAATTGTGGGCCAAAATTATTTAATATCTTTTAAATTGTTTTAATTTTTGTATGCTATGTTTTTACTTTGCCTGTTCACCGCCCTGAGTCCTGCTGGAGAAGGGCGGTATAAAAATCAAATAAATAATAAATAATAAAATAATAATTTACATAGAGGGAAGTAAGTAGTGGGATACCACAAGGTTCTGTCTTAAGTCCAGTACTCTTTAATATTTTCATAAATGACATAGATGTGGGAATAGAAGGGGAACTCATCAAATTTTCAGATGACACTAAGATGGCAGGAAGAGCCAACACCCCAGAAGACAAGCTCAGGATCCAAAAAGGTCTTGACAGACTTGAACACTGGGCCCTAGCCAACTACATGAAATTTAATGGTTTTTCTTACCTAAGTGTAAGACTTTACTTTCTCTACATTGAATTTCATTTTGTTAGATAGGGCCCAGTGTTCAAGTCTGTCAAGATCCATCTGGATCTTGAGACTATCTTCTAGGGCAGAGATCTGCAACATTCAAAGAGCCATTTGGACCCATTTCCCACAGAAAAGAAAAATACCAGGAGCCACAAAACTTTTCCCATGCCTGACTACTTCTTGAGCGGGCACAAAAGTAGCATATGTAGTTGAATTAAATGTTCTGTTTTCTTCTGAAACTTTTCTTTTCTATCCATGGTTGGCCTACCAGGGGTTGAAAAGTTCAATAAAGTGCGTGCCAGCAGGTGTCGCACATTGGTGGTTGTGACACATATTTTGAGAGACAGGGAGCTGCAGCAGAGGGGTGAAAGAGCCACATGCAGCGCCAGAGCTGCAGGTTTCTGGCCCCTCTTTTAGGATGTTAGCTATTCCTGCCAGCTTAGTATCATCGCAAATTTGGTGAGTTCCCCTTCTATTCCCTCATCTAAGTTGTTTATGAAGATATTGAAGAGTATTGGGCCTAAGACAGAACCTTGTGGCATCCCACTGCTTACTTTTCTCCATGTAAACTTAGACCCATTAAGGACTACTCATTGAGTATGGTTTGTCAGCCAGTTGTGAATCCATCTGGTTGTGAAGCTATCTATCCCACTTTTTTCTAGCTTACAAAGAAGTAGGTTGTGGTTTACTTTGTCAAATGCCTTGCTGAAGTCTAAGTATATTATGTCCACAGTATTTCGCTGGTCTACTAATTTAGTCACTTTGTTGAAGAATGAAATAAGATTGGTTTGGCATGATCTGTTTTTAACAAACCCGTGCTGACTGCTAGTTATTACATTACACGTTTCTAGGTGTTGGCAGATCTGTTTTTAATTATCTTTTCTAATTTTTAATTATCTTTTCAGTATCTTCCTGGGTATTGATGTTAGGTTGATTGGTCTGTTGATGGAAATTAAGCAAGGAGAGAAGCAACCTGGAATTAATGAGAAACTTCCTAAAAGTGAAGACAATTAACCAGTGGAACAGCTTGCCTTCAGAAGTTGTGAGTGCTCTGTCACTGGAGGCTTTTAAGAAGAGTTTGGACAGGACTTCCGGCTGGCACCGCGAGCATTGCAGATGCTTCTCCCGGAGCGTCCATCCCCCAATTGCGTGAAGCTGGCTGAAAAACAGCTGTCCAGCGGTTTGGAAACTCTCTCCCTGGGCAAAGGGGAGAGAGGCAAGTAGACAGGCTTAGGTAGAACTCCCCAAGAGCCCCAGGGAAAATCCTGGGGTGCAAATGGTGAGGGCCCCCCGAGAAGCCTGTCAAAACTCCAGATCTGGGAATGCCTCTGCTAAGAGCAGAGCAAAATGCCGCAACCACCTCTGCAAGCAAGGTGCCTGACAAAGAATTGGAACTGTAGCAGACAGATCAGAAATAGGAGAATTCAGACTGCAAGTATCCAAACTTAACTCCAATGTGTATTACAGTCCTCTGAGTTATTAAGAAACGAAAGTGGCAACAAAATGGTGACTGAGATTTAGTGGGTGTGGAAAGTGAAAGTTAACAAGTTAACAAGCAAGTTCCATTTGGCGCTTAGCCCATGGTTAAAACAGATTCAGATACTGAAAGAAAGAAAAAGGATTTTTAGGTTTTAAAAGACTGTGAAATAATTTCTGGACTTTCAATTTGTTGTTTTGACAGCTGCAAGAACTTTTCAAAAATAAATAGAAATGGCTTCAAAGCCAGTAAAAATAGTGAAAGGAGCGGGCAGCGCTGGTAGCTCTCCTGCCCACACCTCTAAATTACAAGCCTTTTGTCCCAGCAACAGAACCACAGGTTTTAACATTTGAAATGCTGCAGGAAGCTTTAAAAGGCACAGAAAATAAGATTGCTTCTGTGGATCAAAAGATGCAGAATGTGGCGGAGGAAATGATTGGTATTTAACCAAAAGCCAGGAAATCAGAGAAGATATGATTTTGGCATTTACAGGTTTAGCTGGACATATTGAGATTTTGGAAGAAAAAGTTGAAGAGATAAAGCAATCTGAAGAGATTCTGGAAAGCAAGCTGGGAGAGGCACAGAATAAAATTCAAAAGGCTGAGTTGGATGTAACAATGATTCAATACAGTGACATGGAATTTGCAAGAATAAGAGGTGGGAAGGAAAACAAACAAGAGAACTTGAAAGAGATGATGGTAGAAGCATTGGCTCAGATGCTAGGAGATCAAAAAGCTAACCTAGAGTGGCAGATTGATAAAAAAATTTGCGTTAATTCATGGGTGGCAAGGCAGAAACATCTACCAAGAGATATTGTAATATATTTTATTACAAGGAGAATACGTAATGAAATTTTACAAGCCACATTTAACAACAAGCTTCAAGTGGAAGGTCAGGAAGTTATGACAATGAAAGAAATCCCCCCCAAAATGTTAAGAGCCAGAAAGGACTATGCCTTTCTGGTGGATGAATTGAGAAACCGCCAGATACAGTACAGATGGGAGGTGCCAGTTGGATTGGTGTTACCTACTCGGGAGAAAGATATCATTTAAACACAGTATGGAAAGCTAGAGATTTTGATGTCAACATATTGAAGGCTGGACCCTCGAAATCTCCAGAGGTTAGAAAAAATAAGGAAGAACTGGTGATAAGAAAGCCAGAGAATGAAGAATTACTGGCACAAGCACAAGGGGAAGGCTCAAATATTCAAGAAGACTTAATGCAAACTCTGACTATTGTTCAAGATTTGGATGTACTTGAGGTAACAGAGGAACCTAGAGAACAAAGATAGATCAGAGCAGCAGCAGCAGCAGCTAGACATAAAGAAGCATTAAGGATGCAGCAACCCCAGATGGTAACCCAAGAAACTACCAAAACAGAAGCAGTGGGAGGAGCCAGACCTAAAGGTCAAATGCATCAAGATCACCAGCAAATGTTCCAGAGGCTTCAGAGGCCTAGAGATGGTCACTAGATTTTTAACCTGGAATGTCAATGGTTTGAATTCACCACAAAAGAGGAGGAAAATATTTCACTATTTGAAACAATTTAAAAATGATGTAATTTGTTTACAAGAGACTCATATTAGAAGTCAAGATCAAAAATATTTAATAAATGCAAGATTAGGAACACACTTTATTGCATCAGCACAAGACAAGAAAAATGGTATAGTTGTATATCTTAAACCAGACTTAATTGCTAAGTTAATTGAAGCAGATGATCAAGGAAGATTTATAGCAATCGAAATTCTAATAAAAGGTGAAAAAATACTTCTAATTGGATTATATGCACCAAATCAGCAACAGGAAAAATTTTATAATCTTCTACATTCCAAGTTGTTACAGTGGGATTATAGAACTTGTATTTTATTGGGTGATTGGAATGGAGTCTTGGATACCAAAAAAGACAAAAAGCAACTTAAGCAAAATGTTTTAACACGTGCAAGATTACCAAAATCCTTTTTTGAAATGATGGGGGATATGGAATTGAGAGATATTTGGCGAGAGAAGAACCCAGAAGAAAATGACTTTACTTTTTTTTCAGATAGGCATCAATCCTTTTCTAGGATTGATTTTATACTAATTACTAACGATCTTTATTCCAGGGTGAAGACCACGAAGATATGTCCGAGGACTTTAACGGATCACAGTCCAGTGTGGATGGAATTGGAGTACAGCAAGGGCCACAAGAGATCTTGGAGACTGCATGAAAATTTGTTTAGATATGAGGAAAATATAATTGAATGTAAAAAAATTATGAAAGAATTTTTTATTATGAATATGCATAAGGGTACATCAATGGAAATGGTTTGGGGTGCGAGTAAAGCTTATATGAGAGGTATATTGATATATTTGAACAATAAACATAAAAAAAAACGGGGAAGAAAAGGAAAGAATTAGAAGATGAAATTAAAAAGAAAGAACAAGCTTTAATAGCTAATCCAGCAGATAAGAAAATTAAAGAGGTAATTAACTTATTGAAGGGTCAATTTGACATGTTAATGGCAGATCAAGTTGCAACAAATTTACAATACGCTAAACACAATACTTTTTGTAATGCTAATAAACCAGGTAGATGGTTAGCATACTTACTAAGGAAGAAGCAAAAATCACGGATGATAGAGAAAATAAACTATCAAGGCAAAGAGGTTTATCAGCAAGAGAAGATTAAAAAAGCATTTTTGGAATTTTATACTAAGTTATACACTAGTGAGAAAATTCAGGATACGGACATAGATAGTTATTTACAGAAAGAGAATATTTGTATAGTTTCAAAAGAGCAAAGGGATAGTTTAAATCAATTGATAACTACTGAGGAAATTTTGTTTGCAATTAAACAGCTAAAGGTGGGCAAAGCACCTGGGACGGATGGTTTGACAGCAGTATATTATAAACATTTGCAACTGGAAATGGTGGAATCACTTAAAGAACTATTCAATAACATACAACTTGGAGGAGGGATACCCCCGTCATGGAAAACAGCTTTTATCTCTTTAATTCCAAAGGAGGAACAAGACCATACGCAACCAAAAAATTATAGGCCAATATCACTTTTAAATACAGATTATAAAATGTTTGCCAAAATATTAGCAAATAGATTAATGTCAGTTATGCAACAGATGATTCATCATGATCAAACAGATTTTATAAGTGGTAGACAAATGAAAAGTAATGTAAGGCAAATTGTTAATTTATTAGAATATTTGGGAAAGCACAACAAAATCCCTGCAGTGCTAATATTTCTCGATGTGGAGAAAGCATTCGATAGATTGAATTGGCAATTTTTATTGAAATTAATAGAAAAGATGCAGTTTGGGGAATATTTTACACAATCTATAAAGGCAATATACCAGAAACAAACAGCGCAAATAATAATTAATGGTGGTTTAACAGATACTTTTAATATAGAAAAAGGAACAAGACAAGGATGCCCTTTTTCTCCATTGTTGTTTATTTTGTCGCTGGAAGTTTTACTGAGTAAAATACGTGGGTTAGATGAAATAAAGGGAATTAAAATTAGGCAACATGAGTATAAATTAAGAGCAGTTGCAGATGATTTGGTTGTTACCTTAACTCAACCAGTACAATCGGTTATAGGTTTAATGAAAATAATTAATCAATATGGACAAGTTTCTGGATTTAAAATAAATGCAGGTAAAACAAAGATAATAACTAAAATATGACCAGGAATCAAAAAGAAGAAGTAGAAAGCCTTACGGGATTTGAAATAGCTACAAAGGTTAAATACCTAGGGGTTTACATTACAATTTCCAATGTGAAATTATATATGTATAATTATGAATTGTTGTGGCAAAAAATACAGAGGGAGATGGAAAATTGGAAAAAACTTCAACTCTCTTTGATGGGAAGAGTAGCAGCAGTAAAAATGAATGTTTTACCAAAGTTCTTATTTCCCTTTCAAATGATTCCAATACTTTAAAAAGATGAAAATTTAAAGGAATGGCAGCAGGGAATTAATAAATTTGTTTGGGCAGGAAAGAGACCCCGAGTTAAGCAGAAGATAATGCAAGAGGAGGTCTCAAAATGCCCAATCTAAGACTATATTATGAGGCAGCTGCATTATCAGCAATTAGTGATTGGATGAATTTGACAGAGGAAAGAATATTGAATATAGAAGGCTATGGTTTGTTATATGGATGGCATGCTTATTTAATATATGATAAAAGAGTGCACAAGACGTTCAAAAGTCACATATTAAGGAATGCTCTATTGCGTGTCTGGAAAAAGTATCAATACAAATTAAACAATAAGCTACAATTTGGACAGTACCCAGGCACGCTATAGAGAATATAAGTGTTGAACAAAAACAAAATGATATTACCTATAAAAAATTTCTTTATAAAGAAGGAGCTAGGCTACAACATTTCAGCTCTGAACCAATGAAGGGAAGAAGGAATAATTAAAACATGGTTTCAGTTTGGGCAAATCCAAACTAGATGGAGACAAGACCAAAAAGTTGACATCTTGCAAAGGGATGAAAATTTAGTAAAACAAATTAGAGATCAAGGTCAAATGCACATAAAAAGGTTGTACAATGCATTGGTAGAAATAGACTCAGAAACAGAGCTAGTTAAGGACTGTATGATAAAATGGGCACAAAATATTGAGAACCAATAATGATGGAAACATGGGAACGAATTTGGGTTAGAAATATAAGGTTCACACAGGCCCAAAACTTAAGAGAGAATTTTTACAAAATGTTTTATAGATGGCACTTAGATCCTAAAAAACTAGCCTGTATGTATCCAAACTTACAGCCTAAATGTTGGAGATGTGAATGTGAAGATGCTACATATTATCATATATGGTGGACCTGTAAAAAAATTAAGGCTTTTTGCTTAAAAATATGGTGGATCCTTCAAAATAGTTTAAAGAAAAAGATAAAATTTGCTCCACAGTTTTTTCTGTTGGGCATATTTACAAATTTTACAGTAATAGAGACTAAACTGATATTAAATTTAATAACAGCAGCCAGACTTTTGGTGGCACAATATTGGAAGAAGGAAGAGTTACCTACTATAGAAGAATGGATTTTAAAAGTAGGGAATTTGGCGGATATGGCGAAAATTTCTGCATACCTGAAAGATCATTCAAATGAAAGATACGTAACAGAATGGAGAAGATGGATCGACTATATTCAAAATAAATACCAAACTAAAAAGCTGCAAATAGCCTTTGAATGAAATATTATTAATTTTTATTTAGTTTATGATTATATTGTTTATGATATATGATTATATTGTTTATGATTATATGATTATATTGTTTAAATATACAGAGTTAAAGACCTAGTAAGAATTTGGAACTTACAAAATGTTAGCTTATTTTAGTTTATGATTGTTAATTGCTTTACCCTGTATTTGAACTGGGAAGTCCAGGGAGGGGGGAGGGGGAGGGGAGAAGGGGGGAGGGATGGGGGAGAGGGAAGGGGGGATGGGTGGGAGAAAATGTTTGTACTTTGAAAAACTTTTTAAATAAAAAAAAAGAGTTTGGACAGCCACTTATCTGAAATAGGGTCTCCTGCTTGAGCATGGGGTTGGACTAGAAGACCTCCAAGGTCCCTTCCAGCTCTATTCTACTCTACTCTACTCTACTCTACTCTACTCTACTCTACTCTACTCTACTCTATTCTATTCTATCGTCCCATTAGTGGACTGATCGTTACTTGACTTTTTTTCCTTTTTTTTACATGTTGAAAAGACTTTTTAAAAATTATTTTTATATTTGTGGCAAATCTTAGTTCATTCTGAGCCTTAATTTTCTTGACTTTATCTTTGCAGATTCGGGCTGTACAAGTAGTCCTCAACTTATGACCACAATTGAGTCCAAAATTTATTTTGCTACGTGAGGAATTTGTTAAGTGAGATTTGCCACATTTTACAACTTTTCTCGACACATTTGTTAAGTGAATCACTGCAGTTCTTAAATTAGTAACATGGTTGTTAAGTGAATCTGGTTTCCCCATTAACTTGGCTTATCAGAAGGGTGCTTGTCATAAATGTGATTCAGTTGTCAAACATCCAAATGTAAATCACGTGACCATGGGAATGCTGCAAATGATCATAAATCACTTTTTTCAGTCCGTTTTATCTTCAAACGGTCACTAAATGAACTACCTGTATGCTGGCCTTCTGCTTTAGTTATGTGTTGCTGTTCCCACTTTATATACTTTGTCTTTTGGTTTATCAGAGAGTTCATTATACAGTTAAAGGGACTAGATATGTCTAGTTTATTGAAGAGAAGGATTAGGAGTGACATAATAGCTGTACTTGTGTGTCTGCCACAGGGAAGAGGGGCTTGACTTATTCTCCAAAGCACCTGAGCTCAGGACAAAAAGGGAGAGGTGGAACCTCATTAAAGAGAAACTCTGCCTGGAAACAATAGGATAGGATAGGATAGGATAGGATAGGATAGGATAGGATAGGATAGGATAGGATAGGATAGGATAGGATGCCAAGGCAGCCAGGGGGCAATGGCTAAGGGCATCTGCATGCCCCAGGGACTTTCCAGGATGGTGGACAAGCTAGTAGCTATAGGCAGTGAGAAACAGTGACCAGTGCACCATCCAGGGGGGTAGTATGTTTGGGGTCAGGTGATCACCAGCCAACAAACCCAGCAGGGGCTTGTGGTCCTTTACAAGGGTGAAATGTCTGCCATACAAATAGACATGGAACCGCCGGACCCCAGCGACTGCAGCCAGCGCTTCTCTTTCCAGCTGGCTGTAATTTCACTTGGTGGCAGACAATGTGCATGAGTAGAAAACAAGAGGAGCCTCCTGGCCACTAGGAAGCTGGTGGCTGAGGACAGCCCCAACCCCAAAAGGTGAAGCATTGAAAGTCAAAATTAGGGGCAGGGAATCACTGTAATGCACCAATACAAGTCAGCAGGTTCTTTATGGCAGTGAAAGCAGCTGCCTCGGCCTGGCCCCATACCCAGGAATCCTTCATTCCAAGCAGCCTATGTAAGGGTTCAGCAACAGTGGCCTTATGCCTCAAAAATATGCTGTAAAAATTCAGCAACCCTAGAAAGGCTTGTAGCTCCCGCTTATTTTGTGGGGTGGGGGCGTCCCTAATGGTGGCAATTTTGGATTTGGTTGGATGAATCCCTGAGCCGTCGATCATGTAATCCAGGAACTCCACCCTGGGCACAGCAATGCGGCACTTTTCGCGCTTAACTTTAAGCCCCGCCTCCCTGAATCTGGTTAGGACAGTCTTCAGGCGGGCAAATAGGGTTTGTTTATCCGTAGCGGACACCAGGACATCATCAAAATAGGGTACCACCCCAAGGATGCCCTGCAAAATCCATTCCATGAGACTTTGGATCAGTCCTGGTGCCACGCTGACACCGAATTGCAAGTGGCGGCATTTAAATGTGCCCCTGTGGGTGACAATAGTTTGTGCTTCAGCCGTGCTGTCATTGACTGGCAACTGCTGGTACACTTGCACAAGAGCAAGTTTCGAAAACATGGTTCCAGTCCCCAATGGCGCTCTGCTGCAAGGCCTTATTGATTGTACACTTGTAGTCTGCACAGATGCGGACTGAACTGTCAGCTTTGACTGGCATGACTAATGGGGTTTCCCAACAGGCATGATCCACCAGCTCAAGGATTCCCTGGGCAATTAACTTATCTAGTTCCTTATCTATTTTAGGCCTAATTGCAAGGGGTACTCTTCTTGGTTTAATCCTAATTGGGGCCACCTTGGGATCTAGGCTGAAGAAAATAGATGTTTCCTTGTACTTGCCTAGGCCATTGCTGAAAACGTCCTTGAACTCCTTGACTAGGTCGTTGGCACCGTCATCTGAAATGGTGTTGATTCCTGTTACTCCCATGCCCAGGGCCTCAAACCAGTCCAAGCTGAGCAGGCTTGGCAATGCTCCTTCGACCATGGTGATCTCTAAGGGGCCTGCGAAACCCCTAAATTGCACCGAGAACTTTCCACTGCCTATTACGGGGATACAGTTCCCCTGATAGTCTTTTAGATGTATTCGTTGGGGCCTCAAGTCCTTCTTTTTCAAGGCTGGAATTGTCTTTTTCATAGTGTCCCAAGCACCAATAGTCAGAGACCACCCTGTATCTATTTCCATCTCACACTCTGTCCCCTCAATCAGAACGGTAACGTGGATCTTTTTTGCTGTCGATCTGGTTTGTCTTATGTTGGTCTGGTAAGCCTCTCTGTTAGCCACAGGAGATCTTTCCTTCTGCTTGGGCTTCCATGGTTGTGGTCTCCTCTTCTCTACTATTTCAGTAGCGGCAGGTTGCAGTTTAGCCCTGAATGCAGACGGTATGCTTGCATGGCAGACTCTGGCCAGGTGCCCCTTAGGGTCGTACCTCTGGCACACAGTGTCTTTAAATCTACATGCTGCTCTGGAATGGGGCCCTCTGCATCCTGCACATGGGGGTTGTCTCCTATCTGCATCATGGTATGCTTTTTCCTTTTCGTCTTGGAGTCAGTAAATGTCATCTTCATCTCCCAATGACTCAATTAGGTTGGCACTCTCCTGATGCACTGCAGCATTTGGGCACGAAGTCAGCATGTTTCCCGCTCTTTGCAGTGTTGCAGCTGACTTCTGTGAGTTCTCTGCTGCTCTGGCCTTGTCTAAGGCCGTTTGTAGAGTGAGGGCTGGCTTGGCTAACAACTGCCGTTGTAAGCTAACATCCCTTACTCCACTGATGAGTTGTTACAACAACACATCCTCCAGCTCTTGGAACTTGTAATATGCGGTGGCTTTTCTGAGTGCTGCTACATAGTGGTTCACTGACTCCACTTCTTCCTGAAGTCTGCAGTGGAATTTGTGCCTTCTTATGAATTTTGACTGCACTGGAGTATAATCAACTTGTAGTATGTTTTGTAGTGTGGCCCACGATACCGCTTGAACTGCGACTGGTTCGACTAGTGCCTTCACCGTGTCAAACACGTCCATTCCACAGTAGCTAAGGAACAGTGCTCTCTTTCGGTTGTCGGACAGACCCAGGAGGTCGTTCACCTCCATGAAACACTCGAAGCGATTCATATAGGAATCCCAATTGTCAAACGCTGGGTTGAACGGAGCAGGCAGTGCATATGCAGTCATCATGCTGGCAGAAATTGATTCTGCAGGCAGTGGGCAATGCCGGTCGGGCTTCTGCTCTGCTGGGATTCTGGTCTACTTTTCCTGCTTCTTCCAATCCCACCTTCATCACCAGTGTTAGATTCGGTGATAGAAGAGACGGACACAGTTCTTAAGTAACAACAGCTCTTTAATAGTAGACCAGTACAACCCAACAACTTGCTTGTCTGGCAGCGTCCTCTTTTATAGAGGGCTGCCAGATGGCTTAGCCAATGAGATTCAAATATTTTCCCGCCTATTTGGAGGACCTGAGTGAAGCCTGCAGCTCACTTCCTTATTTCCTTATATGGTATATAACAAGTAACATTATTTTTTCAAGTTAGGAAAGAAGAAAGTCTTTGATGCAGAATAGCAGAATACCAGAGTTGGAAGGGACCTTGGAGGTCTTCTAGTCCAACCCTCTACTCAAGCATTCCAAACAAGTGACTGTCCAGTCTCTTCTTAAAAATCGCCAGTGATGGAGCACCCACAACTTCTGAAGGCAAGCCATTCCACAATTTTATTGTTCTCACTATCAGGAAATTTCTCCTTAGTTCTAGGTTGGTTCTCTCCTTGCTTAATTTCCACCCATTGTGTCTTGTTCTGCCCTCAGGTACTTTGGAGAAGAATAGAATAGAATAGAATAGAATAGAATAGAATAGAATAGAATAGAATAGAATAGAATAGAATAGAATAGAATAGAATAGAATAGAATAGAATAGAATAGAATA
>WNWU01000029.1:15285563-15326864 GCA_012654045.1 Ptyas mucosa
AGTTCTAAGACTTCTCCTGTAATTTGGAAAATCCAGATTTTAATTTTTCAGCCCTGCAACCTTTCCAAATTTTTCAATTTCCTTCATCAATTTGGGTTCAGTTATTAGTGGATCTTCTAGGAAGAATACAAGATCGTCCGCGAATGCTTGGACCTTGTACTCTTCTCCTTTTATTTTAAGCCCTCTTATGTCTTTATTTAATCTAATCCTTCGAAGAAGGTTTTCTAGCGTCAATATAAATAATAGTGGGGAAAGAGGGCACCCTTGCCTTACTCCTCTGCCTATTTCAAAAAAGTTTGTTGCTTCCCCGTTAATTAATATTTTTGCTTTTTGTTTAGTATAGATGGATAAAATTAGTTCTTCAAATTTCTCACCAAATTTCATATTTTTTATTTGTTGGGTCATAAATTTCCAGTTAACTCGGTCAAAAGCCTTCTGTGCATCTATGAAGATTAGGGCTACTTGTTTTTCGGGGTGTCTTTCATAGAATTCAATAACATTTAAAACTGTCCTTAGATTATATTTTGTTTGTCGGCCTGGTAAGAATCCATTTTGGTCTGCATGTATTTTCCGGTTTAAGATTGTTTTAATTCTGGTAGCTAATAGATTCATAAAAATTTTATAGTCCGAATTTAACAACGAAATTGGTTGGTAATTTTTAATCTGGGTGGTATCTGTCTCTTCTTTTGGGATTAATGAAATATAGGCTTCTCTCCATGTATCTGGAATTCTTGCGTGTTTTAATGCCTCATTGTATACCTCTAGGAGGATTGGATTCAGAATTTCATCAAACCTTTTATATAGTTCTACGGGAATCCCATCTGTTCCAGGTGTTTTATTGTTTTTTTGTCTTTTAATTGTCTCCTGTAGTTCCTCAATAGTTATCTCTCTATTTAGGGCCTCTCTATCCTCTTCTGAGATTTCTGGGAATCCTTCTTCCTCCAAATACTGTTTTATTTCCTCATTTGGTACCTCCTCTTGTCTGTACAAATCTTGATAATAATAGGTTACTATCTCTTTTTTTTCTTCCATACCCTTTTGTGACTTACCCTGTTTGTCCTGGAGTTGGTGTATAATCCTTTTTTCTCTTTCCTTCCTTAACTTGTATGCCATCCACCTTCCTGGCTTATTTGCTTGTTCAAAATAATTTTGTCTTATATATTTCAGGGAGTTAATGGTCTTTTCCTGTTCTAGCAAATTCAATTTACGTTTAGCTGTCAGCCAATTAATTTTGGACTTATCGTCTCCTGGGTGGGCACTTAATTTTTCTTCCCACTTCTTAATTTCATCTTGTATAATCTTATATTCCCTTTCTTTATCTTTTTTTCTTTTGCTATTATAGGCAATGGTTACCCCCCTAATATAAGCCTTTGTGGTGTCCCAAAGATTTTGTAGGGATGTTTGGTCCTTATTGTTCTCTTTAAAGAATCCTTCCAATTCCTTTTCTAGTCTATCAGTATACTCCTTCTCTTTTATTGTCTGTGGATTCATCATCCATCTACCCCTTCTTCGTGTTTGTCCTTTCCATTCTATAGTTATCGGGTTATGATCCGCCCACTCATTTATTCCAATATCCACCTCTGCCACTTCTTGTATTAACATCTTCGAAATCCATATCATGTCAATCCTTGACCATGACTTATATGGGTTGGAGTAGTAAGTAAATTTCTGCTCTTTCGGGTTGTGGAATCTCCAAATGTCTGTCAGATTTAATTCTTCTGTTAGGGTATAAAATGTCTTGGGTAATATATTTCTCTTTTTTCTATTATTATAATTGCGTTTGTAATCTTTTTTCAGATCAACTATTGCATTTAAGTCTCCCAATAAGCAAATAGAATCAATATTTTGCTCAATTATTTTCTCGTGAACTTTTTGAAAAAATTCTGTTTGTCCATTACTCGGTGCATACAGAACTACCAACAATACTTTTTTGTTTTTAATATTTATTTCTATTAACAGCATTCTCCCATCTGAGTCAGCATATATAAATTTGCTTTCTACTTTCTCATTAACGTACACAGCTACCCCCCTTTTCTTTTCCTCAGCCAATGATGTATATTCCTTTCCTAATTTTTTGCATATCAAATACTTTTCATCCTGCTTCCTAATATGTGTTTCCTGTATACATATTATATCTAGTTTTAATCTAATTAGTTTCTTAAATATCTGGTGTCTTTTGATTGTTGACTTAAGACCGTTAACGTTTAGTGAGAGGAACTGGGAAATGCTTTGGATTTGGGGAGGAGATTGTAGTGCTGCTGCCTGTCAGGTGTGCTTTCTTCAAAGTCCAGGAAAGAAAGACTCAGACTCTATTGTTTATAGAGAATGGTACTTTTACTAGAAAATGAAGTGAACGCAACCAAGGAAAGCTGGAACTAAAGGCAATAGGCGTGAAAAGTGCATATACAAAGCATCCCCTCCCACTGTCCATCGTAAATCATCCAATCCAAAGGTCTCTCAAGGGTCAGGTGGAAGCACGTCTGGCACCATCATCAATCAGGGCTGTCACGACAGTTGCCCGACCCCCCCCCCCTTCAAGGATATAGTTTTGTTTCTTCTTGACTTTCAATTTCTCCTCCAACTTGCTTCCCTAGCCCCATGGTCCCTAGCTCTCCCCCCTCCCATTACTATGGCAGCCAAAGCAGTAAAGGCGGAGGCTGACACCGCCTGAAAGTGTTCTTCTGCACATTGCAGAGCCACGCACCCCCGTCCTCCTTCTCAGCAGACTCTTCTCTTTCCTCCTGGCCAGATCCCCGGCTGGAAACACAGTGCACTCTTCTTTGTGTCTGTACACACCCTATGTTTGGAATCAGGAAGGGGATCATGAGTTCGAGTGGCAGACCCACGATCCCCTTCCTGATTCCAAACATGGGGTGTGTGCAGAGACAAAAAAAAGTGCACCATGTTTCAGGTGGTGGATCTGGCCAGGAGGAAAGAGAAGAAGGAGGACAGGGGCGCACAGCTCTGCAATGTGCAGAAAAACACTTTCAGGCAGCAGCGCTACAATCTTCTCCCCAAATCCAAAGCATTTCCCAGTTCTCCGCTGCACATTGCAAGGGAACTGGCCGCCACCTGAAGCACGACTCTTGAGATTTGCATTGGGGAATCTGGGCAGCGATGGCTGGAAAGGAGGAATGTTTCCCTTTAGGGGCTCACATTCAGCTCGGCTTGGCTCCTGGGCGCAGAGAGGGCTTAGGCAGCAGCGGCGGCAGCGGCTCCTCACATTGCTGGGGAGTGAAGTCAGCAAAACCAGAGGGGTGACCAGCTGCAAATCGTGGCACCCGCCTTGTTCCCCGAAGCTGCTGAGCAGATTACCACCACCCCCCGACCGTCCCGAAGAGGGAAGGTTGTTCCTCAGGCTATGCCCTGACCCAGATCCCTGCTGCCTGGAACTGGCCGAAAATGGCTGAAGGGTGGGGGCCAGCAGGTGGGCAGGGCTACATTTGGCGTATAAGATGCACCCAGATTTTCACCCCCTTTTTTGGAGTAAAAAGGTGTGTCTTATACACCGAAAAATACGGTAGGTTTAAGGCAGGAGTGAAATCCTACCGGTTCGGACCAGTTCGGACAACCGGTAGTGATGATTGGCATTGGTTCGCTGAACCCATAGCAACCATCCCTGGTGGCCCAGCCCCCCACCCCCACCCGGTCGCCCGCTCAACAGGCTACTGCTTGAGCAGGGAGGAGGACACTGAGGAGGAGAAAAACTGCAAGGTGTTTCGCCAGGCAGCTGGCCCTACAGTGACGGCTTGAATGGCCCAACTAAAGTTGTGCTCGCCAGTAAATGTTGCCATGGGGGCCTCAGCTGCAGCGCTGCTCCAATCAGCCATTCTAAGCCCAAGCTGGACTGGCTGCTCAATCCCCACTGGCAGCTGGGTGATGCTGCACGTGGGGCATTGAGTGGCTGTCAGCTGCATGGCTCTTTGCTGATGGCCACCTCGGAGAGGAAGCACACAGCCTTGGCTCTGCGCTCAAGGAAGTGAGGGGAGTGGCATGATAGTGGCTTCCCTGCTCCCTGCGGGCACCATGGATGCATCTGACAAGCGATGCATCCATGGTGCCTGCACCAGCATCCTGAGAGAAGCAGAGAAGATGCCGCTTGCAAGCAGACAAGCAGAGGTAGCAAGCGTACGCCATGCCGTGGGAAAAATGAGAGGCACTGTTGTCCCACAGAGCCGGCCACTGCTTGAGGGGGGGGGGGCAGGAGAACAGCTAGACTCAGGGAGTAGGTCAGGTGGAGCTGGCTGACTCAGGGCTGCTCAGAAGCTGCCCCTGCCACTGCCAGAAGTTTGGGTGCCTTGGCTTCAGATTGCTCCCTCCCTCCCTCCCTCCCTCACACACACACACACAAACAGAGGTTGGAGAGCTCTCTTGCTCTCTCTCCAAGCACCCCATGCACAGCCCATTTGAGGAAAGAGTATGCACGACTGGATGTGTTTGGCTGCAGGAGGAGGCCTGGGTGGAATGCAGCCTTTTCTGCAGCATCCCCCTCCCCTTTTTTGATCACCGTGTAAAGGGGGGGGCTCTGCCTTTGCAGAAATGGGGCAGGTGGTTTGTATGGAGGATTGGCGGAGTGCATATGCAGTCCTCTGGGATGGAGAGCGGGGCAAGAGAAGGCTCCAAGCCAGATGTCAGAGGGAAACTCAAAGCATTGGAGGCTTCAGAAGGGCAGAACGTGCTTCAGAATGTGCAGTTCCTGGCTCTAACAGTGAGTGACGTGGTCAAGTTGGCCCTGCCCACCGGTCACATGACCACCAAGCCACACCCACCAAGCCATGCCCACACCCACAGAACCAGTAGCGAAAATTTTTAGATTTCACCACTGGTTTAAGGTAACCTATGTCCAATCACTGATGCTTTTCTAGATCAGTATTTTGCACTAGGCAGGCACTAAAGTTGCAAAGACAGTAGGAATTCATTTTTCTCTCTCCATCCTCCAATTGCTGAAGGAAGCAGCAGCCATGAGCTCCATGCTTAAGGCAGAGAAAATTGGTAATCAAGGTTTAGGCTCTTGGATGTTCTGTTTAGCAAATTTTCTCAACCAGAGAAAACATATTAAGCCATCTTCTCTGGAGGACTTTGAGCTCTTTCACATCTTCCTTTTTAATGAGCTCTTGCAGGTGATTGATGGGACAGTCCCCTCCACGAGAACATATTCATCATTGCCCTTTAGATAGCTCAGCAGCTCTCTGATGAATGAAATGGAAACTTTCCTGTATAGCAAGCAACAAAGCCTTGTTTACCCGCAGGAATGAGAAAGAAAATGGATTCTCAAGGAGGCTCCTTTTCAGAGTATATTAGCTAGCTCTCAGAAGAAATCATCAGGATGGGCTACACGTTCTGTCTAGTGATTTTAAGAATTGGTCCATGCACAAGGCACAGTGGCTCAGTGGTTAAGACGTTGGGAATGTCAGCTGGGTTCGAGACCCAAGCAACAGGGTGAGTTGCCGTCTTCCTCCTAACTCCTGCTAACATAACAGTTCAAAAGCATGCAAATTTGAGTAGATAAATGGGTACCACTTTGGTAGGAAAGTAACAGCACTCCATAATGTCATGCTGGCCACATGACTGCAGACATATCTTTGGACAGTGCTACCACAATGGCCTTGAAACGGAGATGAACACCCCTTATAGTTGGCAATGACTAGCGAAGCAAAATCCACAAGGACTCCTTTTTATCATGCAAAAGACCTTCTGACATGTACTCCAGGATGTACAATGTGTTTCACAATGTAATCCAGGATAGATATTGTGAGCCATATGCCAGTTGAATTGTCTGCCTACTGAATTTATGAAAGATTTAAATTGCACTTTGCTCTGCTTATCATCCTTCTCTTCAAAGAATGCTGTTTTCTCCCTATAAGTACTCAGAATACTTGGATGTTGCTTCAGGTATCCTTGTCTAGGATCAAACAAGGATTTAAAAAATCTGCAGTGGGGAGCAGAGCGTCAGATTCATTAGTGCTCATTAATGTTGGACTTCAAGGCACTGAATTTTGAGACAAGGAGAGAGGGGAAAGGTAATGTGGAAACCAGTCTAATAGGAAAAAAGTATAACTCCTGAAATTCATCACTTCTCTGAGCCAATTTTTAAGCAAACCTGTTCAAACAGGCTACAGGTAATCCTTAACATACAACTGGTCTCTTTACAAACATTTGGAAATTATGAGAGGCCTGGAATGAATGTTTTCCAGTCCATAAAGCTCTGCAGGCCTGTCAAGGTAAATGCCTATCTTCATTATAACAACTGAGCCCCAATCATGCAAGGGTTAACCCACCTACCACATATCCCATCAACCCCATAGCCACTCCTTACCTTCTGGCTCCTCCCCCCGGGTATAAAAGATCCTCCTCCATGTTGAGCACGTGCTTTTCCAGATATGTACCTGTAAAGGAAGGTCAAGAGGTCAGTACCTGAGATACTGAATGGGCCTAAACTCAACTAAGGCCTAAATAAAGAATTGATTAAAGAATCATCTTGTGTCCTGAGTCATTTGGTAAGATCTATCCCTCTAACAAATGGTAGCAGAGGATGGTTACCTGTGACTCCAACGATGACTGAGCCAGCTGTTTACCCTGAAAAGAAAAACAGAGTAAACACGAGATCAGTAACCAGACAGATGTCAGCGCAGCTCACCCCCAAAGGAGCTGCAGCAAGAACCATCGATATCGAGGGTGAGTGCCACCAGAACATGGACTCACTGGGAGAAGAAGAAGTACAACTCGAGACGAGAGACCTCGAATTAAGGACACCGCAAAAGGAGAACCGGCTAAGAGAATCCATCCTGAAACTTATGGAGACACCTACAGACGAAGAAGACCTGCTCGTGAAACTGCAAGGTCTCCTCAAGAACCGCGGAGCAGCGATCAGGTCACCGGAGCTAACCCAAGGTACCGATCCTTTAACTGGGGAGAGGCTGGCTCAGTCGGACGACCCAGAGCCAGCCGCATTCAATTTCGCGCCATCCTCCCGGCGGCCATCTTTAAACGGCCAGCAACCAATGGGAGCTCAGGGTTCAAATCTGATGGCGTGAAAAAATCTGAACCCCGAAATGGATGAGGGACAACCCTGGGGCAACCCCAAGCAACGACCACCGAACAACCGAGGCCCACTGACTGAACTAGAGATCGAAGGGGCCCTAGAGATACTGGCTGCCGCGCTAGGCCCCAACACCACCACCAGGCCTACAGTGCAAAACGTTAGCCCTGAAGAAGCCCACGAAGGACTTAGGGCAAACGAAAGGTCAGCCACCGCCAACGACAGCCATCTACCTACAACGACCGATCCACTACCTACGCGACGAACGCCGACTGAGCCCTGCCGCCCGATGACAGCCCTAACCACAACCGAGGGAGACCAGGTCAGATACCTACCGTTCCAGCATCCACCGCCGGGATTTGCACTGCATCCGGGATCCGGCCCACGCGCATCGGGATCGTCCGCCGTCGCCACCGCCGCCGCCGCCGTTGCCGCCACCAATCCACCGTTGGGCCTATGGAGGCCTCAACCGTCGTCTGCCGCCTCCAGCCGATCATCTGGAGAAGAACCGGCAGCATGGAGGGAGATCCAAGGACTCAGCGCCCGGCCCAGGTCACGTAGAAGCGAGTCCGACCTTCAGCCAGCAGGCCTGGGCCTCCAGCAAGGAGCCCCGGACAGGAGCTCCTCACCCGGCGAGATCCAATGCAGAATGAACTTCACGCATGTGCAGTCGCCACCTGCAATGAGAAAAACTGTGAACATAGAGACAAGTCAGTTCAGACTTATCTCAACCATATCCCAGCCTTATTGTGAGTTCAATCACACCCTGGACCATGGACAGCTACATTCTGTGAGTAGCAATTGCAACCATTCTGGGCTAATGAACATTAATTTACAAAAGTTACAGGCAGATGGGGGGAACCTAGTGGAATGGAGCCAGCAGTTGCAGGTTGCTTTCATGAAAGAAAATATGTTTTTCCTGATTAATAACCCCCCACCAAAGCCTTCGTCACTAGAAATTGACAGCCTGCATCATAAGGCTTTTACATTATTGTTAACTTCCATTCCCACAAATATGTATCCCACCATTGGTGACAATTTTACTGTATCTGAGGTAATGCAAAAGCTATACAACTTGTTCTACAGTCAGAGCAGGGCAACAACTACAAGAATTTCCAGGGAGTTTTACTCTGCCAGATACAAGGCAGGGGTTACCATGAGTGAGCACATTCTCAAATTAAATGCCACCAGAGCTGAACTCATGCAAAGGGGGGAATTGATAACAGATGAGAGCATGATGAGCATCATCATCAATTCACTAGATAGCAGCTGGGATAATTTTGTGACCCAGCTAGATAGCCTAAATTTAGAACACCTATCCCTAGGCACACTCACAAATAGGCTAATAGCTGAGGACAACCTGAGAAGGGACCGCCATCTATCCAGAAGGGAACCCAAACCCATAAAGAGGGTTGAATTCCAGGATAGAGCTAGGAACGCCCCTGAATGCTTTAACTGTGGTTCTAGGAACCACCTAAAAAGAGACTGCCCTAGAAACAGCAGAGACAGGAGACACGACGATTATAGAGGGAGACATTCACCAGAACGCAGAAGGAAACAATCCCCAGAGCATAGAACATTCCGAGGGAGAGAATGTGGGTGGTCCCCCAACCCCAGAAGGTCACAAGAGCGTAGGGACAGCTCTAGAGACAGCTATTCGGGGCACATGTATAGCTTCAAGTGTGATGATTCAGGAAGTGAACCAGAGGCAAGGGAAAACATGTGGCTTCTAGATTCAGGAGCCACAGATCACACAACATATAATCCTAAACTGTTCAGCACACTCAACAAAGCAGACTTCAGGCTAAAAGTAGCTAACCAAAGCAGTGTTCAAGTGGTAGGGAAAGGGACCATACACATACCACAAGTTGGGAAAATAGAGGGGGTATTGTATGTACCGGAGATACCTCATAATGTACTGTCCACCACTAAACTCACACGGGACACAGGCAGCGAAATAGTATTCAGAGAAGGGGAGGCCCATTTAGTTAGAGAAGGGAAAGAGGTCGGGGAAGTGACTATACTAGAGGGACTACCTTATTTTTCACCCAACAGAGGAAGCATTAACACAAGCGCACTAAATGAAAGTGAAAGAAACTCAGGGTCTGAGGGAGTAAATTCGGGGAACGACAAGGTTGAGAAATCTAGTAAGAACTCTATATACATTGGTAAACCTATGCATGATAATTGTGCACACCTCCTACATAGGAGGCTAGGGCACATTAGTTTTCCTGTTGTAAAGAAAATGCCTGATTGTACCGAAGGGCTTAAAGTAAAGAACTGTGTTAATTATTTGGAATGCTCAGTTTGTAAGCGCTCAAAAATTAAGGTAAAAGCCAGGCCCAGAAAATCAGAAAGAACCACAGAATCCCCCATCCAACTGGTACATATGGACATTGTAGGCCCCCTGAAACCTTCTATAAAACATAAGAAAAGATTTTTTCTAAACATTGTAGACGACTATAGCAGATATGGGTACGTCTACTCACTTAGGCACAAAAGTGAGGTACCGCAAAAATTCAAGGAATTCCACAAAAGGATAGAATTACAGCATAACATCAGAATAAGACAGATAATGACTGATAGGGAGTCCAAATTCATGGCAAAGGAATTCTCGAGGTGGTTAAGGGAACAAGGCATAGTGCATTACTCCACTTCGCCCTTTTCGCCATTCCAAAATGCGGTTTCAGAGAGAAAGAACGGAGTGCTCCAAACTATGATGAGATGTGTATTGGAGGACGCTGAACTAGGACAATCTTTTTGGTCCGAAGCACTGCATTACACCCTAAATAGACTATGGTCAAGCTCCATCAACAAAACACCATATGAGATGCTATACAAAAGAAAACCAAATCTATCACACCTACGAACATTCGGTGCCCCAGCAGATGTCCACATTCCCAAACAACTGAGGAGAAAGGGAGATAAAATATCCAAAAGGTTGAGGTTCATAGGATACGAACCAGGGACTAAGGGCTACAGATTTATAGATAATAACAATAGGTTTATAGTATCCAGATCAGCCAATTTCCACGAAAATTCCAACTGGTCCAGACTCCACTCCAATGAAATACCCTACAACAGAGTCACACACAACCAAAACCAGGAGAGAATTGAACCAGCCCTAACACAACCAAAGGGGGCTAATATGGACAAATCAAAATGCCTCAAAGCTTGCACAAGGGGATGGAAAGAGGGACACCCCACACTAAAAATTGACTGTCTAACAGACAAAGAGGCTGGGCGCATGCACGAAGCAGACACAACCCCAAGCCGGCCCATAAGAGAAAATAGAAATAAATTACCCAAAAGGTTAGAGGACTATGTGATGACCCTGCAAAGTGACAATACCATACCCAACTCCTACGAGGACGTAATAAAACTTCCACATGAGGAGAGGGAGAAATGGGAAATAGCCATGAAAAAAGAGATGGATAGCCTAAAAGACCTAAATGTGTATTCACCAGCCCAAGTGCCTGATAACAAGAAACCCATTGGGACAAAATGGGTATTCCGAGTTAAAAAGCTAGAAAACAACAAGACCTTATACAAAGCCAGGTTAGTAGCACAAGGGTTTGCCCAAAAATACCCGGAGGACTACACGGACACTTACTCGCCTACTGTCAGGGCTGAAAGTGTTAAAAGTGTGTTGGTCATGGCAACCATGTTGGGGTTTGAAGTATTTCAATTTGATGTGCAGACCGCATACCTCCACGCCGAACTGGATAAGGAGATATATGTTAAAGGCACCACCAGGCTTCAACGAAGGAGGGAACTGCACCTGGCTCCTAAAAAGGAGCTTATATGGACTTCCGCTTCCGGTTCCGCTGGCGACAGACTCTGATCGGGCTAGCTCTGGCCCCAGAGTCTGATCCCCCCCATCTGGAGGCCCTTTGGGCCAAACGCCCCATTATTGGGGCGTTTGCCGTTTGAGGCGGCTCGCCAGGGGTCCCCTGCCTCACTTCCAGGGGCCGGGAGGCCGATGCTGGCGCGCCCGAGGCTCCAGAGGGGGTGGGAGGCGATCGGCGGCTTTTTTCGAGGCCGCGGAGGCGCCACAGCGCCTAAGGGGACCGGTGCTAGTTAAGAAGGCACAACGGACTGAACTGACTGACTGGAGAGTGGAGCAGGCATCCTGGAGGCGAGAGGGGGGGTTGGAGTTTCCCTCCCCCCTTGTAGCTGGAAAGGTGCCGTGGCAGAGAACTAGGGGGAAGGAGATGGAGTGAAACCCCTTACTTTGCTGACTTTTCCTTGGAGGATGGCGGTGGCAGAGTTTGTTGGAGAGGTCTGGTGGCCTCTCTTCCCGGTGAGCAATGGTGGTAGTCTGACTTCCTGCTTCTTTATTTATGATTGAAGACAACATTCTCCTCTGGCTTCCTGTTTGACCTACTCTATACTTCGGACACGTTGCTCCTGTGAGCGCCCACTGGTGGATATTTGAAAAACTACTCTGACTGCTAATCCCTCTTTCTTCTCTGGAGGTTTGCCTTCTGATTTCTCATCTTCTATTGATCTAAGATGGCTAAGGGCCATAAATCAGCAGCAGCTGATATGGAAAAAATTTTGGAAAGACTGGCGAAAATGGATCAGAAGTTGGACAAGTTAGATGACGTGCAAAAAGGATTATCTGAAATTAAATCTGAAATGACACTTATGAAAAAAGATTTAAATGATGTTCAACAGCTGGCAGAGCAAAACAAGAAGAAGATGGGGGGTCTGGAGGGGGAGGTACGGGCACTCCAGAAGGTGGAGGATGGGAGAGGAAATGCAATGTTAACTTTACAATTGGATAAGATGTCTTATTTTCTCAGGTTCCAAAACGTGGAACAACTTGACCAGGAAAATTTGAGAGAAGTGATGGTTAAAATGTTGGGTGAATTTTTAGAAAGAGATTTGGAGTCTATTGGAAGGGATGTGGACTTGGTGTATAGAGTAAACTCACAATTTGCAATTTTACATAATTTACCAAGAGAGATTCATATTAAATTTGTGAGAAGGGAACTGAGAGATGAGATATTGAGAAAACAAAGACTGGGGGTGCTGGTGTACAGGGGCAAGGAGATCACCATCCTGAAGCAGATTCCCAGACAGGTACGAGAATCAAGAAGAAAATATTATTTTTTATCAAATAAGCTGTACCTTAAGGGAGTAGGTTTTAGGTGGTTGATTCTGGAGGGCTTGATGATTTTTTGGGAGGACAGTAAGAAGAAAATTAATAATGTAACGGAAGCTAAGGCTTTTTTTGACCAACATAAATCCTTCCTAGGTGGAGAAGATACAGGAGCCGAAGAGGGGGAAGTATTAGATGATCAAGGAGCGGGGGCGGACGGAGCTGTTGCGGCCCGGGAGGAGGGGGGAGGCCAGACCATGGTTTTAAGAGCCAGAACTAGGAAATGAAGAAAGGAGGGGAATCTATTGTTTAATGTTTTTTTTAATTGACATTTTTCTTTCTCTTCTTTTATCGTATTTTGTATAATACTTTTTTTGTTTATATAATTTTTATATAACCTGGTTGTTTGTTTCGACTTAAGATAATAATGTCTGTTGTGTGAGAACTTAAAAAAGAAAATAATAATTGAAATATCTTTATATAAAGATATTGAAAATCCAACATATTGTAAACTATAATATTGTATATTTTTAACCAATAAAAACTTTAAAAAAAAAAGGAGCTTATATGGACTTAAACAATCTGGAAAAAGGTGGTACGACTGCTTAGCCAAAGCCCTCAACTCCATGGGTTTTGCTGCCACCTCAGCCGATAAGTGTTTTTTCACAAAGAAAGAAAACAATTCATTCGAAGGCATACTCGTCTACGTTGACGACATCTTATACATAGGCAAGCATAGGGATAGATGTGAAAAATTCGCCACTGAGTTAGGAAGTCATTTCTCCCTGAAGTCACTAGGCAAAATCGACAAGTACCTGGGGGTCCACGTGACAAAAACCAACAAAGGATACAGACTTTCACAAAAGGAGAAAATCACAGAACTACTCTCTAAATGCAACATGTCTGAGGCGAAGCCCAGTGACACGCCTATGCAACCAGACTTCCTGAAGAACATGTATGGCGAATACAAACCTTTCAAAGATAACCAATTGTACAGGTCCACAATAGGTTCGCTCCTATATATCGCCAATTGGATCAGGCCCGACATCGCCTTGGCAGTCAATCTATTATCCCAGCATGTGAGCAAGCCCACTTCTTTCCACTGGGATGCCATTAAGAGGTTACTCAGGTATCTCAAACACAGCATCGATGCACAGCTTTGCCTTGAACCAACAATAACCACAAAACCAGAACTAACTTGCTTTGCCGACGCTGATTGGGCGGGGGATATTCAGAGTAGAAAGAGTATTTCAGGCTATGTACTATTTCTCAATGGCAGTCCCATCCATTGGTACACTGGGAAACAGAAACTTGTGGCCACCTCTACCACAGAGGCAGAGTTCGTCTGTCTGTCCAAAGCCGCCAATAATCTGGTATGGTTCGATGACTTACTGAGTAACATTTGGGAGGAACCATCCTACCTCATAATAATACATGAGGACAACAAAGCTGCGATAGAAATATCAAAGGCCGACGCTGTAGGTCAACAGTCAAGGCACATTGATATAAAGTGCAAACATGTCAGACAGTTTACCGAATTAGGTTTCATTAGAGCTGTGCATTGTGACACCGAAGAGCAAACAGCAGATATATTAACGAAACCCTTACCACTCAAACAGCACTCATACCTAAGGTCTAAAATTTGTGTTTATATGTAACCCATGTGAATAATCTGTATGTACTCATAAATTGTGTATATGTATTCAGTTAGGCATTTAGAGGGGGTTTTGTCAAGGTAAATGCCTATCTTCATTGTAACAACTGAGCCCCAGTCATGCAAGGGTTAACCCACCTACCACATATCCCATCAACCCCATAGCCACGCCTTACCTTCTGGCTCCTCCCCCTGGGTATAAAAGATCCTCCTCCATGTTGAGCACGTGCTTTTCCAGATATGTACCTGTAAAGGAAGGTCAAGAGGTCAGTACCTGAGATACTGAATGGGCCTAAACTCAACTAAGGCCTAAATAAAGAATTGATTAAAGAATCATCTTGTGTCCTGAGTCATTTGGTAAGATCTATCCCTCTAACAAGGCCATAAAATATTGTGTTACACACACACAACTGTATTTGGGGTGCTTGGCAACCAGCTCCCCTTTGCAACCAGTAAGAATGGGTTTGCATTTACAAACGTGGTATTTGCTTAGCAACTATGGTGATTTATGTAAAAACTGCTACAAAAAATTAATGACCAGATTCAGTCACATGGGTGCCTTGACTTATGTCTAGTTCCAGTTGCAATTGTAAGTTGAGGATTACTCATGAAAATCTTTGACTTCTCATCTATATACCGGTGTATATAGATGAGAAGACAAAGATTTTCATGAGTTCTGCAGAATTCCTTTCCCTCCTCTCAAAAACCCAGCTACCCCATTCATCTGCAACTTGCTGGAGGAGAGATCCAGCTGCATTTGGCTGTTTCTAAGATACCCCGAGGCTTCTTGACCTGCTTTTAGGCAAGCTAGTTATTATCAGAATTGCAAACAGCATAAAGGAACCAGGAGTCTTTCTTCTCTCCCTTCCCCCCCATATGTATGTATGTATGTATGTATGTATGTATGTATGTATGTATGTAGGTCTTTGGTTATTTGGGTTGAGTTAGAAAACTAAGGAGTATATGAAATCCCATGCACCACTTGCTCCACCACATACATCAGACAAACCAACAGAAGAATAAGTGCACGCATTGAAGAACACAAGAACTCAGTCAGAAAAGAGGAACCAACTTCTTCCCTGATCCAACACCTTAAAGCCACAGGACATGAAATTGACTTTAAAAAGACCAGAACTATCGCCAAAACTGAACACTTTAACAACAAAATAATCAGAGAAGCCATCGAGATAGAAAAACGCCCACACAGCATGAATAAACGAGATGATACTTCCCGCCTACCAGCCATTTGGAAACCCGCCCTTATTGACAAACGAGTCCCTAACACAAAGAATGACACCAGACCCACACTCACAAAAACCACACAGGATATCACCATCACACTTCCACGCAAAAAGCAAACCCAGACCCATGCCGATGAGGCACGACCACAGACTAGAAGCCAGACCACAGCTGCATCATTGGCCATTTTAAACCCCCCCCCAATCCATACATGAAGCAAACTGACGCCAACCATGAAGATGTGGCACGACCTCAAACGTGAAGCCAAACAACAGCAATGCAGCTCACCAGCTCAAATCCCCCTGCAACTCAGACTAACCCGAGGACAGCCAAGCCCCCACCCAAACAGAGCACACCCCCATCCAATCAGAGTACAGCCAACCAACCAATTAAAACATCAAATTTCCTGCCTTTGGACATCTGGTTGGCCGCTGTGAGAGGGTGGCCAGGAAATTTTCCCTCTGAGTGACTGTATTAACCGACTCCTGCCACTGCTATGAGAGGACAGTGGAGCCCAGGCTGTTACCATATTGAGACTTTCCTGTCCTAGGGCTTTGTTGGACCCTACCAAGCTGCTTTCCCATCCTGGTCTTACTGATGTACTCAGTGGCGGAACTATGTGCCCTGTGAGACTCCCCCCTCTCGCAGATTTGGCCCTCCACTCTATCGAGGGCCTACCTTGATGACGGGTTCTGGAACCCCGAGAGGTGGCATAATGCAAGAAGGGGGTTGAGGGGTTTCTTACTTAAATCTTTAGATAAACTTTTAAGGGGTGCCAGGGAGGGGGAGGGTCGGATTTTAATTTGGACTGTGGGTATGGGGGATGACCCACTAAAGGGAAGGTCAGGTCTAGCTGTAAAGCGCGGCATAGGGGGTGGGGGGTCTGGGGTCGAGGAGAGGGCTGGAGCTTATCCAGATAGTGTTTTTAACATCAACATCGTGAGTGGGAGGGGCAGATATGGCGGGAGCAGGGGGCCACATCATGTTAGGGGAGCACACGCTCACTGTTTATGAGCGATGGAGTGCTCCGGCCCCCAAGGCTCCACTCGTTTTCCAGGTAGCACAGACCCTCAGGGCCCGGGCCTTCGGCTGATGTTGTGCAACGCCAGGTCTGTGGTAAATAAAGCCCCCCTCATTTGCGATCTTGTTCAGGAGGGGGGAGCAGACCTGGCCGGTATTACAGAGACCTGGTTGGGCCAAGAGGGGGGGTTCCCCTCATTGAAATGTGCCCACCAGGTTTCTGTGCATTTCATCAGCCGAGGCCACAGGGGAGGGGAGGGGGGGTAGCGGTTATTATCAAAGAAGGTCTTAGACCGAGAGAGGCCACTGTTCCTCAGACGGCCGGCTGTGAGTCCCTCCTTGTGAAGTGGGGCCATGGGGTACAGATGGGTTTGCTGATCACGTACGTGGCTCCCTGCCACATGGTAGCAATCCTGCCCGAGCTACTCAACGTCATCGCCGCAGTGGCGGTTGATACCCCTAGACTTATGGTCATGGGGGATTTCAACCTGCCGTCTGCAGGTGAGATGTCTGAAGTGGCTCGGGAGTTCATGGCTTCCATGACAGCTATGGACCTGACCCAACTAATTCAGGGCCCTACCCACAGGGGCGGGGGGAAACACTCTGGACCTAGTTTTTGTCTCTGGACAGTGGTTGAGTGACCTCGAAATAGGGGATATAGTCACTGAGCCCTTGTCACGGTCGGATCACTCCCTCCTCTGATTTGACCTTTGAACTGCTGCACCTCGCTGCATGGAGGTGGAGCCAGTAAGATGGTTCCGCCCCAGGCGCCTGATGGAACCCAAGAGGTTCCAGATGGACCTTGGGCCATTCCCTGAGGCTCTGGCTCACGCCTCGACTGGAGACCTAGTGGCCGCCTGGGATAGGGCGGCCGCTGGAGCTCTGGATCGGGTCGTGCCTTTGCGGCCTCTGACCCGGTGCTGATCTCATCTGGCTGCCTGGTTTACCGAGGAGCTAAGGGAGATGAAGCACCGGAAAAGATGCCTAGAGAGTAGTTGGAGGGCCAGTCTTTCTGAATCTGACTGGACACTGGTAAGATCTCACATTAAGAATTACCTAGTGGCAATAAAAGCAGCGAAATGTAACTACTTTGCTGCTCTTATTGCGTCATCAGATAACCGCCCGGCCGCCCTGTTTAGGGTGACCCGCTCCCTGCTCCACCGGGGAGCACGGGAGGACCCCTTGGAGGGTAGAGCCGAGGATTTTGTACAGTATCTGCATGACAAAATCACTCAGATTCAGGAAAACCTGGTCTCTGACTGGGTGGTCTCAGGGGGAATGACTGGGGCGGGTCTTGTGAATATTATCTGGGATGAATTTGATCCTGTGGCTCCTGAGGATGTGGACAGGATTCTGGGTGGACTGAACGTGACCACATGTTTGTTGGACCCGTGTCCCTCCTGGTTAGTGCTGGCTACTCGGGAGGTGATGTGAGGCTGGCTCTAGGGGATTATAAATGCTTCGTTGAGTGAGGGTGTCTTTCCCGCTGCCTTGAAAGAGGTGGTGGTAAGGCCTCTCCTCAAGAAGCCTTCCCTGGACCCAGCAATGTTATCTAATTATCGTCCGGTCTCCAACCTTCACTTTGTGGCAAAGGTTGTCGAGAGTGTGGTTGCGCAGCAGCTCCCCCAGTACCTGGATGAAACAGTATATCTGGATCTCGAACATGATATCATGCTGCACCGGTTGGAAGAGTTGGGGGTGGGAGGCACCGTGTTGCAGTGGTTCTCCTCCTTTCTCTCTGACCGGTCGCAGTTTGTGTTGACAGGGGGGCAGAGGTCGACCTCGAGGCCTCTCATCTGTGGAGTGCCGCAAGGGTCGGTCCTCTCGCCCCTTCTGTTCAACATTTATGTAAAGCCACTGGGTGAGATCATCCGTGGTTTCGGGGTGAAGTATCATCAGTATGCTGATGATACTCAGTTGTACATCTCCACCCCGGACCACCCCAATGATGCCCTTGAAGTGATGTCCCAGTGCCAGGAGGCCATACGGATCTGGATGGGGAGTAACAGGCTCAGACTCAACCCATCCAAGACTGAGTGGCTATGGTTTCCGACGTCCCGATATAGTCAGTTGGTGCCATCACTGACTATTGGGGGCGAATCATTGGCCCCCACAGAGAGGGCTCGCAACTTGGGCGTCCTCCTGGACTCACGGCTGTCTTTAGAAGAGCACCTGACGGCCGTGACCAGGGGGATTTTTTATCAGGTTCGCCTGATCCGCCAGTTGCGTCCCTTTCTAGATCGGGACTCTTTACACATGGTCACTCACACCCTCGTCACTTCCCGCCTGGACTACTGTAATGTTCTCTACATGGGGCTCCCCTTGAGGAGCAGCCGGAGGCTCCAACTGGCGCAGAGTGCAGCCGCACGGGTGGTTACGGGAGCGACATGGCGTTCCCGTGTGACACCTCTCCTGCGCGAGCTGCACTGGCTCCCGTTGGTCTTCCGGGTGTGCTTCAAGGTTTTGGTTACTACCTTTAGAGCGCTCCATGGCTTAGGACCTGGCTATTTACGAGACCGCCTACTGCCACCAGTGGCCTCCCACCGGCCGGTACGGTCTCATAGAGAGGGCTTCCTCCGGGTGCCATCGGCCAAACAATGTCGACTGGCGGCTCCCAGGGGGAAAGCCTTCTCTGTGGGGGCACCTACTATCTGGAATGAGCTCCCCCCAGAGATTCGGAGGATCCCGGACCTGCGTACCTTCCGCCGCGCTCTTAAGACCCTTTTATTTTGCCAGGCAGGCCTGGCCTGATTCCCCCTTTTTAAAAAATGTTATAAATTTTAATTTGTTTTAATCTATTGGGATTTTAATATTTTTATGGCCAAATTTATTTAATTGGATTTTAATTGGGTTTTAAATGTTATACTTGTATGTTTTATTTATGGCTGTTCACCGCCCTGAGTCCTTCGGGAGGAGGGTGGTATACAAATTAAATAAACTGAAATAAACTGAAACTGAAACCCCCCATCCAATCAGAGCACAGCCAGGCCCCTAACCAATCAAAGCACACCTCCACCCAATCAGAACACAGCCATGCTCCGGGGCTTCCGCTTCCGGTTCCGCTGGTGACAGACTTTGATCGGGCTAGCTCTGGCCCCAGAGTCTGATCCCCCCCATCTGGAGGCCCTTTGGGCCAAGCGCCCCATTATTGGGGCGTTTGCCGTTTGAGGGCGGCTCGCCAGGGGTCCCCTGCCTCACTTCCAGGGGCCAGGAGGCCGATGCTGGCGCGCCCGAGGCTCCAGAGGGGGCGGGAGGCGATCGGCGGCTTTTTTTCGAGGCCGCCGAGGCGCCACAGCGCCTAAGGGGACCGGTGCTACCTAAGAAGGCACAACGGACTGTACTGACTGATTGCAGAGTGGAGCAGGCATCCTGGAGGCGAGAGGGGGGGTTGGAGTTCCCCCCCCCTTGTAGCTGGAAAGGTGCCGTGGCAGAGAATTAGGGGGAAGGAGATGGGGTGAAACCCCTTACCTTTCTGACTTTTCCTTGGAGGATGGCTGTGGCAGAGTTTCTTGGAGAGGTCTGGTGGCCCCTCCCCCCGGCAGACAATGGCGGCGGTCTGACTTCCTGCTTCTTTATTTATGATTGAAGACAACATTCTCCTCTGGCTTCCTGTTTGACCTACTCTATACTTCGGACTCGTTGCTCCTGTGAGCGCCCACTGGTGGACAGTTGAAAAATTACTTTGATTGCTAATCCCTCTTTCTTCTCTGGAGGTTTGCCCTTTGATTTCTCATCTTCTACTGATCTAAGATGGCTAAGGGCCACAAATCAGCAGCAACTGACTTGGGGAAAATTTTGGAAAGACTGGCGATATTGGACCAAAAGTTGGACAAGTTAGATGACGTCCAAAAAGGATTATCTGAAATTAAATCTGAAATGACACTTATGAAAAGAGATTTAAATGATGTTCAACAGCTGGCAGAGCAAAACAAGAAGAAGATGGGGGGTCTGGAGGGGGAGGTACGGGCACTTCAGAAGGTGGAGGATGGGAGAGGAAATGCAATGTTAACCTTACAATTGGATAAGATGTCTTATTTTCTCAGGTTCCAAAACGTGGAACAACTTGACCAGGAAAATTTGAGAGAAGTGATGGTTAAAATGTTGGGTGAATTTTTAGAAAGAGATTTGGAGTCTATTGGAAGGGATGTGGACTTGGTGTACAGAGTAAACTCACAATTTGCAATTTTACATAATCTACCAAGAGAGATTCATATTAAATTTGTGAGAAGGGAACTGAGAGATGAGATATTGAGAAAACAAAGACTGGGGGCGCTGGTGTACAGGGGCAAGGAGATCACCATCCTGAAGCAGATTCCCAGACAGGTACGAGAATCAAGAAGAAAATATTATTTTTTATCAAATAAGCTGTACCTCAAGGGAGTAGGTTTTAGGTGGGTGATTCCGGAGGGTTTGATGATTTTTTGGGAGGACAGTAAGAAGAAAATTAATAATGTAACGGAAGCTAAGGCTTTTTTTGACCAACATAAATCCTTCCTAGGTGGAGAAGATACAGGAGCCGAAGAGGGGGAAGTATTAGATGATCAAGGAGCGGAGGCGGACGGAGCTGTTGCGGCCCGGGAGGGGGAGGGAAGCCAGACCATGGTTTTAAGAGCCAGAACTAGGAAATGAAGAAAGGAGGGGAATTTATTGTTTAAGGTTTTTTTAATTGACATTTTTCTTTTCTCTCTCTTCTTTTATTGTATTTTGTATAACACTCTTTTTTTTTGTTTATATAATTTTTATATAACCTGGTTGTTTGTTTTGATTTAAGATAATAATGTCTGTTGTGTGAGAAATTTAAAAAAAGAAAATAATAATTGAAATATCTTTTTATAAAGATATTGAAAATTCAACATATTGTAAACCATAATATTGTATATTCTTAACCAATAAAAACTTTTTATTATAAAAAAAAAAAAAAAGAACACAGCCATGCTCCCACCCAATCAGCTCACACCCCCACTGGCAGTTAAAAGGAAGAAACAGCTGCGATCACACATTGCTCCTGGAAGCATGAAGCCAAGAACACCAGCCTGAAGATGATGAATGAGACTTCATCGAAACGTTGCCAAGACACTTCCAATTTTACACGGGAGTAAACCCGAATAACCAAAGACCTACATACAAACACCCGTGAAAACCTCAGAAAACACACACACACACACACACACACATTATAGTATAATAGGTCTAGTTTCTAACTCTGAGCTGAGAAAGGGTACTGATCTTGTTAACAGATTTGGGAAACGTTTGGGCTAAACATACAGGAGTAGTTGAGGTTGGACCTGACACACCTTTAGAGTGAGAAAAATAATACACTTCACATGGTTGGGGGGCGGCGGGGGTGGGGCTTTTATTTGTTTGCTAGCTTCATATCCTGCCATCACATCCCAGCTTTTCTCCAGAAGCACAAGTTGGCTAAGATGTTGACCTCCCTAACCTCCTGTCTTCCCAACATCAGCCCACTAAGAAGGAGGCTGGGCTGAGCAAGCCCCCACAAGGGTTTGTCAGGTTCTTCTCCGGGATCTTCACTGTGGCATTGCAGATGGGCATCTCCTGGTTTGCTGCCAGTTAGGATTCAACATGATTCATTAGACTTGTATCTCAAGTACCAGAGTATCACGAGGGCCAAGGTGGTATGAACTGTTGTTACCTGAGACCACCTCTGCAGCCAGCGGTGGGATTCAATTTTTTTAACAACCGGTTATGTGGGCGTGGCTTAGTTGGGGGTGTGGCTTGGTGGTCATGTGACTGGGTGGGTGTGGCTAGCTGGTCATGTGACCGGGTGGGCGTGGCTATGTGCATAGGGACTACTCAGAGGGCTGAAAAAAGTCATTTCCGACCGGTCCTCGCACTTATGACCATCCTCACATTTATGCCCGTTGCGGCATTCTTAACAACCGTGTCAATCATTTCACTACTACTTCTCTTCACCATGGTGACAAGATAGGACAAAAACGTAAAATGTGAGGACAGTCGTAAGTTCGAGGACGTCACAAGTGCGAGGACCAGTCAAAAATTACTTTTTCAGCCCTCTGAGTAGTCCATGTGCATAAAAGGATACAGCAAGAGAGGGATGAAGGAGTAGGAGTAGGAGTGAGGTTAAGAGAGGGAGGAAGAGAGGAGGAGAAGAAGAAAGGAAGAGGAAGTAGGGAGGAGAAGAAGAGGGGGGGAAGAGAAAGTAAGAAGGAAAGAAAAGAGAGAGGTGGTAGGTTGGAGGAGAAAGATTGCTGTACAATAAAAAAGATGAAAGGGAAGAAAGCCAAACCCAAACAAATATAAAAATATTAAGATAAAGAATGAATTGTTAAACTTTAAAGAATAAAGGAGAACAAATATGAATAAATAGCAATAATTAGAAACACACATACGAACATACAATGTATTTTCTTTGAACAGAGTATTTGCCCGGTTCACAAATTTAAACAGTGTTTAGTCATTTCAATTAAATTTACAATTTCTATATTTCCTTTTTGCCATATTTATTCCTCATCTATTTTTTTTTAAAAACCAATATTACCCTTCATCCTCATCTCTAATCTTAATCAAATTCAATTTTTCCCTTCTATTCTATATTATACCCCTTCCCATTGTCATCTATTTTTATATCCATCCTCACATTGGTTAATTATGTAATATTGCAGTTGTTTAATACAAATTCAACATTTTAATATAAACCAATTAGTTATATAACTATCTTTTTTGTATATTAATCAATATGAACATGAATATTCCAATTATTTCCATGCAATCCAATTTCTTACAAATCCATTAATTATATTTACCAATAATAATAAACCAAATAATTTCCCCCATATATTCTTCCAAACCACAACTTAACCATTTCTGCTTTCAATACAATATACAATTAATAGTATCTCAATTATTACAATTCCCTAGTTAAATAGATAATTTTTTTCTTTTGTGTTTTAAAATCTTGAACTCTCCTCTTTTGAACTAAATTTCCCATTGTTTATACCTACCTTTTTTGGTGAGCAAAGAGAAATATGAAATCTCTCTCCCTGCGTGCAGCAGAGCCTGCTTTACTTTCAGTTTCCTTTTAGCTAGGGGAAAAAAATCAGTCTTTGCAGCAAGAGCTTGCAAAAGAGCCTGCACAAAACAGCTGAGAGCGAATCAGAGTCGGGAGAGTTGGGAGGCAGATCTATTCAAGCCTAAACTAAAGCTGAAAGGAGTTTTTTCCTGCTGTTTGCTTGCAAGGAGGTAACTGCTGCGAGGCACAGGGCAAAGGGTGGGGGCCACCCTCCTTGCCACTTAGCCCCCCTTGTCGCCCCCTTTTGCCTCTAGCGCCCCCCTGCTGACCCGCCCCCCTAAGGCATCCCACGGCCCGCGGTACCGCCCCCTTTGGCAACCACTGGCTTAACTATTTAACTCCTTAACAACCGGTTCTACCGAAGTAGAATCCCACCACTGGGTCTACTCATTTGTTTTCTTTTGACACTGATCAGCTGTAGGGTGGTGCTTTGAAGCCCTGCGGCAGCTGCAAGGCCAATAAAATTACCAAAAAACATTGAACCATTTGTTAAATTGCTGGCTCGCCCACCCCTCGCCCAGTGGTGCGGAGGGGCAGGGCAAGGGGCGGGACGACCCAGCAATTTAACAAACGGTTCGGCCGAACCTCCTAGAACCGGCGGAATCCCACCACTGTCTGCAGCACACCCAAAGCTCCTAATTTTCAAATGCAGCTTTACTGAGGGCTGTTTTCCCAACTGCTCATTGACCTTCAGAGCATATTATATTGCCACTCAATAACTCCTCTCTTGCAGGACAAATCATCTGAATCAATTGGGGTTTTTAAAAATTTGGCATTCTGCATGATTCTGGGGTGTCTTGCCAGGGACTCAGGCAGGGGTGAAATCCAGCAGGTTCTGACAGGTTCTGGAGAACCAGTAGTGGAAATTTTGAGTAGTTCGGAGAACCAGTAGCGGAAATTTTGAGTAGTATGGAGAACCAGCAAATACCACCTCTGGCTGCGAACCACCAGACTAAGGTGGGAATGGACATTTTGCAATATCCTTCCCCAGAGGTGCGGAGGGAATGGGCATTTTGCAGTATCCTTCCCCCAGGAGCATGGAGGGAATGGGGATTTTGCAGTATCCTTCCCCTGCCATGCCCATCAAGCCACACCATGCCCACAGAACCGGTAGTAAAAAAATTTGGATTTCATCACTGGACTCAGGTATGTGATGGGGATTAATAGTGCCATTTTGCCTGGTTCACTAAGCAATATACATTCAGCAGGGAAGTCTTCAGTCACTTGGCTTCTTAATGCTAACCATGCGCAAGCCCAGTGGCATCCATGGGGTGAGCCAAAAGCAAAAGGGCAAGATGCCGGTTGCAGGAGCGGGATCGACGTCCCACCCTTTTAGCATTTATTTGATTTTTAATCCAAGTGATTCTTTGATGATGCTGGATAATTTACAGATATAAAAGAAAACAATACATTGAAAAAAAGATTATGGCACACTGGAAGGACAAATCGCTCAGATCAAGACCAAACCTAAATTGCATATAGAATACAGAATAATAGAGTTGGAAGGGACCTTGGAAGTCTTCTAGTCCAACCCTCTGCTCAGGCAGGAGACCTTATACCATTCCAGACAGGTGGCTGCCCAGTCTGTATTTAAAAGCCTCTAGTGATGAAGCACCCACAACTTCTGAAGACAAACCATTCCACTGATTAATTAAGTCTTGCTTTTCCTCAGACCCAAGTGGAGATGCTTATATCTAATCGACAAAATCTTGCTAGACCCCTAGAGTAGGGCCTTTAGCTGTTTAAGTGCTCTCTGCAAAATCCAAAGAGAAGGATCTATAATCCAGCCTCGGCTTTATTGCATCCAATAAGCCCCTCCCTTCCCTGGGTTACTGGTCTCACTGTGCATCTGCATCATATGGGCATTTAATGTGACAGGCTATTATCCCCCTCTTTGTTCTCTGGCAGTATGTACAACCAGGTTTGCTTGTCTTTTTCTTCCCTGCCAGTCAATGTTTTACTGCAGGAAGTTTTCAATGGAATCCAAGGTGGGCCATTGGAAGTGTTAGGAATCTAAGCTGGAGCAAAAGTCTAAGTATTTTTTTTCTCCAAGGAGCAACAATTGGGACATGTCAACAGAAGTGACCACATTTTTTTGGGGGGGGGGATTTTGGTTACTCAATCCATTTAGAAAAATGGCAAGAGATTTGGTGGGGGAATATGAAATTAGTAGTCTCTACGGCATACAAAGAAAACATTTATAAGATGCTATATAGGTGGCATCTCCCCCCCAACAGATTAGCCAAAATGTTCACTGGACAGTCCACTGAATGCTGGAAGTGTGGGTTCGAGCACAGCACCTTCTATCATCAATGGTGGACGTGCCCAGAAGCAGTAAAATTTTGAGGAAAAATAAAAAAATGGCTTAATGAGATCTTAAACCAAAAGATTGAATTGCAAGCAGAGACATGCTTGCTCGGCTCCAAACTGGAAAATATTAAAAAAAGACTCATGGTGCCTTGCATTACACATTATCACAGCAGCGAGATTAACGTATGCTCAATTCTGGAAAAATAAAAATACCCCATCAGAGGAGGCAATTATAAAGAAGATTTTGGAATGTACGGAAGCAGATAAATTGACTAAAAAACTAAAAAATAGAGACCAAACACAAACATGTTTATCCTGGGAAAAACTATATATTTGGCTATCAAAGAGAAAATTATAACCCAAACCAGGTGAGGAGTTGTATCTATTGAGAAACTTATACTATACAAGTAAAGAGGTCGGATAGACCTAATTGATTTATAAAGGTAAATTAGGTTGTTCTATCTCCCCCGGAATGCAATATAGATGTATTGTACCGAATACTAGATTATTAAGGTACTACTTGTTTGTTTGCATGTTTGTTATTTGTTTTGTTGTTCTGTTTGTCATTTATCTGGTGTGTTGTCTTCTTTTTTAATGAAAAATGTAAATGAAGATTATTTTTTTTAAAAAAAGAAGTGACCACATTTTGATCAAAAGTAGCAGCAGGGGGCATGTGTTTGTTGCATGCTCAGGCCATGCTTTGCCACATCTCAGTTATAAACCCCATAGATGCTTGGTTTGCACCTCCAATTTGAGGTGCAGCTGGGCAGAGGGGGGAGGGAGGCAAACTCCCTCAGATTCTCTTGTCTTTCTCAACCCAACCCTATGTCCATTTTGACTCCGACCGTCCTAGGTGGAAGACTGCAATGGGGATGTAAAATCTTCTGTTTACTGGCCTATGGCCTCTCACTTATGACCTGTTTGTACATATAAAAATATTTGTGTACACTTGAAATGTTTATATTCCATTGATATCAAGTCTAGATGGATCCAAACCACTGAAACACAAAGATGCAAGCAAATGTATGAAATGAGAGGGCAGGGAGAGCCACTCCTTTCAAGCAACCTGATTTGGAAACAATCAGTTACACCTAGTTTAAAAAAATCCCCAAAACTTAGCTTTAGCCACAATGCAGGTTTGATGCGTTTGAAAGAAAAAGAAAGAAAGGCAAAAGGGAGGGAGAAGGGGAGGGAGGCACACCAACCCTAATCCCATTTGCCGTGAAAAGGTCACACGTTCCGATATGAGTAATTAATTTCCTTCGCACAATGTTGAAAAGGTTAACCTGATTTGAGAGGAGCACTTGCATTGGAAATGCCTCGCGTACCTTGTTAAAAGAGCCCAATTACTGCCCTGTGGACCAGAGGAATCTTGGCAATATGCTAATAGGACCGCAAGAGGGAGAAGACAAATGATGGAAGAGAGGGCCAGAAAGCAAACAGGCCGCTTCGCTTTGAGACAGAAGCTCTCTTCAGAAGTTCACAAACACACACATATGTCAACAGTGTCACAATGAAGATTGGATGCCTGCAGCGGGGGGGGGGGGGAATCCCACTTTACTTTCTGTTCCCCCTGAAATGGTCGTGATGGAAGGCAGAAACCTGGAATATTAGAACTCTTCAGGAGCTACATGAACAACCCCTTTTCCCAACATGTGGTGGACTAGTGTGAGCAGATCAGACACAATGGAAGGGCCAACAGGCTCGTCCCTCTACCTTTACTGATTCTAATCACATGGAAAATGAGATCCAGAAGATCCATTGCCTGGAGGCTGTGCGGATCTGGATGGGGAGGAACAGGCTCAGACTCAACCCCTCCAAGACTGAGTGGCTGTGGTTTCTGACGTCCCGATATAGCCAGCTAACACCATCATTGGCTATTGGGGATGAGATCTTACCCCCTTCAGAGAGGGCTCACAACTTGGGCGTCCTCCTGGACTCACGGCTGTCTTTGGATGATCATATGACGGCCGTGGCCAGGGGGGCTTTTTATCAGGTTCGCCTAATTTCCCAGTTGTGTCCCTTTCTGGATCGGGACGCCTTGCACACAGTCACTCACGCCCTCGTCATTTCCCGTCTGGACTATTGTAATGCTCTCTACATGGGGCTCCCCTTGAGGAGCACCTGGAGGCTCCAACTGGTCCAGAATGCGGCCGCATGAGTGATAATGGGGGTGACTCGTCGCTCCCATGTAACACCCCTCTTGCCCAAGCTGCACTGGCTCCCGGTGGTCTTTCGGGTGTGCTTCAAGGTGTTGGTTACCACCTTTAAAGCGCTCCATGGCTTAGGACCTGGTTACTTACAGGACCGCATTCTGCCACTGGTTTTCTCCCACCGACACGCTCCCACAGAGAGGGCCTCCTCAGGGTGCCGTCGGCCAAACAATGTCGACTGGTGACCCCCAGGGGAAGAGCCTTCTCTGTGGGGGCTCCTGCCTATGGAATGAATTGCCCCTGGACATACGAAGGATCCCCGACCTCCGCACCTTCTGTTGTGCTCTGAAGACCCTATTATTTCAGCAAGCCGGTCTGATGGGATAAATGATTTTAAATTGGGTTTTAAAAGTGGTTTAAAATGGTTTTAATTGGAAGTTTTAATTTTGGCCAAGGATTGAATTGTTTTAATATGTTTTTTAAATTTAGTCTTGTATGTTGTTTTATCATGTCTGTTCACCACCCTGAGTCCTTCGGGAGAAAGGTGGTATATAAATATAATAAAAACTAAAAAAACCCTAAAACTAAACTATGAGGATTCTTCAGTCATCCAGGTCATGGGTGCTTTTTTCAGTCAAAGGTGCTTTTTTCAAGAGGCAACTGGACTTTCTTGGTTTCCAGAAAGTCCAGTTGCCTTTTGAAAAAGCACCTTTGGGACAGGAGTCTCCTCAGAGTGGCCAAGGCACATGATTGCTCACTGATAGTAAGATTAAAAAAAAAGGAGATAGGGGTTTGGATCCTCCCTCCAATTTATTTTAGTTTTCTCTCATGATAATAAGGCTTAGTAACATGGCATGTCTGTGACATGTACTAATTTTATTCTGATCCTGACAAGTTTGGGAGGGCAGAGACTTGAACCTGGGTCCCTTATATACTTCATTAATTTGTCTCTTTAGCCCAAGTGCCCACCCACTTTCTGGAGAGCTTAAATGAACTCTCTGCTAAAGGGTTTCACTTTATGAGCAAAAGTTGGCTGTTGATAATTGTTGCATTTTAACTATTTTAATTCCTCAAACTCCGGGTTGCAGGTATTGCTGATGAAAAGGAAGGTATTCAAATAGAATGGTTTAGGTTTCCATCATGGCTGTGTGACTGTCATTGATCTTCAGTGTGTTTCTAATTTCTAATTTCTAATCTAATGATTGGTATTTAAGGCAGCTTTTTGCAAGCAAAGAAGCTTTTTGTATTTTTGTACAGGTAATCCTTGATTTACAACAGTTCATTTAGTGATCATTCAAAGTTACAATGCCACTGAAAAAAGTGATTTATGACCGTTTCTCACACTTACGACCGTTGCAACATCCCCACGGTCATGTGATCAAAATTCAGATGGTTGATAGCTGTCTCACATTTATTATGGCTGTAGTCTCCCAGGGTCATGTGATCCCCTTTTGCAACCTTCTGACAAGCAAAGTCAATGGGAAGGTCAGATTCACTTAACAGCTGTGTTACTACCTTAACAACTGCAGTGATTCACTTAACAAATGTGGCAAGAAAAGTTGTGAAATGGGGCAAAATTAACTTAATAAATTTCTCACTGAGCAACATAAATTTTGGGCTCAATTGTGGTCATACATCGAGGAGAGGTCGGGCGAGGAGAGGCCAGGTATGACAAGGAGTGGCTGGGAGGGGAAGGGAAGGGTGAGGCAGGGCCAGGCATGGTGAGGCGAGGTGCCCCTCGACATGAGTGACATCGAATTGGACATGCCCACCCAGTCACATGACCACCCAGCCATGCCTACCCAGCTGGTCATTAGGGCAGAGAACTGGTTGTTAAATTATTTGAATCCCACCATTGGCCCAGCGCAAGACAAAGATGCAGCTGGGATGGCTCCCTTGAGTCCCTGGCCAGTCAGCCACTAGTCATCTCCCAACAATGATTTTTCTCTAGGGCAGGGTCAGGAGGCCACTGCAATTTTAGGTTCGTGTCTGGATGACCTCACCGGGGTATTTCTCACTAGGGTAAGAAGATAAATCTCCTAGAGATCCTGTGGGGGAAAAATAAGGGAAAAGTGGGGACAGAGTGCCTGAAGTGTTCTTCCTAGGACATTTTTTACATAGAAATTGAGGGTTGTGATTGGGTGAGAGAGGAAGTTCAGTCAACAACTCTGAAAAGGACAACCACCAAACTGCCCTTCCAGGTTTGGGGGGTGGAACTGTGCAGAAATGTCAGACTCAGACCCCTTTCCAAGCACAGGTTTGAGGCTCCACCATGCCAGAACATGGCCAAGCAGCTGTGAACCAAGGGGGAGAGAGAGAGCCCTCACCCCACAGCCTTTCCCCCAGCTGCTGTATCCAAGGTCTCCAAGGCAAGAGAGGCATTAGCATTAGGTGACCAGATGTCCCGCTTTTGGCGGGACAGTCCCGATTTTCAACAATTTGTCCCACATCCCACGGCGTTTTTGGAAAGAATACACGACAAGCTAGGGAACGGCGGGAGAACGGGTTTGCTTACCCCGCCCACTCATAATCTATTGCTGCCTCCTGAGTCCCAGCTGATGGCTAGAGAGAAAAAAAATCTGTTTAAATTCTTGCCGCGGGGCTTCAAAGGGCCGCCCTACAGCTGATCAGTGTTAAAAAAACACAAATGAATAGACCGGTACCTGCAAAAATAAAAAAAAACAGCCCCTTTCAGCTTCAGCATAGGTTAATTACCATAAGTTGATTAGATCGGCCTCCTGACTCTCAGCTGATTTGCTCTCAGCTGTTTTGGGCAGGGCTCTGTTGCTAGCTGCAAAAGAGGTACAGATTTTTTTTTCCCCTAGCTATGCTGAAAAGCGAAACTGAAAGTAAAGCAGGCTCTTTGCTGCAACGTGACAAAATGAGACAGAGAGAGATTTCTTTTTCTTTTTCCTCACCAAAAAAGGTAGGTGCAAACAATGGGAAATTTAGAGCAAAAGAGGAGAGTTCAAGATTTTAAAACACAAAAGAAAGAAATCTCTATTTAATTAGGGAATTGTAATAATTGAGATACTATTAATTGTAAATTGTGTTGAAAGCAGAAATGGTTAAGTTGTGGTTTGGAAGAATATATGGGGGAAATTATTTGGTTTATTATTATTGGTAAATATAATTAATGGATTTGTAAGAAATTGGATTGCATGGAAATAATTGGAATATTCATGTTCATATTGATTAATATACAAAAAAGATAGTTATATAACTAATTGGTTTATATTAAAATGTTGACTTTGTATTAAACAACTGTAATAGTACATAATTAACCAATGTGAGGATGGATATAAAAATAGATGACAATGGGAAGGGGTATAATATAGAATAGAAGGGAAAAATTGAATTTGATTAAGATTAGAATGAAGGGTAATATTGGTTTTTTAAAAAAATAGATGAGGAATAAATATGGCAAAAAGGAAATATAGAAATCGTAAATTTAAGTGAAATGACTAAACACTGTTTAAATTTGTGAACCGGCCAAATACTCTGTTCAAAGAAAATACATTGTATGTTTGTATGTGTGTTTCTAATTATTGCTATTTATTCATATTTGTTCTCTTTTATTCTTTAAAGTTTATCAATTCATTCTTTATCTTAATAGCTTTATATTTGTTTGGGGTTGGTTTTCTTCCCTTTCATCTTTTTTATTGTACAGCAATCTTTCTCCTCAAACCTACCACCTCTCTTTTCTTTCCTTCTAACTTTCTCTTCCCCCCTTCTTCTCCTCCCTACTTCCTCTTCCTTTCTTCTCCTCCTCCTCTCTTCCTCCCTCTCTTACCCTCACTCCTACTCTAATTTCCCTTCCCTTCCTTCATCCCTCTCTATTGCTGTATCCTTTTATGCACATGGACTACTCAGAGGGCTGAAAAAGTTATTTTTGACTGGTCCTCGCACTTTTGACCAGTCCTCGAACTTACGACTGTCCTCACATTTTACGTTTTTGCCCTATCTTGTCACCATGGTGAAAAGAAGCAGTTATGAAATGAGTGACACGTTTGTTAAGAATGCTACAATGGGCATAAATGATGACCAGTCATAAGTGCGAAGACCGGTCAAAAGTGCGAGGACCTGTCAGAAATCACTTTTTTCAGCCCTCTGAGTAGTCCCTATAGAATAAAATAATACTATACATATTTTTTTTATTTATTATATTTGTAATTTGTACTTATGTTGAAATTTTAAAAAATATATTACAATACTATTTTTGCGTTCTATGAAAATTTTTGTTGCTCCATATAGACCAAATTTTTAATCAAGAACCCCCCCCTCCCCGTCAATGGTGTCCCTCTTTACCAATGTTAAAATCTGGTCACCTTACATTAGCAGCAGCTGCAGGCCTAGAGTCCCAGGAAGCCATTAGCAGAACATTAAGAGGGCAATTGTCCCTTTGAAGCCAGGAGAAGCATATTAGGAGATGGAAAGGGGCACACTGAGGAAGCATTCCAGTGGGAAGCAAGACATCTGTCTCTCACTGCAGTTTTAATATTTACTTCTGTTGATGAGAATTCGTCATGCTCCATTACAATTCATAGAGTTGTATTTCCAAATTTTATGCATCAAAATGCATTGATTTATCGCATTGAAGAGGAGTCTTCTTGAACCTCCCTCTCCTTCTCATATTGTCATAAATGTGGCCAGTGAGGCTCATCTCATGCTATTAATGTGCCTCATTTAATTATATTGTCTTGCAGGAGAGATTTGGGGGGAAGTTTTCTTTTTAAGAAAACAGAGGATTTAAAATGGATAAATCCATACTTGTGGGCCTCCTCTTGTGCTGCAAGTGAAGAGCTCTTGATCAAAAAAATGTGTAACTGGCACACATCGTCTCAAAGAAAGTAACAATTATACAAACTCTTCAAATGAAGGATGATGACCAGGAGCATCCTGATGGTCAAAGTTTGGAAAAGATGATGCAAACCACCAATTAGCCACAACTGCAGAAGGAATTAGGAAGTGCCAAAAGTGCGTGCCGATACCCATAATGCAATGCCCCCCACAGGCCCTGCCCCCCACACATGTGACCCCCCCCCGCTTCCCCCACCCCCACGCATGAGCACGTGATCCACCCATGTTCCCCCGCGCTGTGCGTGCAACCCCCATTTTGGTGCTACCAGGCCTCCCTGAAGCCTGCTGGAACCAAAAATGGGGTGTGGGGGTGCTGTACCCCCCCACCCCCTGTGCATGCGTGACACTCCCCACCCCACGCATGTGCGTGTGACATCCCCACACATGCACACACGTCTCCTGGCAGAGACCCAAAAATCAACTGGCCGGCGGGAGGCGCATGGGCATGCATGGTGGAACTGACCTGGGCGTCGGCTCATGTGCCCGCAGAAATGGCTCCGCATGCCATAGGTTCGCCATCATGGGCTTATAGCCTACCTTCTCTGTGGCCTCCCTCCCAATGCCTCGGAATCCAGTGCAGGAGAGCCCATGTAAATCAGAGCAACCAGAGACGTCTTCTTATCAGGGGAAATGCAAAGAAGAAGGGATTTGGGGCCTGTGCTTTTACTGTGAAGCTCTCAGACGCTTAGCCGGATCATGCACAATGAAATCTCAAGCCTTGGGCAAAGTGCAAGATGGAGGAGCATGTAATCAGACAGCCAGTTTGGTCTAGTGGTTAAGGCACCAGGCTAGAAAGCAGGAGACGGTTCACATTCCACCTTAGAAGGCCAACTGGGTGACCTTGGGCCAGCCTCTCTCTTTCAGTCCTAACCCACCTCACAGGGTTGTTATTGTGTGGAAAATAGGTGTGGAGGAAGGAAGAGGAAGTTGTGTTGGATATGTTCGCTGCCTTGAATAAAAATAATAAAGGCAGGATACAAATAAATAAATAAATGTAGCTAGTAAATGCCCAAATCATTTCAAAGCAACAGCATCAGGAAACTTTGCAGATCCCTCTCTCAGGGACAGGGACCTTCTGACAACTAAAGATAGCTCAGATGGCTGACAGCAGGCAAGCATATTTATTATCCCTGTGACTGTTTGTTTAGATTCAGGCCAGAAGATCTCTGCCGTTGTGGATTCTGGAGTAGCTACTAACTTCATCCTTATAAACACATCTTGAAAGACTAGTGATGGTCAAGAAAATAGACGGACAGCTCTTCCCAGGGACTTGGCTCCACCTACCATCCAAGTAGCAGTGGGGCTGCCAAACATGGCAATACCTGTGCTGTTATGTAAATTATCAGCAGACTAATTGGGCTGAGCTCCTACCTTTCACAGAAGTGGCATATACCAGTACACAGCAGCACAGGTTTTACCACTTTCAAAGTGGCCATGGGGACTGAGTTCATGCCCATGCCAGAGCTCCCACAGGAAGCTCCATCCTCAGGGTCATTAGCTGACTGCATGGATACTCTAAAAGCCACCTGCCAGATCATGAATGAATGACAATGGAGGTGAAATTGCATCTGGTCTTTTAAAACCCTTTTGAGATCTGGCTTGAGGTCAGTCAAAGAACCACCTCCTGCTGCCATCCTAGTTAAGGGAAAGAAGCACTATGAGATCAAAAGAATTCTCGACTGCAGATACCACAAGGGAAAATTACAGTATCTAGTACTAAAGGCTATCTGTTAGCAGATGCTAGTTAAGAAGTGTTAAATCCTCATAGTTACGACCACTTATGCCCAGGCTTTGTTGCCGGGCTACGTTGATTACAATGTTGATTGGTTCTGAGGCAAGCAGCGAAAGTGGAGGGAAATCGCTGCTTGCCCATTGGTTCACGCAGCCCTATTTAAGCGGCTGTCAGTTGCGGAGTTCGCTGTTGTTTTTACTCTGGTGTTCCTTGCCGGGTTCTGTTAATAAAGCATTGTTAAGAGCAACCAAGCCTCCTGAGTATTCCTGACTACCGGACACTTCATCGTGGCGACGAGGATGGGATGTAACTGAGGTGACGGTTTGCTGCTTTCTGACAGAACTGCTGAGGCGAGCGGAGCCAGCCGATGGTGAGGGGGTCTTCCGTCATTCACCCCGTTCGAGCCAGCCTCAGAAACCTGGGACAATTACCTCGAGAGATTCGAGTGCTTCCTACAAGCGAATGACCTGGCTGAGGTGTCGAGCACCCGTAAGAGGGGTTATTTCCTCAGCGCGTGCGGCCATGAAATCTTTGGGACGGCCAGGGCCCTGGCCGCTCCTCAACCAGTGTATGCGGTGCCGTGGGAGACATTACTTGATAAGCTGAAACATCATTACTCTCCCGCCCCTTCAAAGATTGCGAGGCGGCACGCATTTCATCAGAGGTCTCAGAGAGAAGGGGAGTCAATTAACTCATATATGTCTGCTTTGAGGACGGCCGCCTTGCATTGTGAGTTTCGGGAGCTCGACGATATGCTCCTGGATCAGTTGGTGTGCGGGGTGCATAACCTGAAGTTGCAGGAGAGACTGCTGGCCCGTTCCGACTTGACCCTACCCGTCGCTTTGGATGAGGCGAGGGCGGCCGAGATGTCCGCCAAGTCTTCAGCAGAGATCCAGCGGTTCCAGTCTGGAACCGGAGGCATGTCATCAGGCCACCCATCCATCCACTACGGGGAGGCGGTCACCGACGGCATCTCTGATGGGGACGAGGAAGTGAGCCGCCTCAAGACGTTCCAGAGGAAGAAGCGAGCAGTGGCTGTCAAAAATCCTACGTATTGCTGCCTGGGTTGCGGCGGCACTCACAGCCGCGCTGAGTGCCGGTTTAAGTCAGTTTTTTGCCGGCATTGCGGAAAACAAGGGCACCTATCAAGAGTCTGCCGATCCAGTTTTCCGAGTTCAGCCGACGGGGGGGAGCCTGGGCCCAAACGACTGAAGACACGGCGTCCCGGCTGCCGAGAGTACGAAGGGGAGAGCTTCGCAAGATCTCTTGATGCGGAAGTGGCGGCAGTCGCCATAAGCCACGCCTCCACCCCATTTTCTGACAGTAAGATTCATCTGACCATACTGCTGGCGGGAGCCCCTTGTCCGATGGAAGTGGACACTGGCTCCTCCAGGTCCTTAATTGCCTGGCCCACACTCAAGGCGTTACTTCCAAAGTTTTCCCAACGGAGGTTGAAACCCTGTCCCGTGCTGTTAAAAGATTATCAGGGAAAGGCTGTACTGACCATGGGTTGTGGGTCGTTCCTATGGATCATTCTCCGGCCACCTGCCCCTGATTGTTGTGCGGGACAGCCTCCCATCCTTACTGGGGCTGGATTGGTTTGCGTCCCTACACCTTAGACTCTCAGGCATCCACGCTACCATAGCGGATGCCACTGCTGTCATTATACAAGAATTTGCTGATGTCTTCGATGGCCGCCTTGGCACATACTGAGGCCGCCCTATTTCTTTCAATATTGACCCCCAGGTGGCACCCATTCGGCTGAAACCACGGAGGGTGCCCCTTGCCCTACGGCCCAGAGTAGATAGGGAACTTGATAAGCTGATCGCCCAGGGTGTCCTCCAGCCGTTTGACCATTCTAATTGGGAGACCCCAATAGTCCTTCCCCTTAAACAGGATAGCTCAATTAGAATTTGCGCTGATTACAAAGCAACCCTAAATAGGGCGCTCCAGGCCAACCATTACCCAGTGCCAGTTGTGCAGCACTTACTACATTCCCTGGGCCGAGGTAGGATTTTTGCCAAGCTGGACCTCGCCTAGGCTTATCAACAGCTCCCCGTTGATGAAGCCACAGCCCTGGCCCAGACAATTACCACACACCGGGGGGCATTCAAATGCACTCGCCTTCAATTTGGCGTCAGTGTCGCCCTGGGTATTTTTCAAAGCCTCATGGAGCGGCTGCTCCAGGGGTTACAGGGGGTAGTGCCCTATTTCGATGACATCCTGATCGCGGCTGTTGATCAGGATGAGCTCATCGATAGGCTAAGGGCTGTCCTCACCCGGATTCGGAAAGCGGGATTAAAATTAAAAAAGGAGAAGTGTTGCCTCGGGGTGCCCCAGGTGGAATTTCTGGGGTTCCTCATTGATGCTTCTGGTATTAGGCCCTCCCCTTCCAAGGTGGAAGCGATTAAACATGCCCCCGTCCCCAGCTCTAAAGCCCAGCTGCAGGCTTTCCTGGGCCTGCTCAACTTTTATGCCATTTTTTTGCCCCATAAGGCTTCCTTAGCGGAGCCTCTTCATAGGCTGCTGGATTCTAAGTCCCCTTGGCATTGGGATAGCCGTGCCTCCGCAGCTTTCCAGGCTGTGAAGGATGTCCTCTCCTCGGACGCAGTCCTGGTGCAGTATGACGACAGTCTACCCCTGTCCTTGACATGCGACGCCTCCCCTTATGGAGTGGGAGCAGTCTTGAGCCATGTTTTGCCCGACGGCTCTGAGGCCCCGGTCGCATACTACTCCAGGACTTTGTCCCCGGCTGAGAGGAACTACAGCCAAATTGACCACGAAGCTTTGGCTGCCGTCGCGGGAATCAAGCGATTCCACGATTATGTCTACGGCAGATTTTTCTACCTTGTCACCGATCACAAACCTCTTCTCAGTTTGCTGGCCGGTGACTGGCAGACTCCTCAGATTTTGTCCCCGCGAATGTCCCGTTGGGTGGAATTTTTGGCGACCTACTCCTACCAGTTGCACTATAAGCCGGGAAAGGCCATAGGGCATGCAGATGCCCTTAGCCACTGCCCGCTTCCTTCGCCTGTCCTGGACCCTGCCCCCACGGCGGCTGTCCTCCTAGTGGATGACCTGCCTTCCTTAGTGACAGCGGCGGATATACGGGCCCGCTCCGCGGCGGACCCGGTATTGTCCAAGGTTCTCGACTGGGTGTGCAGGGGCTGGCCGCCCTCGCAGGGTCCTATGGCACCTGAGGAGTTTCTCCCTTACTTCCGCAGGCGCCTGGAACTCTCAGTTTTACAGGGTTGCCTCCTGTGGGGGAATCGGGTGGTCGTGCCACCTGATCTGAGACTCCAGGTTCTCACGGGTCTTCATGCGGCCCACCCGGGAGTGGTGCGCATGAAAGCCCTGGGCCGTAGCTACGTTTGGTGGCCGAAGTTTGACCAACAGGTTGAGGATTGGGTAGCCCGTTGCCGCCTATGCCAGCAATCACGTTCTGCTCCGCCCGCAGCCCCGGTGCAAGAATGGGAGCCAGCCAGGGCACCCTGGGCAAGGGTTCACCTAGATTTGGCAGGACCCTTTAAGGGGCAGACGTTCCTGATAACTGTCGATGCGCATTCTAAATGGGTAGAACTCGCCCTTATGCTGTCCATGACCTCCACGGCTGTCATCCGCATACTGGAGGGTTGGTTTGCCACCCACGGGTTACCTGACACAATTGTCACCGACAATGGGCCGCAATTCACATCTGCCCCATTCCAGCTGTTCCTACCCCAGCTAGGGATCCGCCATGCCCAGACAGCCCCGCTACATCCGGCCGCTAACGGGCTGGCGGAAAGAGCCGTGCGCTCAGCCAAAGAGGCTTTGCGCCGTTTAGGGTCCACCAACTGGCATCACAATATATACCAATACCTGCTGGCGCAGCACACAACACCTTGCGCCACTATAAAGCAGAGTCCTGCGGAGCTCCTTATGGGGCTGCGGCTCTGGACAACCTTGGACCGCCTGCACCCCCATTACGCGCACGACCCATTCCCCGGGAAGTGTTTGCCTCCAAGGGTCTTCGGTGTAGGGGATCTAGTCTACGCACTAAACTTTGATAAAGACCTCCGGTGGCTGCCAGCACTAATTACTCAAATAACCGGACCCTATTCTTATAGGGTCCAACTCACCGACGGAAGAGTTTGGAGACGGCATATAAACCAGCTGAGACGGCAAGCCGCGGAGACAGAGCTACCGCCTACTGGGAAGTCCTCCTCGTCCTCAGCGGGAAACCTACCCAAGGACCTTACTCCTACTCCCTCCTCTGTTCCACCTGTCCGGGCTGGAGAGTGCACGCCGGAGGCATTACCTGAGGTCCGCCATCTGGTAACGAGTTCGAGTCCTCCTCCACCCGATGTTGCATCACCAGTCGCGCTGCCGGAGAACGAGGGTAGGGCTCCGCCCGAGTCAGCAGCCACGCCGGCCATACGACGCTCTGGGTGGTGCCGTCGCCGTCCTAAGTATTTGGAGGACTATGCGTGCGCAGTCCGGGTGGGAAGGAGTGTTAAATCCTCAGTTACGACCACTTATGCCCAGGCTTTGTTGCCGGGCTACGTTGATTATAATGTTGATTGGTTCTGAGGCAAGCAGCGAAAGTGGAGGGAAATCGCTGCTTGCCCATTGGTTCACACAGCCCTATTTAAGCGGCTGTCAGTTGCGGAGTTCGCTGTTGTTTTTACTCTGGTGTTCCTTGCCGGGTTCTGTTAATAAAGCATTGTTAAGAGCAACCAAGCCTCCTGAGTATTCCTGACTACCGGACACTTCAAGAAGTTTCACACTAGGTACCCTCAACAGCCCCAATAAGAAATGCAGAAGTAGTTGGGTTGTAAATGATAATATGTATATATGTTTATTGTTGTTTCAGGTCTACCCTTCTTGTGAGGGGTCGGCTTGTCAAGACTGACTCAAACCTTCACCTATATTCCACTTTATTCTCAGCTTGACAAAGAATTGGGGGGGTGTGTGGATTGAAATGCATGGGTGGGGGGGAATGGCATCTAAGCATCATTGGTTCCCATGAGACATTGTTCCCCCCCCCCCCCCAAGCACACCCACACTATCACAGTGTGGCAGGCTGATTCCCATAACAAAATGAACAGAAGTGATTGGTGGACGTAATGGACTGTGGTTGGCCTGTGGGAAAAGGGGGAATGAACTATGCGTGTTTTTGTGTGGGAAGCCCAGAGCTGGTTTCGCTTCTTCTATGCCAATGTGGATTTATTCAGTAAAATTTATACTCGGTAAAATAATGTCCCAGGAGTTTCTTTTTTGGGATTTGCCAACTGGACAGTTGACAGTGGGCTGATTTTGCAGGCCACAGACTCTCTGTAGCTGACAATTCAAGACACATAGAATTTATACCTCTCTACATAACTGCTTCCTTGCAAGTGCCTGTTATCTTTGGAATGGAGTGGCTACCGTTATGCAGTCCAGATGTAGGTGGGCACAAGGGAACCTTACATCCTTATCCCCAAATGCCAGCAACTCCAGTGACAACTGCTGCGAGTTACACTCAGAAGTTGGTGTAAGTTGAGATAAGAGCAACTCAGCAGATAAAGAGCCTGGAAGAAAAAAATTTAAGATGGATGATTGGTGGTGTCAGATGTGTTTTGCCTGGAGAAATGTACATGATAGCTCTTTTCAAACACTGAAAGAGCTGTGATGTAGAAGACAGAACAGAATTGCTCAGACCTGTCCCAGAACACAAGGCAAGAAACAAGGTGTTTAAATTATTGGAAAGTGGATTTGGGTTGGATATTAGGAAAAATATTAGGAACAGATCCACAATAGAGCTGTCCTTCATTGGAGGCACAGTAATCCTTGACTTACAACCATTTTTTAACTGATTGTTTGAAGTTACAATGGCATTGAAAAATGACTTATGACTGTTTTTCACACTTACAACCATTGCAGCATCCCCATGGTCACATAATCGAAATTTGGATGCATGTCAACTGACTCATATTTATGACAGTTACAGTGTCCCGGGGTCATGTGATCACCTTTTGACCCTCTGACAAGCAAAGAAAGCCAGATTTAACAACTGTGTTATTAAATTAACAACTGTAGTGATTTAACAACTGTGGCAAGAAAAGTCATAACATGGGGCAGAACTCACTTAACAACTGTCTTGATTAACAACAGAAATGTTGGACTCAATTATAGTCATAAGCCAAGGACTACCTGTATTCAAACAGGAGCTGAATAGCCATTAATTGAGTTTCCATAGTAGCGTATCCTTTCTCTAAACTGGAATGAATAATCTCCTTGCAATCTAGGGTTGGAGTTGAATTTCAAAGAATTTCCTTCCATTTATTATTCTTGACCAACATGAAATATACTTTGAAGAATAAATTATTGTCATTCGGATTCACAACTTGTTGACCTCCAGCAGTGCTCTAGGTGTCTCTTGACACATTTCATCTCCCTCAGATTTCTCAAAAAACCACAGGGCATGCTTGGATCCATGGAAAAGAGAGACTGTATGGGCATAATCTCATCTAAGGCCCCTGCCATCCTCTCTCTCCAGATGACAACCAGGATCTCAGCTGAATCATGCCTCAGTCTATCGGAAATAACTCCCAGTTCTCTCTAAAAGACATCCAGTTCCATTAGTCCTGCATCTTTGTGTTAGGGGAATAGTGCTAGAGAATCCCATGGTTACCAGGGAGTGATTTTATCATGGCAGGAGAGCCACAGAGAGCTCCCCCCAATTCCAGATCATGTTGGTTCCAACAAGAAAACCAGATCAGGTGTGCAACCCCTGTCCTGTGTTGGGCACTGGATGACCCGGGATGGGCACAATAGCCATGAATTTCTGAGCAGCCTCGGGCTCTATCCCAAGAGAGGCCAGATTAAAGGCCCCCAGGACCATAGGCCTGGGCAACTCCTCTGACAACCAAGAATCAGAGTCAAAGTTCTCAGGTAGGGAGGTTGCTCATTCCATAATCCCCTGTACAAAAGTTTTTGTTCAAGATGGTGGCGCCGAAGGCTGCCTCAGTGAAATGCTCTCTAATGGTTTCTTTATTTTTTATTATTCTCTGCGATTCACTACAGATTTCATGCTCACGAGCCCATCTGCTAAGAATTAAGCAATGTTTCTGTTAGATCAGGCGCAGGAAAGAAGACAAGACCAGCGGGGTCTGTTC
>WNWU01000029.1:15326874-15352303 GCA_012654045.1 Ptyas mucosa
GGAGGATTAACCAATCCCCGGCCGGATGTCCTTATAAGGACATAACAGTTTCTTTAAGGAGCAGCTTTCTGTGATCTCACTCCCCACCCCCCTCTTTACAATCACGGAGGAGATTCTAACACAGGAAGAAGCAAATTCCCGGAGCTATGGATTACCAAGAAAACCAAACGGAGGAAACGGACAAGAGGTAAAAGGACAGGAATTTTGAACAAGCTAAGGAATAGCGGAAATAGAACTGCTCTGCCTTGTATCTTCCTGACCAATTTATGTTCACTTTCTAACAAGATGGATGACATACTCCTTTTAAACAGATGCAATTCTGATTTTCACAGTGCAGCTGCCCTATGCTTTATTGAAACCTGGTTACATGATGATATTGATGACAACAGCATGGAAATTCCAGGGTTTCAGATACATAGAATAGACAGAATTGCAGAATCATCAGGTAAAAAGAAGGGAGGAGGCTTATGTTTATATATCAACAACAGCTGATCTCAGGATATAACTATAATATATAAATTCTGTGATGAAAACTTAGCGTCTTTACTTATCAACTGTAAACCATTTTACTGTCCACGCGAGTTCTCTCCATTTCTACTAATTGCTCTTTATGTCCGCCCCACAAGCCTGTGTAAACAAGGCATTCTGAAGTCTAGATGACCAGATTCTGGAGGCTGAAGCCAAATACCCCAACTCACTGGACATTATTTTGGGAGATCTAAACAAACTGTAGGAAGTTAGCACCCACCCCTTTCCTAGAAGAATGAATTATTTTGGGAAATATTAAAAAGGCAGAATATTATGTTTCCCTGGATGAGAAATGGAGAAACATGTTTTAAAGACATGTTTTGCTGCCCCCCCCCCCCCCCACATACACACCCCTTTGTTAATGGGCCATTAAGGCCTCAGCCAAGCTCACTCAATGGGCCATCACCTGCAACACAATAGGACTGATCTAGCAACAGAAACTCACCACGTGGCAAGACTCAAGCAAGCTTGAGAGACAACCTACAAAGTTAGCTAAGACCTCTAGACCACCTGGGAGTTTGACAACCAATCAGGATACATTTCTTATACAAGAATAAGAAACTCAGAGGTGGGGCCCAACAGAGGGCATAAAACCAAGGCACTCCAGCTTCTGAGGCTTCTTTGTTTTCTACTCAGGAACTCAAGCCATGTGATTTTGCTCAGGAGCTCAAGCCATGTGCTCCTATTCAGAAACTCAAGCCATGTGATTCCTGTCCACCATTAAACTATCTTTCCAAGCAGTCTCCATGTTTCCAATGTCTTTTTCCCCACTTGGAGCTGAACCCAGAAGGATACACCACTTACAACACTAAAAGATGCTTATCGGTCTTTAACATGAGCAGCTGTAGGACACGCTGATCATTGCATGTACCTGCTTCCAGGCAAAGACTTAAAACCACAAAACCAACAATTAAATCAATGAAGTCCTGGATTCAGGAGGCAAAATTAAATCTACAGGCTTGCTTTGACTGCACTGATTGGAATATTTTTGAAGATACCTCTGCAGACCTGAATGAACTTGCAGATACCTTAACATCATATGTCAGCTTCTGTGAAGACCTCTGTGTACCGACAAGGAACCTGCAAATATACAGTAACAGTAAAACCTTGTGTCAGCGACTTAAGTTGCATTTTTTCATCACTGCCATAATCAAAGAGAAAAAGGGGGGGAAAAAACCCGGAGCTAGAAGTACAGTTTGAAATTTAGTGCTTGGCAGTTGAGATATTGCCCTTCTCCCCCTCCCTTAATAGATAGGGTTACCCAAGTGATGAAGGGAGGGGGACATTCCTGTGATCTGAAGTAGTGGGAAGAAGAGACTGACTTGAAAGATGGCCAATGGGCATTGAGATATTGTGAGGCAGAAGGGGAGGGGTTTGGTTTCAGAGAATCAGTTTTGGCTGCATATGAGTTTAGGTCGGATCGTAAATTCTTTAATAAATGAGAGATTCATCAAAGACTTTGTGTTTGAGAATGAAATTTATTTGAGATTACGCCGAAACCTGACACCTTGATTCACAGCTAAACTTAAGCAGCTACATTGTTCCAAAGAGGAAGCCTACAGAAAAGGTGATAAAATGCTGTACAATCAGGCCAGAAATGTATTAACAAAGGAGATCAGAACAGCAAAAAGAAGCTACTCTAAAAAGGTAAAGAATCAGTTCTCAATAAATGAACCAGCAAACATATGGAAAACTCTTAAAAATATCACTGGTTATGGCAAACCTCCTTCCCAGGCTGAAGGAAATCAACAACTGGCAGATGACCTGAACGTGTTTTACTGCAGGTTTGAAAGGAAACTACATCCATCTATCTGGTGGAGGGCCGCTGAGGAGTGGCCATTTCTGTCGCCCTCGTGCTGTTTCTCCCCCCCCCCCCCCCCGGCCTGGTTTTATTTATTTATATTAAATTTATATTAAATTTAGGCCTTATCATGGTCATTCACCATCCAGATTGATTCCGTAATACAAAGCAGGTCCGCACTTCCCTCGTCAATGAGATCACACCCGAGGGGGGACTTATTCACAATGGACCTAGCATTAACTAACGGACTTAGCAAAAGCATCTCTTTTGCTGTAGGAGAGTTGCTAGCTCATGGATGCAGGTACTGAGGGAGCCGGTTCTCTGCTGCTGTTTTATTACCGGATGTGACGGTCCATCTGTCTCCATTGCCATTTCCATTCTTGGCCAGCCACCGTGAGAGGGTGGCTTTGGTTACTTCACTTTCCGATTACTTCAAAATGGCGTGAGACTCCTCCCATTGTCGGGAGAGGACAGTGGAGCCCAGTTAATCTGCACTTAAGGTTTTTGCATTTTTTTTCTCTCCGGGACCTTTCTGACTATCATTGTTGACTCCCTGGCCATATGCCATCACCACCCCTGGCTACCGGATGTATTCAGCAACCGAGTTCCTTGTGCTGCAAGACTCCCCCCTCTCACCGGCCTGGCCCTCCACACTATCAAGGGCCTACCTTGATGATGGGTTTTGGAACCCTGAGAGATGGCATGCTGTGAAGAGGAGGTTGAGGGGATTTTTGTCTAAATTTTTAGCTAAAATTTTAAGAGGTTCCAGGAGGGGGGTGGGTTATTTTGTGAATAATGGACCTGGGGGGGGTCTGTGCAGATCAGCAATTCAGCCTGTCGGACGGCCGGGGTGGGATGGGGGGGCGGGAAGGGGGGCCTGATGAAGTACGGTGGGGTGAGGGTCATTTTGTTACTGTGGTGGTTGGGATAGGCAGAGGTAATGAGAGCAGAGGGTGTTACATCAGAGGGGTGCGTCCCCACTGTATGCAGACAGTGGCGCGTTCCAGTCCTCTTAGCTCTTCCTGCTCCCCTGGGGGGGTTGGGTGTGGGGAACCCTGGACTCCAGCTGGTGTATGTAAATGCTAGGTCCGTTGTGACTAAGGCTCCCCTCGTGCGTGATCTCATCGATGAGGGAGGTGCAGACCTGGTTTGTATTACAGAAACCTGGTTGGGCCTGGAGGGAGGGGTTCCTCTCTCCGATTTATGCCCACCAGGTTTCCGTACGCTACACCAGCTGTGACTCCATGGAAGGGGGGTGGTGGTTATTATTAGGGAAAGTCTTAGACCTAGGGAGGTCACTGTCCCTCAGATAGGCGGGTGTGAATCCTATTATTGAAATGGAACCCTGGAGCACAGTCAGGTCTGTTGCTTACGTACTTGTCTCCCAGCTGCATATTCTCGGCCCTACCCACACTGCTCGAGGACTTAGCCGAACTGACGGTTGAGCTCCCCAACCTGATGGTTGTGGGGGATTTTAATCTCCCGTCAGAAGGCGAGACATCTGAGCTGGTTCGGGAGTTCATGGCCTCCATGACGGCCATGGACCTGACTCAAGTTGTACAGGGTCCAACTCACAACGGCGGACACACACTTGACTTGATTTTTATCTCTGGGCCATGGATAAATGCTTGGGGTAGGGGGGAACTTTCCATTCAAACCCTGTCATGGACCAACCATTCCCTCCTCAAGCTAGACTTCCTATCCGCTAACCCCCACCGCTGGGAGGTGGAATCAATTTGTTGGTTCCACCCCAGGCGCCTGATGGATACTGATAGGTTCCTGACAAAGCTTGGGACATTTCCCATGTACCTATCTTGCGATTCGCCAGAGGCCCTGGTGGATGCCTGGGAACGGGCCGCCGCTGGGGCATTGGATTGAATCGCCCCTTTGCGGCCTCTCCTCTGACAGGGATCCCGGGTGGCTCCATGGTTTTCCACGGAGCTCAGGGAGATGAAACGTCGGAAGAGATGCCTAGAGAGCTGTTGGAGATCTTCCTGTTCCGAAACTGATCGAACACAGTTAAGAACCTATAGTAGGTCTTATCTTGTGGCGATGGAAGCAGCGAAACGTGATTATTTCACCGCTCTCATTGCGTCTGCAGAAAATCGCGCAGCAGCCTTGTTTCGAGTGACCCGCTCTCTTCTTAACCAGGGAGCAAGGGAGGACCCCCTGCAGGGCAGTGCTGAGGATTTTGCTCAATTTCTGCAAGATAAAATCGCTCAGATCCGGATGGGTTTAGACTCTGACTGGGCAGGACCTGATGAGGAGATGGGAGCTGGTCTTGAAGGTAACATCTGGGTGGATTTTGACCCTGTATCCATAGATGAAGTGGACAGGATTGTAGGTAGATTGGGGGCCTCCACGTGTTTGTTGGACCCGTATCCATCCTTGTTGTGGCAACCAGAGAGGTGACCAGTGACTGGGTCTGGGCAATTGTCAATGCTTCATTGAGAGATGGGGTCTTCCCTGCCGCCCTCAAGGAGGCAGTGGTTCGACCCCTTCTCAAGAAGCCAGCCCTGGATCCGGCCATTTTTAACAACTTCTGTCCCGTCTCCAACCTTCGCTTTATAGCGAAGATTGTTGAGTCCGTGGTGGCACACCAACTCCCACAATTCCTTGAGGAAATGGATTATCTAGACCCGTACGAATTGGGTTTCAGGCATGGACACAGCACGGAAACAGCATTGGTCACCCTGGTGAATGATCTCTGGTCCTACTTGACCTCTCAGCGGCTTTTGATACCATCGACCATGGTATCCTTCTGCGGCAACTCGAGGGGCTCGGGGTAGGGGGCACTGTTTTACAGTGGTTCTCCTACCTCTTGGGTCACACGCAGTTTGTCTGGGGGGGGGGATAGAGATCTTCCAGGGTGCCTCCAGCGGTCAGTTCTCCCCTTGCTCTTTAACATCTATATGAAGCCGCTCGGTGAGATCATTCATAGTTTTGGGGTGAGGTATCATCAGTATGCTGATGATACCCAGCTTTACATCTCCACCCCGGACCAACCTAGGGATGCCTTTTCCGTGATGTCTAAGTGCCTGGAGGCGGTGCAGGTCTGGATGGGTAGGAACAGGCTCAGACTCAACCCCTCCAAGATGGAGTGGCTGTGGATACCGGCATCTCATGGTCTAGCGCCCCCATCACTTCGGATGGGGGGGAGTTACTCACTCCCTCTGAAAAGGCTCGCAATCTATGCGTCCTCCTGGATTCACAGCTATCCTTGGTCAACCATCTGACAGCTGTGACAAGGGGGACTTTTGCACAGATTTGCCTGGTGTGCCAGTTGCACCCTTTCCTAGACAGGGATGCCCTCCATACAGTCACCTATGCTCTCGTCATCTCTTGTTTGGATTACTGCAATGCCCTCTATGTGGGGCTGCCCTTGTAGTGCACCCGGAGGCTCCAACTGGTCCAGAATGCAGCTGCACAGGTTGTTACGGGGGCTTCCCATTACTCCTGTGTTACACCTCTCCTGTGTGAGCTGCATTGGTTACCGGTGGTCCTTCGGATCCACTTCAAAGTGCTGGTACTTACCTATAAAGCCCTTCATGGCATGGGCCCAGGGTACTTACAGGATCACCTTCTGCCTGCCTCCAACTGCCCAGTGCACTCACATAGGACCACCCTCCTCCGGGTACCATCGGCCAGACAATGTCGGCTGATGGCGCCCAGGATGAGGGCGTTCTCTGTGGGCGCACCGACCCTCTGGAATGGTTTACCACTGGGCTCCGGATGGCTCCTGAGCTCCGCTCTTTCTGTGGCGACCTGAAGACATGGCTTTTCCAACAAATTTGCTGATCTGATGGGAGTTTTTAACTTTAACTTTGGGGTTTTTTAATTGAGTATTTTAGTCATAATTTTACTGTTTTATTGTTTTATCTTTGTGAGCTGCCCCGAGTCCTTCAGGAGAAGGGAGGCATATAAGTATAAATAAACTAAACTAAACTATCTCCACAACCGCCATCTCAGACACATCAACAACAGCCAAACCTCCTACAACTGACCCCATTCCATTGGGCTCAGAACCCCTAGTGATCACAGAAAAGGAAATTCTAAAGGAAGACTTATTTCATAGACAAAAGCCAGGAAAAGCTCCAGGCCCAGACAAGATAACTCTTTCTTGTTTAAAAGTCTGTGCTGACCAATTGGCCCCTATCTTCACCCGTATCTTCAATAAATTGCTAGAGATGTGCTATGTTCCATTTTGCTTCAAATGCTCTACTATCATCCCAGTGCCGAAGAAGCCCACCATCAAGGAACTGAACGACTACAGACCAGTTACTCTAACATCTGTAGTTATGAAAACCTTTGAAAGACTGGTGCTGTCCTACTTGAAAACCATCATAGATCTGCTGTTAGACCCCCTGCAATTTGCATACCAAGCAAATAGATCAACAGATGATGCTGTTAATATGGCTCTTCACTACATCCTACAACATCTTGAATCTCCAAAGATCTACATAAGGGTCCTCTTTGTAGACTTCAAAGCATTCAGCATTCAACACCATCATTCCAGACATTCTTCTAACTAAGCTAAACCAGCTAGCGGTATCCGAACACACTTGTAAGTGGATCATAAGCTTCCTAACAGGCAGGAAGCAGCAGGTGAAGCTAAGCAGAATCACATCAGATACCTGTACAATTAGCATAGGGGGCCCCACAAGGCTGTGTGCTCTCCCCACTTCTTCTCTCTGTATACCAATGACTGCATCTCAAATGATCCATCTGTTAAACTATTGAAGTTTGCAAGATGACACAACAGTGATCGGTCTCATTCGAGACAATGATGAATCCGCATACAGACGGGAGGTTGAACAACTAGCCTCATGGTGCGACCAGAACAAACTGGAACTGAACACACTCAAAATCGTAGAAATGGTGGTGGATTTTAGGAGAAACCCTCCCATACTATCACCTCTTACAATACTAGACAACACAGTATCAACAGTAGAGACCTTCAAATTTCTAGGTTCTACCATATCTCAAGACCTAAAATGGGCACCTAACATCAAAAACATCATCAAAAAAGCACAACAAAGAATGTTCTTTCTGTGCCAACTCAGAAAGCTCAAACTGCCCAAGGAGCTGCTGAACCAGTTCTACAGAGGAATTATTGAGTCTGTCATCTGCACCTCTATAATTGTCTGGTTTGGCTCTGCAACCCAGCAAGACAGACACAGACTTCAGAGGATAATTAGAACTGCAAAAAAAAAAAACAATTACTACCAACCTGCCTTCCATTGAGGACCTGTATACTGCATGAGTTAAAAAGAGGACTGTGAAATATTTACAGACCCCTCGCATCCTGGACATAAACTGTTTCAACTCCTACCCTCAAAACGACGCTATAGAGCACTGCACACCAGAACAATTAGACACAAGAACAGTTTTATTCCAAACGCCATCACTCTGCTAAACAAATAATTCCCTCAATGCTGTCAAACTAGTTATTAAGTCTGCATTACTATTAATCTTCTCATCATTCCTATCACCCACCTCCTCCCACTTATGACTGTATGACTGTAACCTTGTTGCTGGTATCCTTACGATTTATATTGACTGTTTCCTAAAACGATTTGATTGCTTATTTGTTCTCTGTGACTATCATTAAGAGTTTTACCTTATGATTCTTGATGAATGTATCTTTTCTTTTACGTACACTGAGAGCATATGCACCAAGACAAATTCCTTGTGTAATCCAATCACAATTGACCAATAAAGAATTCTATTCTATTCTAAAAAGTTTTTGGAATACTTGTTTCATCTTCTTTTAACCTAATTTGCTTCTATTATATCTCTTCCATGATTACTCTTGAATAGTCTTGCTTTAATTGTGCATTTCCTGATTCTTCCCCTGATTTTCTTAAAAACAAGTCATGTTTTCTTTTTCTTGTTATTTTCCTCTTTCTCTTGATATTTTTTTACCTGAACCATTTTCCTTGGTCTGCCCTTTTCTTGTCTGATGTTGAATTTCACTGTACATTCTTCTTATTCCCCAGAGTTTTCATCCTCCATTTTTATCTGATTATTCCCATGGCTGCTCTGAAATTCACTTGGATCTGTTCTGAATGTGTTCCTTACCCTGATATTGCATTCAGATTGTGTGTCCTCTGGATCAACTATTGCAGGCAAACTACTCCCTTTAACCAATTGTTTTACCAATTCATGCTGTGTTCTGAAATGTATACCTGGACATGTTTTGGCTTCCTGGATTGCACTTCTCCACCTTCTATATCCGATTAGATAGCTGTTTTTATTCCACTGTCATCCGTCAAATGACATCTGCCAATAGAGTCTGTATTTGTGTGATTTGAATAAAGTGATGGCATAAACAAGAAAAAAAGTCTCTGCAACATTTGCTCGATCTTCTGCAGGACTGCATCCTTCTTGTAATTTCAGCTCCCTCTATTCCTTTACCTCTTGCATTCCCAGGAGTTCCCAGGAGAACTATATATATGCATTATATCCATTCCAGGCCTTTCATTTCAGCAGCAGTGTTACTTGGGTGGACTGCTTGTGCTGATGGACCATTTGCAGCTTCTGGAGGGTCTCCGGGGGCAGCCTCAGAGAAGGTACATTGCAGTCAGCCAAACAAGGAGGATTTGGGCAAAGCCCACCCCCGGCTGCCATCTTCTCTTCCAGCAAGAGCTGCATGTCCAAGAGGAATCCCCAAATTGTGCACCAGATTGTACAGGGGATATAATCCTCATCCAGAATCAGTGGTCAGTTCTCCTGACCCCAGGAAGCAAAAAACCCAAGAACACTCCATCTTGGAAAGGTTGAGTTGCAGCTGATTTCTCCCCATCCAATTTATTGTTTTAACCTCAGGCATCATGGGTTGGGTGGTCAAATGCTGTTCTAACTTTGTACATCATTTAGAGTCACCACCAGTGGTGGGTTGCTACCGGTTCGGCCCCCATCAGGCAAACTGGTAGCGGAGGCAGTGGGAGGCTCTGCCTACCTGCCCGGACGCTTCTGTGCATGTGCAGAAGCATTGCATTTGAGCACACGCGCACCCACAAGCAAACCGATAGCAATGGGTTTTGAAACCTGCCCCTGGTCACCACGGCTGTATAAATCAAACAAATAGCAGTGTGCCACAGCAGCCAAAAAAGCCAATGCAATCCTTGGCTACATAAATAGAGGGATAGAGTCAAGACTATGTGAAGTATTAGTACCGCTTTATAAAACCTTAGTAAAACCACACTTGGAATACTGCAACCAGTTTTGGCCAGCACATTATAAAAATGTGCAAAGAAGAGCAACTGAAATGATTAAAGGCCTGGAGACAATATGAAAAATGGTTGCAGGAATTGGATATGTTAGTCTAATGAAAAGAAGAACTAGGGGTGACATGGTAACAGTGTTCCAATATCTCAGGGGTTGCCACAAAGAAGAGGGAGGCAACCTGTTCTCCAAAGCATCAGAATGCAAGACAAGAAACAATGGATGGAAACTAATCAAGGAGAGAAGCAACCTAGCACTAAGGAGAAATTTCCTGACTGTGAGGAAAAATTAACTAGTAGAAGGGCTTGCCTTCAGAAGTTATGGGTGCTTCATCACTGGAGGCTTTTAAGAAGAGACTGGAGAGCCATTTGTCTGGAATGATATAGGGCCGTAATGGCGAACCTATGGCATGCGTGCCATAGGTGGCACGCAGAGTCCTCTCTGCGGGCACGCCAGCCATCGCCCCATTCCAGCTCCACCACGCATGTGCGGGGCCTCCTGCCAGCCAGCTGATCTTCGGGTCTCTGCCATGCATGCGCGGGGGCTGGGTGCATGCGGGGGGGGGGGGGGCAGGTTGGTGCAGGAAGGTTTCCAGGCCCAAATGGGGCATGGGGGCCTCGTGCAGCCCCCCTGTACCCCATTTTGGGCCTGGAAAGCCTCCTGCACCAACTGGAAGCCAAAATGGGGCACAGAGGGTGGGGCGCATGCACGGGGGTCACTCGTATTGCATTTTGGTGGTTTGGGCATGCGTGCATGCATTCATGCACACATGCGAGCACTTTGGGCACTCGGCACCAAAAAGGTTAACCATCACTGATATAGAGTCTCCTGCTTGAGCAGGGGGTTGGACTAGAAGACCTCTAAGGTACCTTCCAATGTTGTTATTCTGTAAATAAATTAATACATTGATTGGGTTTTGGGGTTTGATGCTGCTAATTTTCAATGCCCAAACTTCGTTGCTGCTGTGGAGGTTTGCAAAGAAGAGGTTAGAGATCATTTGCAAACTACACACGGCCATTCCTAAATTGGACAATGCTGAGCTAAGACTGAGTTTTAGCCAGTCATAACAAATCTCCCAAGATTCAGGAGAGGTTCCAGCAGTTGCATTGTTTTGTTTCTGGCAGAGATTTGCTTGTTGTTTGTGTGTATATGTGCATTCCTCTCTCTCTCTCTCTCTCTCTCTCTCTCTCTTCCACCCCCTCCTTGTCTCTCTCTCTCTTTCAGATAGACAGACAGACAGACATGGGGGGGGGGGAGAGAAAGAGATTCCCTTTAGAACACAGTACATGAATAATCAACAGTGCAGGCTGAGCCTTCCCAGACAGCTGCTTGTTGCCTTGAATGCCAAATTCCCAGGAATAAGCAAAAACATCCCAAAAAGCTTTACAAGGATTCTTCACTGCAGGTTGCAAAGCCCTTTCTCAGGTGTGTTCTTTTTTATTTTCTTTTTCTCTTTCCATTTATAGGGCCTCTGCTTTATCACTGCTTATTGATTACCTGATCTATGTAATTACAATCAGAACAGCTGGGATTTCAAGCCTGATTGGCTTCAAATTAGAAATCCATGGCTTTTGTTGGACTCTCACACCAAACTATTATGGCTGAACGTCATTGTGTCTGGCTTTCTTGTTTACTTTTCTTTTTGTGCACATATTTTTCAGAACCCAAGTACTTGACCACAGCAATTCCTATACCTACACCTAACATGTATAGTCTGGGCCTTACAAATGTTTTGCACATGTGATACACCTTGCCGGGGGGGGGGGGGGGGGGGGGGGGGTCAGGCTCTGCACACATTACAGGACCCTTCGTTAATCTTTTGTGATAAAAGAACACAGAGTTTACAAAGGGTTTTTGCACACATTACAGGCCCCCTCCCTATCCCTCCCCCTCCCTCCCCCTCTTCCCTCCCATCCCTCCCTTCCCAACCCTCCCCCTCCCCCCCTGACTTCCCAGGATTAGCTCAGGGTATTACATGTACAAACACAAAACTAGAATTAGCTAACAATATAATAAAACCTTATTAACCTTGATCTTTAACTCCTAATAATAAAACAACAATATTCTACTTAATATAACAATTTCTACAAAATATTTCATTCATAAGCTAGTTGAAATTTCTTATTACAATATTTGTTCTGAATATAATCTATCCATCTTTTCCACTCCTTTATATATCTTTCATTTGAATAATCTTTGAGATATGCGGAGATCTTTGCTATTTCTGCCAAATGCACTACTTTTAATGTCCATTCTTGAATTGTAGGTACATCTTGTTTCTTCCAATATTGTGCCACCAGTAGTCTTGCCGCTGTTATTAAATTTAAAATCAACTTTATTTCTAGTCCAGTACAATCTGTTATAATACCTAACAAGAAAAACTGTGGCGTGAATTTAATCTTTTTCTTTAATATATTTTGAATTATCCACCAAATTTTTATCCAGAATGCCTTAATTTTATTACAGGTCCACCATATATGATAGTAAGTGGCATCCTGACTTCCACATCTCCAACATTTGGGCTGAATATTCGGATACATACAAACTAATTTTTTGGGATCTAAATGCCATCTATAAAACATCTTATAAAAATTTTCTCTCAAATTTTGAGCCTGTGTAAATTTTACATTTCTAACCCATATAATTTCCCATGTGTCCAACATTATTGTTTCCCCTATATTTTGTGCCCACTTTATCATACAATCCTTAACTAATTCTGTCTCAGAATCTATTTCCAATAATACATTATATAACCTTTTTATATGCATTTGGCTCTGATCTCTTATCTGCTTAATCTCTTCATGCTGCAAAATACCCTTCTTTTGGTCCTCTTTCCATCTGGCCTGTAGCTGGCCATATTGAAACCAGGTTTTAATTATTCCTTGTTCTTTTAATTGTTGAATAGTTTTTAATTGATACCCATATCCTTCCTTGTCCAAAAGTTGTTCATAAGAAATCCCATCTTGCTTTTGTTCTATATTTATATTTTCAATTGTATGTCTAGGTATCGCCCAAATCGGAATTTTATCATTTAATTTATAACTATACTTTTTCCATACACGTAACAAAGAACTTCTCAGTATATGGCTTTTAAAAATATTATCTACCTTTTTGTCATACAATAAATATGCATGCCAGCCAAAAACCAGACCATACCCTTCCACATTCAATATCCTGTCCTCTGTTGAATTAATCCAATCACTAACTAGTGATAGTACAGCTGCCTCATAGTATAGCCCTAAATTGGGCATTTTAAGTCCTCCTCTTTCTCGAGAATCCTGCATTATTCTCTGTTTGACTCAAGGTTTTTTCCCTGCCCAGACAAAAGTATTTATACCTTTTTGCCATTCTTTAATTAATTTATCAGTTTTAAGTATTGGTATTGTTTGAAAAAGGAACAAAAACCTCGGTAAAAGATTCATTTTTATGGCAGCTATCCTTCCTAGCAGTGACAACTGTAACTTTCGCCAATTCTGAATCTCCAATTGCATCTTTTGCCACAATAATTCATAATTGTGATGGTATAATTTTGAATTACTTGTCAGGATATTTATACCTAAATACTTGACCTTTTTAGCTATTTCAAATCCTGTTTGATTTTCCATCTCTTGTTTTTGTTTAACAGTCATATTTTTAGCTATTATCTTCGTTTTGGCTGCATTTATTTTAAAGCCAGATATTAATCCATACTCTTTAATTATATCCATTAATATTTTAACAGATTGTGATGGTTGAGTTAAGGTAACAACCAGGTCATCTGCGAATGCACGTAATTTATATTCTTGTTGCCTAATCTGTATTCCCTTTATTGCTTCTGAGTCTCGTATATTATTCAGCAATATTTCCAGTGACAAAATAGCTCCCGGATTAAAAAAATCACTTGAGGCTGTGCCAAAGCTCAGATCACTTTCACTTTCCCAGCCACTCAAGCCTCAATCGCCATTTTAGTTGCAGTTAATTTGTAACTTTCGAAGGAGGCAATCCACAAGTTAAAAGAAGTTAAGTCAAATACTTGCTATTAAAGTCCTCCTGGCTGATCCTGTCTGCTTCTGTTGTTAAAAAAAATTAAAAATTAAATTGTAGAAAAAAGAAAAATCAGATGCGGTCGCGGCTTGTGGCTCTGCAAAGGCAGAGATGTTTCCGGTCCGGAGCAATTGGCTGGTTTCTGGGGAACTCAAACCTTCTGCCTCCACAGAAATCCTTCTGGGGGGCTTTGGTGAGTTCTACCCCCACCAGCCGGCTCTTGCCTTTCCCCTTTGCCCAGGGAAAGGTTTTTCAAACCTCCCGACGGCGTTGGACTGCCGTTCGGGGTTTTTTACGGTACCGCAAAGCGGGCACTCTCATTCGGGCGCCGTCCAAGCTCGCAGAGCTGCCAGAAGTCCCCGTTTCACTTTCTTCTTGTGCAGATCTATTCCACTCCAAACAATCAGAAAAATATTGTTTCTATTCTATTCACTGAACTTCTTGAAACTTAGCACTGAAGGGGTTGATTCTGTATTCATAGGTTTGTAGAACAATAGGATTAAGGTCTTTTTCTCAACTCTGTTCATGTTATAACATTTTTGCTGTGAAGAAGAGGCATGTGATCTCTGCTGAGTCAAATTCAGTTTTGAGAACTGCAAAAGTAAACCAAGCATCTGTGATAATATCTTGTAGGCAGAGAAACTGCCCAATAATCTTACAAAAACCTCTGGAAGAGCATGACATTGTGAATGGATTAATGGAATTTATTTACCAAAAAAATTAAACATATACAGCCTTATTCTACATAATTTAAAAACTAATCTTTATTTCATGATGGAATAACCTTTGGATGGTTATATATTTTCCTCAAAAAGGATTTTATTTAAAAAAATCTGATTTAAATAAAAAAAATCTGATTTTTTGATTTTTTTAAAAAAATCATTGATTTTTATCCACCCTGCCACCAAGCACGTGTGATTCTCAGTAGAACACATGAAGGAGAGAGAGGGTGGGAGGGAGGGAGAGAGAGAGAGTGAGAGAGATTGAGCTTTTGAGCTTCCTGTTCCTGTCTAAGGGCAGGTATCCCATTGGTTGCTGTAGGGGTCATGTGCAAATCCTAGGAGTTTGTCTGGTTGAACTGTGGGCTGATGTAATGTCCCTAAGTGATTTTGCAATGCAGTAAGCCCTTCTGTCAGATGGGTAGAGGGCTAACCCTATCATGTCCTGAAGGCCATGTCTTAATCCCACTGTCAACCCTGACACCCAGAGCTGAAGTGGGAGGCAGGGAGCTGCAGGGAGCTGCTTTGTCTTTAAAAACATGCTTCTCCTTTTCTCATCCAGAGAAATATAATATTCTTCCTTTTTAATATTTCCTAGAATATTTCATTCTTCTAAGAGGGGTGGGTGTTAACTTTGTTCAATTGGAATAGAATTTTTTCCACACTGGTTTAGAAAATCAAACCCATTCAATTTTCCCAACAACAGATGAAATCAACAATCATCCCTCACCCGCCCCAAAGGCCCAACTTTAGTTGACAATTTCTTTCAAGGCTCCTGGAGAAAGATCTGCCCCCCCCTCCTACCCACCCACCACCACCAATACTCCCTATACTGTATTTTTCTTGCAAAGATATCAACTAATTGATCGCAGGAGGCTGAGAGGGCAAATCTAAGCAATATTTTTTTGTCTGGGTGGCTTCCAGCCTTTGCCTTAACATCTGAAAGAGACCAGGCAGTTGGCAGGGAAGGGAGCAACCATCCCACTTTTCTTTCTGTAAAGGTAGCAAAGGAAAGTAGATTGGCTGCGGGTGAAGCAGGAGGAGGGAAAGTAATGCTTTTCCGTCTCTCTTTTAAATAGGTTTCTCAGTTAAAAACCACTCCCGACTGCAGATTAGCGCCTGGCTCTATAGGTTTTCCAGAGATAAGACCTGGGGATTGATTTCAATTACTAAAGTGGATAAATGGAGGCACTCGCATCACCTCCTCCTCTTCGTCCTCATCCTTCTTGAGGAGAGGATTAACCCTCCAGAGGCCGGCACCAAAGAAAAAAGGCAGGCCTCTTCCTTGAAAGACCCTGCCTTGTTCTCCCCTTGCCTCCTTTCCCCAGACCGCAGTGGGAGTAGCAATGTTAGCACTATCTTCAGAGGGTTTAAATCCCCGCCGAGAGAATCAGGCAGCTGCGAGAGGCTTACAAGGAGCTCCAGGAATCTCATGCGGGATGAAAGGGCTGAGCCGAAGCACTGGCAAACCTTGGGCCAAGCTGAGGCAGCTGAAAGGACTGGGCCAAAGGGGCCTTTCAAGACAACACACACACAAACACACACACCTTCATGGATTCCTCTTCCGTTAGAAAGGAACAAGGGAGAGGGTCTGGGGGCTAAAACATATGAAGAAAAGTTTCAGGAAAAGAAGGATTAGGGGTGACATGATAGCAGTCTTCCAATATTTGAGGGGCTGCCCCAAAGAAGAGGGGGGTCAACCAATTCTCCAAAGCACTAGAGGGCAGGACAAGAAACAACAGATAGAAACTAATCAAGGAGAGATCCAACCTAGAACTAAGAAATTTCCTGAAAGTGACAGTGAAGTGTTGGGCTCAATTGTAGTTGTATGTTGAGGACTATCTGTAAACCTAGGAACTGCAGTTCCTTCAACTGCCCTTTTGTCACCCAGGCTGCTAAATTAGGGAAGTGGTGAAGATTGGTTGACTTCTTTGCCTTAACTGCAGGAGCTCTGCAGGGTCAGTTCTACGGATAAAGTAAGATAAGATTTGGTTCTCCTAAATTGTCTACCAGGTTGTCAGCAGAAGGATTGGGTGAGTAGTAGGGCCCTTTAATGGGGACAAGAGATCCATCACTGAAAAAAAGAAGTTTTCCCTGAGGTCCTCTTGGGGAGAAGTCAGGGAGACTGCAGACCTCTGGAAGGAGGGCTGTTATCAAGCACAGGAAATCAAAAAGCAAGGTGGTTTAAACAAATACAGATTTATTGCACACTAAAGCTCTCTACAAAAATCTGAATTACTAACAGTCAAAGCAAATTGGTGGTAGATAAGAATCAACGGAATTCAAGGAGGGCTGGACTTAGATCTCTTGTGACGCGAAGGAACTCAACACTGGTGACACACTTGACCCTTCCCTTGGGCTCAGCCTGGCCATCTCCTACAGCTGTACCCCCAAAGGCACACCCAGTCATCCAGTCTCATGGCCACCCTGTCATTTGACCTGACAGGGCCATTCCAGATTTGTCAATTGTTGCTTCATCTCTGAACCCAATAATTGAGAACTGAACAAACTATACATTTGACAAAGCATACTTTTGACATCTTGTTTTTAGGGGGAAGGGGAGTGTCTGTTTAAGTGAGTGAATCGTGACTGCAGGGAGGAAGGTGCTCCAGTTCACCTCATGAATGAATCTGCTTGTTTCTAGGGAGAGGGGAGAGTGGCTGTTTGATTGAGTGCAAATGGGAAGTCTTGTTAGCTGTGCGCGTGGGAAAAACCGGTTAGATGATGTCTGCTAGCCTTGGAAGGCAACTTATGTAGGAGAAGGAAAACTCCGATCTCAAAGCTCCATTGCCTTGTGGCTATAACCATCTATGGGAAAGTCTTCAGGAGTCAACCTCGAGGTAAAACCTGGAGCAGGAGTCCTGGAGTGAGGAGGAGTGCTAGAGGAGTAATACCTCTCAAAAAAAAACCCTTGGTCCAGCTGGCCCAGCTGGTAGCACCTCATAAGGGCCCCTATCCAGGGTTACAGGAGAAGATGGTTAACTGTTTTGAAGGCGGAAGTGGGCTTTATGCCCCAACGGCAGATAAAACGGCAGAACCATCTTCTAGGAGAAAGGAAACTCTGATTACAAACCTCCACTGCCTTGTGGCTATATCTACTACTGGAAGAGGCTTCAGGAGTCAACCTTGAGGCAAAATCCAGAGCCGGAGTCCCAGAAGTAGTTCATGACCGTGTACAATCACGTTCTGGTAACTCCTGCGATTCAGCTGGAACTAATTGTATCAGTTTTGCTGTTCCATTGGACTATTTCAGCGACGTGGAGAGGGGGGGATCTGCTGCTTGGGTAACAGTCTATCCTCCATATTAATCTACCCAGGCCTTGTGCTCTGGAGACGACACTCCAACTTTGCATACAGCATTGAAACAACACAGTTACCAATTATAAGTCTTTGCTTGATTGGCATAGAGCTTGACGCCAGGGACCACTTTTGTCGGTGGGAGAGGTCATTGTACCTCATTGGGCAGCTACTACCTGCCTTAAGCTGGGCAGCCCCGAGCCAGTAAGGTGCTGCCCCGCCATAGTCTGTTAACCTCATAGGGTGCGTGAGGTCTAGGGTGAAAGCCAACAAGTAGATCGATAACTTTGCACCATGCAACAAACATAATAAAGTTGGGCACCTGGAATGTTTGGACAATGACTTCCAGCCTTTCTGACGATTTACAAGAGATAGATGATGTACATAAGACAGCTGCCATTGACATAGAGTTGAGCAGACTGCAGATGGACATCATTGCCCTTCAAGAGACAAGATTGTTAGACTCGGGATCTATTAAGGAGAAAAACTTCTCCTTCTGGCAGGGAAAACCACCAAACGTGTTTAGGGAATATGGGGTTGGCTTCACGGTCAGAAACACCCTACTAGGATCCATTACTCCACCTGCTGCAGGAAGTGAAAGAATTCTATCCTTGCAGCTCCACTCATCAGCAGGGCTGGTTACTCTTATTAGCGCATATGCTCTGACATTATCATCTTCAGTAGAATCCATAGACAAATTCTACGATGATCTGCCTGCTACTATCAAGAAAATCCCTGAGAAAGAACCACTGTTTATCCTTGGCAATTTTAATGCCAGAGTTGGAGCTGATTATAGTTCTTGGCCCACTTGTTTAAGTCAGTTCGGCATCGGAAAGATGAACGAAAATGGCCAATGACTGCTGGAGTTTTGCTGCTACTCTGGTCTTTGCATTAGCAATACATACTTTAAAACAAAGCCTCAACACAGAATCTCTTGGAGACATCCAAGATCGAAGCATTGGCACCAGCTCGACTTGATTCTTACCAGGCACTCCAACCTCCCCAATGTTACAATCACACGCAGCTGTTAGGGTGCTGATTGTGATACAGACCACTCCTTGGTGTGCAGCAGAATAAAACTGCAAACAAAGAGATTGCATCACTCAAAGAAGGAAGGAAGACCATGAATTGACATCAACAAGACCTGCAATCAGGGCAAAGAGGAGGAATTTGCACAAACACTCAAGGAAACTCTCCTGGGCCCAGCTGAAGTAAATGCATCTGAACGATGGGAATATTTCAAGAATGCTGTTTATAATACCATCTTGTCAGTATTTGGTAAGGAAATCAGAAAGACAGCAGATTGGTCTGAAGCCCATTCGGAGGAGTTGACGCCAGCCATCGAGGAAAAAAGGAGAGCTCTAATTGCATATAAAGCCTGTTCCAGTGAGCGCAACCTACAGGTTCTGCGAGCTGCTCGTAGCAAAGTCTAACAGACCGCCAGGAGATGTGCTAATGATTATTGGCTGCCACTTTGCTCTCGGATCCAGATAGCAGCTGACACAGGCAACATCAAGGGGATGTATGATGGCATCAAGCAGGCCTTAGGTCCAACACAGAAGAAATCTGCCCCTCTGAAGTCTGCTACAGGTGAGGTTATCCAGGACCGAGCACAGCAGATGGCACGCTGGGTGTAGCACTACTCTGAATTATATTCCAGAGAAAATGTGGTAACTGAAGAGGCATTAAATAACATTGAGTGCCTGACAGGCTGAGGCAAAGAGGCAGTCCCGGAACCAGGGAAATCTGGGGGCTGGGCAGAGGACAGAATGTATCTGCCCTCAGTGTGGAAGAGATTGCCACTCTCAAATTGGCCTTTTTAGTCACACTAGATCGGGGTGAAATGTAAAATTTGTTACTATCAGTTCTGTGGGCGTGGCTTGGGGGGGTAATATGACTGGATGGGTGTGGCCAACTTTTTTTTTTAACTTTTCAAAGCATTTTTTCTACAAATGCAAAAAAATGCTTTTGAAAAGCCTCTGCCGATCAGGAACACAGCTGGAATCGTCAGAGCCTTTTCAAAGCAATTTTTAAACCACCTCTTCCGCTGAAGAGGTTGCAGAAAAAAATGCTTTAAAAGTATCTCTGACGATCCCAGCTGAGTTGCCTGATCGTCAGAGAGACTTCTAAAACATTTATTTCTGCAACCTCTTCGGCGGAAGAAGTGGTTAAAAAAATGGTTTGAAAAGGCTCTGACGATCAGGCAGCTCAGCTGGGAGCTGAGGTTTAATACCAAGTGGGAGATATTTTTAACTTTTAAAAGCATTTTTTCATCGGAAGAGGTTGTAGAAAAAATGCTTTTAAAAGTTTTTTTAAAAAACCCTCTGATGATCTTGTGGCTCAGCTGGGCGTGGTGGTGGAGGGTGGTGCAGGGATTTTTGCTACTGGTTCTCCAAACCACCCGCTGCCATCGCTACTGGATCAGGCGAACTGGTCCGAACCGGGAGCATTTCACCCCTGCACTAGATGCCGTTTTAGGACCTCTTTCCAGAGCATGATACCATAGTCTCTTGAGACTGAAGGATGCCAATGAATGAATGACTTTTGACATTCCTTTTTCAGGCTCAAACAGACAGCCTCTGAATCAGCTTCTGAATTGGACAGTGTTACTCATTTCAGCAAAGGTTTCTTCATCCTGTTTCAAGCTGTTTCTTCATTTTTAAAGAGATGTCTACAACATCATCAAACTGGGTTAAATTTTCAGTCTGCTAAACTTAAAGGCTGTTGTGTCTTGCAGGAGTTTTTGGAGAAAAGAATTTTCCAGCCCATAAAAAAAAGGCCACAGTTTTAATTGTGCCTATCTCTGGGTAAGTGACCCCCATAGTGCTTTACAACCCTCTCTAAGTGTTTTTACAGAGTCAACCTGCTACCCCCAACAATCTGGGTCCTCATTTTTCAAACCTCGGAAAGATGGAAAGCTGAGTCAATCTGGAGCCCCGTCAGGATTGAACTCCTGGCAGTAATCAGAGTCAGCCTGTAATACTGCATTCTAACCACTGTGCCACAAGGGCTCCTGGTGTAAGAAGCAGTTACAAGGAATGAAAACCAACTTGACAATTTTCACCCTCGTTTGCCTAGAAAACATCAAGTCTGGAAGAAGAAAAGAGAATGTCAGTGTTCCAGACACCCCTCCCCCCCCAACTCCAAGTAAAAACTCTGAAGCAAGCATTTTTCAAAGTTCTATTTACTAGAATAGGTAAACTGGCACATCTGGGAAAACCCGAATCTGAGAGTTCCGGGTTTTCCCTCAGTAAATCAAACCCCCCAAAACCATCCCCTCACTCCTCAGTCAATCACATGCTCCAATCACCATCCGTCCCATCTCGAGACCTCACTCCGACCACTCCTTCTCCAGATGCAGGATCACCCTGACCTTGACTGACAGGAAGAATGCTATTATGTCTACAGACAACTCCTCTACTAAATCCCCCCTCCTACTCTCCCACACATGAGAAGGTGGCAGCATGGAAGCTTCCGGCCTAATATGGCTTCCAAAGCTGACAGAGTAGCTGTATTTTGCTGGAAAGCTTGGCTGTGTCAGCACAAGGTTGCTTTTTTCCTCCTTTCTCCTCCCTGCCCTCTGCTCCCCTTCGATGTAGAAGGAGGAGGACTGTCATTTTGACAGGTGGTAGGAGAACCTTAGGCAGAGCAGCTCCCCCACATTGGGCCAAAGCAGTCAAAAAATCCAGAATAATGTAGCACAGAGCAAGTACGTGAAAATCTATGAAAAGTTGAATAGAGGTAGTTCTCAACTTACAACCACAATTGAGCCCAAAATTTCTGTTGCTAAGTGAGACAGTTGTTAAGTGAGTTTTTCCCTATCCTACAACCTTTCATGCCAAAGTTATTAAGTGAATCACAGCAGTTGTTAAGTTAGTAACATGGTTGTTAAATGAATCTGGCTTCTCCATTGATTTTGCTTGTCAGAAGGTTGCATGACCCTGGGACACTGCAGCCGTCATAAATATGACCAATTACCAAGTGATCAGGTGACCATGAGAAGGTTGCAATGGTCTTAAATATGAAAAATGGTTATAAATCACATCTTTCAGTGCCACTGTAATTTCAAATGGTCAAACTTTGAGCTTTGAACGAACAGTCACTAAACGAATTGTTATAAGTTGAGGTCTAACTACATATGAAAATTAAATCATAGTTTCCAATTCCTGGCTGGAGAGGAACACTTCCTCCTCCCTACCCACATTCTCCCTGCATCTTGAAGCTCTCCTGGACCTCCAGCAGTCACTCTTAGCTGACCTAAGTGGGATTGGGATACTCAGTTCCATTGTCCTCAGCCTGACCCACAGGAGAGATGGGTCTGCTTTCCCTCTTTTGCCAGGTGTCTCCCTTGCCAGCCATCTTTCCTTCTGTCCATCCCGTTGCTTGGCAGTCTTCTCATTTGGTCATGGGATGTCTCCCCCTTGGCAGCATGTGGACCTCGTTACCCCCAAGGAGTGATGTGGCTTCCCCCTGTCCTGTCATGCTTCTTCCCACCTCAGCTCTCCCTGTTGAGAAGCGTCAGGAACTGTTATTGCTCCTGCTGCCTCTGCAGGATCTCCAATATGCTCCAGGCTGTGTTTTCTGACAATGGCATGACTGCAAAACCCTTGGCAGGGCTCTCTGCTGGTTAATAAACCACCTGAAATACCTATTTTCCTGCAAAAGAATGGAGTGGGCAGCATGTAAGAGGCACAATTGTAAAGAGAAATCATAGCTTGCTCAGAAGATTGGCTAGGAAATTAATTTCCCAGTGGCAGGAATGACACGGTTTGGTGGTGACAGGCATGTCAAACGCCAAGGACAATTTGCTGATCGAATCACATTCAAGATCCAGAGAAAATGAATTCTATGAAAACATGAAGAGCCTTTTGTTGAGGAATCAGCCAGGCATCTCTGCTGCTTGACAAAGATGTTCAGATGTTAAGATTTGCACTTTGCTTCTGCAAACTATAAGTAATTAAACTATATAAAACGGTTGCAATAACAAAATGCCTCCCAAGTATTGTCACATTGTTTTTTTAAAAAGGAAGTTTAGCCAATTACTTTCTTTTTCATTTTTTTGAAAGCTTATTTATAATTCTATTTATGTTTTGTTATATATTATGTCTAACCTGGGATGTATAATTTACAATCTAAGTCCCCCCCACACACACACTTGTCAAGCACTGCCAATTCTTATAAATTAAAGTTAAAAGTTAATCTTAGTAGTTTAAGACAGAAATGGGTGGAGTTTAAGAAAAACAATATTTTTTTAACTTCATTCTCTTTCTGCTTTGCCCTTCTATTCTGTTCATGTTCCACAAGGTTCGCACATGGCCTTTGACCTCCAAATTTTATGCTCAGAGTTTAACCAGGCCAAAATCTGGAGCTAGACATGACAGGATGGGATGAGCGTTAACAAGGAGAGGTGAAGTTCTAACTGTTCTGGCACAAGAGCATACTCCAATTCCAGATTCATAACAGATTACAGGTAGTCCTCGACTTACGGCCATAAGTGAGCCCAACATTTCTGCTGCAAATCAAGGAATTTGCTAAATGTGTTGTGCCTCATTTTATGACCTTTTTTTGCCACAGTTGTTAAATGAATAACTGCAGTTGTTAAGTGAATCATGTGATTGTTAAGTTACTCTGGCTTCCTCCATTAACTTTGTTGGTTGGAAGCCAGCGGGGAAGGTTACACCTGGTGATCACATGACCCTGGAATAAAACAGCCATCATAAATACATGCCAGTTGCCAAGTGCCCAAATTTTGATCATGTGATCATGGGATAAGTGTGGTCATCAGTCCCTTTTTTAGTGCTGTTGTAACTTCAAACAGTTGTAAAACCATTTGAAGTTACAACAAATGGTTGTAAATCGAGGGCTACCTGTAATCCGAGCCCCATTTTAAAGGTCTTCCAGAGGTCAGGCCTTTGCTTGAGAAGATCCAGGAAGCCAAAAGCCTGAAAAGGGAATTCTTCCAACCACGTAGGAAAGGCCCAAGTAGCTCCAAATAAAATTGAAATTGTATGTAATAATAAAAGCAGTGTTCAAAATTGTTATATGAGGTTAGGGTTAGGTTAGGGTTAGGGTTAGGGTTCTATTCTGTTATTCTGTTCAAATAAAAGGAGGGGAATGTGAACAATTGAGACCATCCACCCACCCACCTACTTTCCCCCCACCCTCACCCATATTTTAAGCATTCTTGGCATGGAAAGGAATCCTCCTCAATCTTTTCATTCTCCAAAATACTTTGTTCACAGGAGGGAAAGATGCAAAGGGTGTGGGCACACCAAGGCACAGAGGAGGCTTTGCCACCACATTAGACTAAAACTGCAGAGGAATGTGAGCAGTGATTCTCACTGCAGAAGAAGCCAGAGATTCACAAGCACCTTTGCTCTGTATCAGAGGTAGAGATCTATGGACTTCAACTCCCAGAATTCCTGGATGCTGAATTCCATGCTGGCTCAGGAATTCTGGGAGATGAAGTCCACAACTCATAAAAAGGCCATAGATCTCCATTCCTGCTATGGAGGCAGTAGTGCTCAGAAGCAGAACCCAAACTCCAGGGAGGGTCTCAGATTAGGCCCCCTCCCACTTGGGGGCTCTCAAATTCATAGAAGGGGCATCCTAGAAAAATCTTGTCTGAGAATTCCACATCCCAGATTTAGGTCCAGATTTAGGTCCAGAGTGCCGCAGGGGTCGGTCCTCTCGCCCCTTCTGTTCAACATTTATGTGAAGCCGCTGGGTGAGATCATCCGTGGCTTTGGGGTGAGATACCATCAGTACGCTGATGACACCCAGCTGTACATCTCCACCCCAGGCCACCCCAATGATGCCCTCGAAGTGATGTCCCAGTGCCTGGAAGCCGTGCGGATCTGGATGGGGAGAAACAAACTCAAGCTCAACCCGTCCAAGACGGAGTGGCTGTGGTTCCCGGCATCCCGATATAGTCAGTTGACTCCATCACTGACTATCGGGGGCGAGTCTTTAGCCCCTGCAGAAAGGGCTCGCAATCTGGGAGTCCTTCTGGATAGGCAGCTGTCCTTGGAGGAACATCTGACAGCTGTAGCCAGGGGGACCTTTTGTCAGGTTCGCCTGATTCGCCAGTTGCGGCCCTTTCTTGATCGGGATTCCCTGTGCACAGTCACTCACGCCCTTGTCACTTCCCGCCTAGACTACTGTAATGCTCTCTACATGGGGCTCCCCCTGAAGAGCACCCGGAGGCTCCAACTGGTCCAAAATGCGGCCGCGCGGGTAGTGACGGGAGCAGCGTGGCGCTCCCACATAACACCGCTCCTGCGCGAGCTGCACTGGCTTCCGGTGGTCTTCCGGGTGCACTTCAAGGTGTTGGTGATCACCTTTAAAGCGCTCCATGGCATAGGGCCTAGTTATCTCCGAGACCGCCTGCTGTCACCGATGACCTCCCATCGACCCGTGCGCTCCCACAGAGAGGGCCTCCTCAGGGTGCCATCAGCCAAACAATGTAGGCTGGTGACTCCCAGGGGGAGAGCCTTCTCTGTGGGGGCACCCACCCTCTGGAACCAGTTGCCCCCGGAGATTAGGAGAATTCATGACCTCAGTGCCTTCCGCCGTGCCCTAAAAACACATTTTTTCCAACAAGCCGGGCTGGCTTAAGAAGAAATTTTAAATATTTTTAATATTTTAATTGGTCTGTGAGTTTTAAATTTTGTAGCCAAATTATATATATATTTTAAATGTCTTAATATTTATATTTTATGTTTTTTATGTCTGGCTGTACACCGCCCTGAGTCCTCAGGGAGAAGGGCGGTATATAAATTGGAAATAAATAAATAAATAAATAAATAAATAAATAAATAAATAAATAAATAAA